>CM044436.1:100757233-100767687 GCA_024363595.1 Xenopus borealis
GTCGCACTCGCAGGTCTTTTAGAAAAGATAAATCAGCTTTATTCTTGGCAGCAGAAACCTATATATATATATTGTTAGAAACCAGCACTCACCTCCCTCATGGGCAAAATGCCGGGTGCTAACCAAAAAATTAGTATATGAATAGAGCATTGAAAGCACTCATGGCAACTGTTTGATAAAGAGAAAATCTGTTTATCTCCTGTTTAATCTCCTTTCTTTGACTTCTCACCCCTATCCCTGGTGGCATTTTTTCCACCTTTTAACAGATCTTGTCTCGAGGTGGCGACTGCTCTTTCACAAGCCTCTTTTATAACTAATGTATCATATTTTCTTTCCAATAGTTTGTCCCATATTTACAAGCGGGCATACTTTATTCACTATATATCTTACAGGGGGATTGCCTAGAAGATGTATTCGAGTTCACTCTATTAAAATCACCAGACACCATGTCTCTCTACATGCAAGATTTGTGCAAAAGGCAGTTAATTTGTCAGATTTTGTTTGTACTGGAATCAGTTATTTGAGTGAGCTCTAATTGAGGGGTGGATCTAGGGGCCATGTTATGACATGGCAATCAGCGATAGGCTGATTGCCCCGTCATTAGCTTTAACAGCCCTGTCCAAATTTCCAAATCAGGACAGGCGGGTCTGTGGAAGGGCTGTCCAGGGGATTGCGTGGATGATAACAGTGAGTTATGACGTTCTTTTGAGCTGAATAAATAGTGGATAAATAAAAAAAAAAGTTGTCTTGATTTATGTGTCCCATCTTTATTAATACATGTTAAAGAGCAACATGACTGTAATAAACAAGTGCAATGCTTGCTGAGCGGTTTTGTTTTTAGCTCTCCTTACTAAATAATTGAATGTTACAAATAATCTTCAACTGTGACTATCTAGAATATTTACTGTATAAACTACTGAGAAACAAAGACACAATCTCGGTTTATAAATAGGGCTGTACAAAAAAAAAAATCTTCCTAGAAAGCAAATATTAGACAAAGATATAGTAGCAAAATACCTCGCTGAATGATCTGTGCTCTAGGGCAGTTAAAGGAACAATATGTTTAACATGAGTCCATTAAAAAGATCTCTAATTTGTGTGTGTGTGCAGTTGGGCTACTAGCACATGGGGCTAGTTATTTTTTTCACTTGTTTGTAATGAAAAGTCATGTGATGTCCTGACTCAGCCCTAATTTACCTAAGCAAATTTGGCCAGACACAATGATCCGGCTGAAAAATGCTTCTATTTTTTTAAAGGACAAAAATAGTGGAGTAAAGCCTTACCTGCCTGAGCTGATGAGCTGTCACTCTAATAAGCTATAATGGGGATATATATTCAAAGTCTGACCATAAATAGAGCATTACTGATACAGGAATGGGACCTGGGGTTTTCCGTATAATAGATGTTTTCCCTAATTTGGTTCCACCATACCTGTCTTTCAGTCTCAAATGACAATCATGCAGTCTATAGTTAATTTTCTATATTATCTGATATGGGTAGGATCTGATTGTATAAAAACCTATCACTCTTGTGAACTTTTTTTTTTTTTTAAATCTTACTTCAAATTTAAGCTTTGCACCTTCATAAGAACAACTTTTTTTTGTGTTGCTGCCAACCTAAACAAGACGGACCAGAATCTAGCGGCTATTGTTTCCTTGTTGGTTATGCCTTTTAAGCCCGTCTTCAAGTTTTCTCTTTGAACTGTCAGCATTGATGTCGCTTAGATGTCCTACAGGAATGTAGATATTTTGCCGCAAGCTCTATCTGTTATTGTTGTGGCTAGCAGGCTAAGTGCATTGATTCATTTGTTTGAAGAGTGGTCAGATGCCGGAGTAAATGTTTTAGGGTATGAAGTGAAGTTACTGAAGGTTCTTTCCTAGAAAGCATATAAGAAATGGATTAAAGTCAAGTGTAAAAGATGCATTTCTATATTCTGTCTGAAGGATCTATACATGGGCTCCAGCTTTTTTTCAGATTTTATTTTCTCTCTGAAATATTGATCAATACTTTACATGAGCTCATCCAGTTGGGCTTATTTAAAAAAAAAATTCACAAGCACTAAATTAACTTTCAGAATTTATATATATATATATATATATATATATATATATATATATATATATATATATATATATATAAAGGAAGCCATGTTACTCGGACGAGCAATTTCCAAGCATCCCTTAGGCTGTGTAACGCAACCCTCCCTCATCTTCTTCTTTTGTGATAGATTGTGAAGTTCCTCTGATTTTTATAATGGGTGGTGCACAGATTCCTGGAAATGAGGGGGTATCCAAGTCCCCAAATCCATCAATTAAAGGACCAGTAACAACAACATTTTCTTTCAAAACATTTGTTAGTATACATTGAAAAAAAAAAACACCAAGACAAATGAAACTTTAAAATCGCAAAGTGTTTATTAAGAAATAGCTTGCTGAAACTCGACTTGCGCTCCTCTTCAGAAAAGGCAATCCATTGTGCAGCACTCGATTTCTCCCCCTGCCTTACTTATAGGACATAGCCAGGGAGGAGAAATCGAGCTCCGCAGGATCGATCGTTGCCCTGTCGCCTTTTCTGATGAGGATTGGAAGCAGCATTTTGGTAAGTTATTTTCTAATAAAGGCTTTGCTATTTTAAAGTTTCATTTGTCTTGGTGTTTTTTTTCTTTTTTTCAATGTATACTAACAAAAAATTTTTTTAATTTTTTTGCTGTTACTGGACCTTTAACCATGGAACAAGGCAACAGAGGAGTTGATACTACGTGTGAGTAAAGGGTTGGAGGAGTTGGTCCAGGCAGCACAAGCAGACTATTATGGTTTCCTTTTAATCAGTGGAAGCAGTTCAGATAATGTTTAAATACCTTTATACATAATCCAGACTGAATGAACTCTTGTTAAAAACACGGATATATTTTCTCTTTAAATAGTCCTGAAGGGTAAAATAAAGACTGTTTTTAATTCCCCACCAAAAAATTATTTAATATTTTATTTTTTTCATTTTTAGGGCTGTACCAAATCCACTATTTAGCATTTGACCAAATCCCTGACCTAATCCGTTGTGAAAGATTCGGCCAGATACCAAACCGAATCTGAATCCTAATTTTCATATGCAAACTAGGGTCGGGAAAGGAAAAAGTGTGAACATTTTTTTCATTTCCTTGTTTTGTGATGAAAAGTCATGTGATTTCCCTCCCCTTCCCTAATTTACATTTGCAAATTAAGAAAAAGGCTGAATCCTAAACCGAATAATGAGAAAACGCCGAAGTACTTCGATTTCCGAAGTTGTCAAACAACTGTGTTTACTCTTTTTAAATCACTACATAAACTACCCAAATGACCCTGATCAAAAGTTTAATACCGTGTATTGCCCCCTTTAGGGCTGGGACAGACAGGGAGATTCGGGGAGATTCTGTCGCCTGGCGTTTAATCGCAGGCGACAATTTCCCCGAACTGCCTTCTCCCTGTCTTCCACCTGTTAAAATGAAAAAAACGCCAGTGCTAATCCAGACGCAGCGCAGCGATTTCCGGAATCGCCGGAAGTTACTTCGTAAGGAAACCTCGGGAAACCAATGACAGCTTGAAGTTTTTGTGGTAGTTGTGGATGAGGCTCTTTATCTTCTCATCTGCCCATTCTTCCTGGCAAAAAGCCTCCAGTTCCCTGGGTAAATTCTTGGGTGTCTGTCTTGTATGAACTGCACGTTTGAGGTCTCCCCAGAGTGGCTCAATGATATTGAGATCAGGAGACTGAGAGGCCACTCCAGAACCTTCACTTTATTTTTCTGTAGCCAATGACAGGTCGACTTGGCCTTGTGTTTTGTATCATTGTTATGTTGGAATGTCCAAGTACGTCCCATGCGCAGCTTCCAGGCTGATGAGTGCAAGTCCAGTATTTTTTGATAACTTTCTGCATTCATTTTGCCATAAATTCAGATTTTTTGTCACACATCCCCAAAACATCAGTGATCCACCACCATGTTTCACAGTAGGAATGGTGTAACTTTCATCATAGGCCTTGTTGTCTCCTCTCCAAATGTAGCGTTTATGGTTGTGGCCAAAAAGTTAAATTTTAGTCTCATCCCTCCAAATGACTTTGTGCCAGAAGGTTTGAGACTTTTCTCTGTGCTGTTTGGCATATTGTAAGTGGGATACTTTGTGGCATTTGTGTAGTAATGGCTTTCTTCTGGCAACTCCACCATGCAGCCCATCTTTCTTCAAGTGCCTCCTTATTGTGCATCTTCAAACAGCCACACCACATTTATTCAGAGTCCTGTATTTCACCTGAAGTTATTTGTGGGGTTTTCTTTGCATCCCGAACAATTTTTCTGGCACTTGTGGCTGAAATTTTAGTTTTATTTGGTTTGGTTTCAATAGAACCCCTAATTTTCCACTTCTTTATTAGCGATAGAACACTTCTGATTGGCATTCTCAATTCCTTTGATATTTTCTTATATCCCTTTCCTGTTTTATACAGTTCAACTACCTTTTCCTGCAGATCCTTTGACAATTCTTTTGCTTTCCCCATGACTTAGAATCCACATGAGTGCAGCACTGGATGAAAGATACAAGGGTCTGTCAGGAGTCCAGAAAGTCATTGACCTTTTATACACACCCACTAATTACAAGCAAACAGATCACAGGTGAAGATGGTTACCTTTAATAGCCATTCTAACCCATTTGTGTCAAGTTGTGTGCATGTTATCAGGCCAAATCACCAGGGTATGTAAACTTTTGATCAGGGTCATTTGGGTAGTTTGTGTAGTGATTATGATTTAAAAAGAGTTTGACAATAAATGGCTTCAGCCAACCACTAACCATGAGTGAAAGAAAAGTTTTTGTGTTATCATTCATATTCTCTGAAAAATGGTAAAGAAATCATAAATTCTGCCGGGGTATGTAAACTTATGAACACAACTGTATATAACTACCACAGCATTTATATTACACTTGCCTATAAACAGAAAACTGACTATAATGAACTAAAAATGGAACTACATGGGAAAAATAAAGCTCCCTGTACTATTTGGCCTTCTGCCTGAAAGAATAGAACAATAGTAGAGGATCGGCCAACATGTAACCATCATTAGATAGAATATATCAGAAAGACTGCCAGACCTGTATGGTTTATTACTATGATAGTCTAGGGAGGTTTGGAAGAAGCCTTGAAGCATTCTTCATAGATGATTGCACTGCTTTTTCCTTTTATGCTGGCTCATGACAATAAATATTTTAAATTGTATACCATACTCAAGAGGATTCTTTGAAAAACATGGTTTAATTTGTGCACGATTAGTGCTGTCTCTTATTATCGCTACATCTGGCATTTCAAAGGAGCATTGCTTGACTGGGAAAGGTTTATAAACTGTTGGCTGTAAGGTGACCTATAGAATACTGAATTAACATTGTTTTTTTAACTTTGTCTTTGTTTGCTTTTGTTGGAATTGGAGAAAATACTTCATCCAAAAATATTGCCTCTAGTAGGTAAAGCTTTTAAAGGAGAATTATACCCATCGAACAAAAATGTAGGTCTCTATAAAAATGAATAAAAACCGCTCATATGTAAAACACTGCTACATGTAAATAAACCATTTTTATAATAATAATATACAGAGGATTTAAAGGTGCATTTGGTCCAGCTTGGGGAAACCTGATGCAACCCTATTCCACTGCAGTTAATGGAGTGTTTAGAATTAATCCGGTGCTAAGAACGGTTCCATCTGTTTAATGTGTAGGTTTAAATTGCCCGTGAACTGTTTGTTTGAGGGGAAACCATAACTAAAACAGAGCTTTAACACACTTCCCTTGCAGTTTCATGGCAGCTGTTACATTTTGCGTGCAAATACTTTGGGGAAAAAAGTAGGGAGACACTTCATCCACTGTTTTGGATTCAGCAGAACCCCTGAATCCTTCGTGAAAGATTCGGCCGAATAACAAATCCTAGTCCTAATTTGCACATGCAAATTAAGGGTGGAAGGGGGGAAACATTTTTTACTTCCTTGTTTTGTGATAATCATGAGATTTTCCTCCCTGCCCCTAATTTGCATATGGAAATAAAGATTCTAATCGGCCAGGCAGAAGGATTGGGCCGGATCCAAATCCTGCTTAAAAAAGACCGAATACGGTGCATCCCTAAAAAATAGTCACTTTCAAGTAACTTCAAGTTTTCTTGTTTGTTTTTTTTTTTTATTCCTTTTATTTAGGTCACTCTAAGGCTTAGTCCAGACGGGGAGATTCGGGGGCGATCCGTCGCCTGGCGACTTCTTGCCGCGACGGATCGCCCCCGAATCTCCCCGAATAGCTAGGCACCGGCATAGCTTGAAAACGGCGGCGCTTATTCACACGGAGCGGCGCGATTTTTAAAATCGCTCCAAATTGCCTCGCCAGACAATTTGGAGCGATTTTAAAAATCGCTCCGTGTGAACACGCGCCAGCATTTTCAAGCTATGCCGGTGCCTAGCTATTCGACGGATCGCCCCCAAATCTCCCCGTCTGGACTAAGCCTAAGTTGTGAGGGGCCTTACATTTTTATTTTTCATGAATTGATAAGGCTTATATTTCTGGTGGCTCTTCATAGATTTTCAGCTAATACTCAATAACTCAACTCTCTTTTAGCAGTGATAATTTCATCTCTGCGTTTCAGCACCGGTGAATAAATTTGTGAAACTGCTGTGAAAATTCACCGCAACAGAAATGTTTTCCGCCTGCGACTATTAGTCGCGGGTGTCGAAATAGTCGCGGGTGTCGAAATAGTCGCGGGTGTCGAAATAGTCGCGGGTGTTGAAATTGATGCGGGTGTCGAAATAATCGTGGAGGTCCAAATATTGACCTGGGCTTCCAAATTCGCATTTCGCGGGAAATGAACTTATTTTTCTGGTAAGCAAAACAACAAATGTCTTATGAGACATAAATGGGATCTAAATTCATGGGTGGGGGAAGAATGCTGAAAAAATGCAGGTTAGATTCCATAAATCTATCCTCAATATTTTATAATGTCCCTGTCATAAAAGTAGTTACTTGAAATCCATGAACGTTTTTCCCCTCCAAATGGAATGTCGCATTTCATTACAAAGCCAAGGAAGTTCCTAAAAGTGCTAATCTTTACTGCAGTAATGAGATTATTGCACATAACTGAGAGGAACCTTTTTAGAATAAATGGGAGGCTGTCATTCCAAAGCAGATGTTGGGGATAAGCAGTGTAGAATGAAAGCACATGATAGAATCAATGGTTTGTATACATTCAGCTGATATATTCCCAGAAGAGAACAAAGCTGTCTACTGTATGGATCACATTGAAATGTGGCCATCAAGTTTATTTTGTTTATCCAGTGAAAGGCAAATGCCAGTGTCAAATTCTAGTTTGTGAGAGGGTAGAAGAAATCGGTACAGTTATAGGACCTGGTAGCCAGAATGCTCGGGGCCTGGGATTTTTCTGGATAAAAGATATTTCCATAATTTGGATCTTCATACCTTAAAGGGGTTGTTCACCTTCAAACAACAAGTTGGTTTCAGATAAATCACCAGAAATAACGACTTTTTATCAATTACTTTCCATTTTCTATGTGTCACTGTTTTTGTAATATTGAAGTGTAAAGTGTAATTTTTCACTTTCTAAAGCAGCTCTGTTCTAAACGGATACATTTAATGGATACATTTCTTATCTTTGTCCCTGCTGAGCAGAATCCCTGGGTTTCATTACAGGCAGCTGTTAGAATTGATACAATAGTTGCTAATACTCCAGAGATGCTGCTGTGAAATGTATCAACTAAATGTTGCAAAATTGTATCAGTTTAGAGTCTGAGTCTGGCAGCTCAGTAATTCAGGTGCAAACACCAGAGACACCAACATTCAACTTTAAACTTAGATTTTGGAAAAACAGTAAAAAAAATAAATAATGGAAAGTAATTGAAAAAGTCTTTATTTCTGGGGTACAATCTGAAAACCACTGAACTGAAAAAAGTACCTCGTTTCCTGTCGCTTTCAGTTCGGCCAGGCACAAGGATTCAGACGAATCTTGCTGAAAATGGCCGAATACCAAACTGAATCCTGGATTCGGTGCATCCTTATTATAAACTGTTTTGACATCAGAATGCGCTGTTTATAACAGGGGTCCTCAGCCTGCGGCTGCGTTCTTTTATATGGTCACAGAAATGTAAAGTCTGTCACATGACTCTGATACTTGGGTATTATAATATATGTTGTAAAATATGAGATATGATATTAGAAGTTCCATGACCTTTATAAAAGCACTCAGCTTTTTAGTCTATTGCTTTTAGATGGTCGTTTGTGGCTGTGAATATCCTTATATTTTACAATAGGGTCACATCATTCACTGTAAACACTGCTCAGTGATGCCATTCGTTGTAATGAATGCTTAGTGGTGTCATTTATGTAACGCACCCCTCTGATTTCTGTACACTCTGAATAATGTACCCCCTGTTGTGAAATGTTGAGAATATTAGCGATCAACTTGGAGTTCCATTAGCTTTTATATAGAATCCCTCTGTGCCTTATAATATCCTTATATTAAACAACAGGGGGGTACATGATTCCCTGTATAGTTACACTGCAGAAAGACATATTTTACTGTTTATACATATGAAAAGTAATCCCCAAATTAAGCATTAACTCAATCATCATTTTTTCAAGTATAAGCCCTGGGCAAAACATGCGAACTATATATATAAAAAATTCCATATTAAGCTTTTAGATATAGCCAGTTTAGCTACATTTCTTAGTATTTCGCCAGAAGCATTACAATGTGCAACTAGGTTTTTTTCCCCTGAGCCCATTTTCAGATTGTCAAACAAATTGGACATTGGGGGGGAGGGGTTATTTATCAAACTCTGAATACACAAATCATGAAAAATGTTGATTTTTTTTGACCAAAAAAAAAATCAGATTTTTTTTGGGGGGAATTTATTATACCACAAGGCTGGAAAAAAAAGTCTGAATCCAAAAATCCGCCATCTCCAAGCTGTCCGCGGTCCTGTAGAAGTCAATGACAAATGTCCTTTTCAGTAGCAAGGTCTGTGCTGAGTTTCAGCTTTTTGGCGAGAAGAAAATGTGACTTTTAGCCTGGAAAATCCGAGTTTTTTAGCAAGCTTTTCCTCTGAAAAATAGGTCCAATCAGCAATTTGGAATTGGTCGGACTTTTTTTAATAGAAATAATGAGATGGATTTGGACTTTGATAAAAGTGTCTGAAAACCCAAGGTTAATAGTTAACCAGTTACTGCAACTGTCATGGTGTTATCATACGGTCAGGATGGAAAAAAACATTTTGATAACATTGATAAGATCATGTCTCTGTATACTAATGTGACTTTGGACATTACGAAAGGTTTTCTTGCGTACAAAGCTGGCAGCTGAATTAGTTGCATATTAGCCATAATACTTGTTTTCAGTAGACCTGTGAAATGTTTATGGTAAATCATCACAAATGGAAATATTTGGCATTGCAACCATTTAAAGTGTCAGTGAACACCATGTTTTAAAAAAAAAAAAAAAAAGTCTCCTGATTAAAATCTTATGTTTTCATTAAACAAAAACCGAACATGGTGTCATTTTTATATTGTTTATCTCGGGATTGTTCAGTTGCAGCAGGACAGTTCTTGTTTCAAAGGGGGACAAAAAAAAGTTTTGGTCTTTGTAGTTGTTATTATAATTGATAATCTATATTTATAAAGCACTAACATGTAATGCCCATGGTCAGACTGGGGGGCCCACGGCCCACCGGGACTCCTGTCCAGGTCCCCCCTCCAGACCCACTACAGTGACGCCAGAGCCGTGAGCAGGCTTAACTTTTTTTTAGGGGCGGGAGAGGTAATCTGGCCAGGCGGGGGGCACATAAGGACTTGGGCACAGTGGGGGCCCATGAGGGCCAGTATGACCCTGATAATGCCCTCCCTGCATACCCGATTGACCGAAATAGATGGGTGTTGACACAGGTAAAACCAATCAATGGTACATCAGTGTATTTGTTTGATGTAAATAAACATTGTGGCAAGAAGAAAAAATATATTGCATAAAACAGCTCATAAGTAAAACCCTGCTTCATGTAAATAAACCATTTTAAAAATAATATACTTTTTAGTAGTATGTGCCATTGGGTAATCATAAATAGAAAATTGCCATTTAAAAAAAATAATGGCCGCCCCCTAGGATGGTATGATTCACGGTGCACACTGACATACTATACATGTTAGGTCACATGAGCCAATTAACGGACAGAGTTGTGTCTTTTGCTTCCACTCTTCTTCCTGTTACAGTTAGAGCTGTAGTATTTCTGGTCAGGTGATTTCTGAGGCAGCACACAGACCATCTTCAAATGGGTGTTTAAGGCAAGCAGTGTAAAACGGCAATATTTACTTAAAGGGGGGATCCTGTCATGGGAAAAAAAAAAATTTTCAAAATGCATTAATTAATAGTGCTGTTCCAGAAGAATTCTGCATTGAAATCCATTT
>CM044436.1:100779051-100853994 GCA_024363595.1 Xenopus borealis
TGGGCGGACCGGGTGACATAGGGGCAGGGTGGAGGAAGTGGGGGCTGGACTGATAAAGTAATTCAGCATGGCAAAAAAAAAATTTATATTTCATTTAAAGACTTAAAGATAGGGTTGCCGCCTTTTTCCCTTGGGGAAAAGGGGCAGGGGGGCGGGCTGATGTCGGGGGCAGGGCCAGGTGATGTTGGAGGCGGACTGGGTGACATTGGCTGGGCGGATAACATGGCAATCAGTGATTGGCTGATCGCCATGTCATTCACAGGCACTTCACTGCCAAAAACTGGGCTAGCCGGGTGACATCCAGACAGATGGCAACCCTACATAAAGACCAAAACATTTATTATTGATTAAATATTTTGATTGATTAAATATTTTGATTGATTAGAAATGTGTGTTAAAATTTTAAACTTGAAATACATTCTCAAGGAAGGAAGAAACCACGCATCGCTACTATAGATTTTATACGCTTCTTATCTGCACTTATGCTGCTTCATAACTGAATAAATATACTGGAATATAACAATTGCAATTGACAGGGTTGTATATTTACAACAGAAACATTCTATTGCCTTATCAAGATGAGCTGTTTGTTCTTTAGCCTGTGAATGTCCCACACAAGTCTTGGAGCTGTAATAGATAACTACAAAATGAGACCATATATGGTTTGCTTCACCTTTTACAGTACTCCAATATCTCACTTTATATAATCATTTTGCTGCCAGTGAACGCTAAAGGATTAAAATAATGGCCGTCCTAATCTAACTGTATATTTAACTTGGTGAGCAGTAAACAGGTTCAATCAATTCCATGAGTGTTTCTCAGGTCATCAGAGGCAAAAATGCCTGAGAAATGTACATGAGACATCTGCCGGGGTGAATCAAGGTATTAAAGTAATGAAAATGTATCAGTTCAATGCAGAATCATCATCTCTCACCTCAGCATGACATTATTGCAATATTTGAATGACTTGGGCTATATTATATGAAATCATTCATGGAGTAGCACCAAGCAGTGTTCTTTACTGCCACACACGTATGTTGGCTAAGTAAAATACATTTTAAAAAATTTAAAGAGCAGCTACATTTTGATTTTTTTTTAAATAGTTAAAGGAAAACTATACCCCGAAAATGAATTTTTGAGCAACAGATAGTATATATCAAATCAAGTGACATATTAAAGAATCTTACCTACCTGGTATATATATATATTTAAGTAAATATTGCCCCTTTACATCTCTTGTCTTGAACCACCATTTCATGATGGTCTGTGTGCTGCCTCAGAGATCACCTGACCAGAAATATTTAAACTCTAAATGTAAAGGGAAGAAGTATTGAAGCAAAATACAGAACTCTGTCTGTTAATTGGCTCGTGCGACCTAACTTTATAGTTTGTTTGCTAAGTTTGTGTGCACCGTTGGATCCTAGGATCCCAGGAGGCTGTCCTTATTTTTTAAAATGGCTATTTTCTATTTATGATTACCCAATGGAACATGCTACTAAAAAAATGTATTATTATGAAAATGGTTTATTTACATGAAGCAGGGTTTTACATATGAGTTCTTTTATGCAATATCTGTTTATAGAGTTCCTTTAAGTAAATCTTGACAAGAAGCAAATCCCTTACATTTTGCTTTTAATTTATCATTGTGTGGACCCTAGGGCTCTCCATAAAAAGGTCACCCAGAAAATCCAGCATTGCCAAACTATGTTAATCTAGTGCTATTAGGGTTCTATTGAAAATACCCGCTTTCATTACCTACTGTACCATTCAGATTCACTATTGACTTTCCTGTGTCAATTTTAGGTCAGCATAATTATCTTTGCGCTGGACGGAACGACTGCATTATTGATAAAATAAGAAGGAAGAACTGCCCTGCGTGTCGCTACCGGAAGTGTCTTCAAGCTGGAATGAACCTTGAAGGTATGATAAAAAGTGATTTGTGTGTAACATTTCAATAATCATTCATATTCCTTTTGTTTTGCCTCCTCTAAGAACTCATTAGATCTTAGTTGGGTTTAAGTACATGGGATTTTATTATTGTAAAGAAATAGGAACTCCTTTTTTTTTTGCTTTTTTAAATGGAGTCATCTAGGAGATGGCCTTCCTGAAATTCAGAACTTTCTGGATTTTGGATCCCATACCTGTGTATGGGATTTTAAGTGCATTCTGCCAGAACAAATATAGTGCACACCTGGGGGGGGGGGGTTATCAAAATCCTAATTTCTAATTTTTTCTGAAATATACTCCGACCAAATTCAAGTGGGTTATTTTCCCCTTATTTATCAACATGTTTTCCCGAACAATTCCAGTGCTGGGAAAAAAAAAATTGTGAAAATTGTTCGAAAATTAAAATCATACAAATTTTTCAGATTTTTGCTAAAAACTATGAAATCTTCAGATTAGGATTACTTTGGGACTTCTACTATTGACTTTGATGCAACTTCAACAGGTCTGAGATACTGGGTTTTCTGATTAGGACTTTTTCCATCGTTGGGGTATAATAAGTTCCGAGGTGTTTTTTTTTCACAAATATAATATTCATTATTAGGCATTTGGGCTTTAATAAATAACCTCCGGTCTCAGCTTCTTGCCTATGCAAAGCAATTTTTTAGCAGCAGAAGGTGTTTTGTGTTTTATTGTAGAGTGGACTATAACTATTGTTATGCCTTATTTGCAGGCATCAGTCAAAGGGGAAGGGAATTTACTTGTTTGTTATATGGCTGTTTCTACATTGCATTAAGAAAAATTTCCTCAGCGGCAAAATCACACCAATAATGACACAATTTATCATGGGAAATAAGTTGCTAATAATTGAAGTGGACTATGGGAAAGTAAAATAATGGCATGGCATGATATCCTAATATTTTCCAACATGGTTATATTATTTTTTTTATAATACAAGTTTTCTTGAATCATAGAACACAGGTGACATCTTTAAAAGCATTGTTCAGTATAAAAATAAAAACTGGGTAAACAGGCTGTGCAAAATAAAACATGTTTCTAATATAGTTAGTTATTCTAATATGTAATGTATAAAGGCTGGAGTGACTGGATGTGTAACATAATAGCCAGAACACTACTTCCTTTCTTGGTTTCCACTGATAACTCAGATTTAGAGAGCTGAAAAGCAGGATGTTGTGTTGTATTCTGTTATGTTAGATATCCAGTCACTCCAGCCTTTATACATTACATTTTTGGCTAACTAACTATATTAGAAAAAATTTTTATTTTGCACAGCCTATTTACCCTGTTTTTATTTTTACACTGAACTGTTCCTTTAAGATTCATGTAGAACGATAACATCGGTAATCCAGATGCAGCCGCAATCCGAGGGGATTTTGTGCCCTGCGGATCGAAATCTGCCGACTTTTGGCCAGATATAGACCGTGGAAGCCCATCGGAGGGCCCCACACACGGTCCAATAAGCTGCTGACTTGTTCTGTGGGCCATTTATATGGATAGATGTTACAAGTTATTCATTGGGCTTGTGTATCACACAAGTATAATATAAAAGTTTCTCATCCTTCAAATGTGGATCCAAAGTGAAGTTGTATGTAAAAAGAACCAAGACTTGGCATGATCATAGACTCTTTGTGTATAAAAGTCTTTACCTACACCCAGTAATTATTCAAAACAAACCTTAAATAACTTATTTGTTAAAGAAATAAAAACTGTATTAAAGAAATAGCTTACCATTGTTAGAAAGCAAGTTTAACAGGAATTCTTTCATTAGAACCGTTTTATTTCTCCGCGTGTCACGCCAGCCTAAAGGGATACAACGCTCTCACCTTAATCAAAGAGTGAAAACACATCATTCTCTTGAAATTAGCAGCTGAAACCAGCTACATTCTCATAAATACTACTGAAAGCCCATCATTCATTACGTTTCCACAAGTGTATCAATGCATCTATTTTCAAAAAAAATTTCAACAGAATGTTCTTTTGTTTATTACGCAAACATTTTGCTAGGTAATCCCATCACAGTGACCCCACAGAATCACACCTGTGTGAGTTTCAGGTTTCGCCTCTTTGAAGAGTTACAATGTGCCATAGTGATTGTATTAGTGGAAGAGTTTATATGCCGAGGACTTCAGTTGAACTGAAGAAGCTGCTCGGATGAAGAGTGAAACGTCTTCAATGATTACTCAGCAAGTCCAGTTGTTTTAGGATTACCTGTACTGTACTAGATAATTTTGCTAGGTCTGACTTCAATTATTGTTTTGGTGAACCATTAATTCTTGGTTTACTATAGAATGTCTGAAAGGGGTACTATCATGGCAAACAATTTTTTTTTAATGCACATCCTAAATCATGATCCTGTACTGAAATATGTGATGTCAAACTCCTCCTTTGCCCCAGAAGCTGTCACTCAAACAGAAACAAATCTGGTGCAGTTATCCAGCAATAAAAATTCAGATCCGAGGACACATTGTCCATTTTCCCTTTACCTTACCAATTTTTATACAGTCATTTATTGCTTGTTTCTAAACAGTATGCCAACGACTATTTTTCATTTCTCACAATCCTTGCCAAATATTAATTATACCAACATTCTGCTGGTTCACTTTTTATTTACATACTGTCTTTGTCCCAGTCAATCACAAATTCTCTCCTTCCTGCCATGGTTGGGCTTGGGGTTGAGGGCACTTAAGGCAAGCACCCTCCCCAATGTTCTTTTTACCCAGAGTTTCAGACCTGCTTCCTGCCTGCACCCATGCTGACCAATCCATTCACTTGATGATATGGGTGGGAGGAGGGTTGCTTACCTCCCAACATTTGAAAAATTAAGAGGGGATAGGAAATCTGTTTTTTGGCCACACCCATTTTTTCACACACTCCCTAATTACCATGTCCATTTTACAAAATTTGAAACCCTAATATACCCATCACAGTTACCTGTTTCTTCAAAAAGTATGAATAAATGCCATTTACAGTGCTGCAATCCACCTGTTTCTGCATCATTTGAAAGCCTGGCAGGGAAGGAGTGACTAAACACTGATGTTACAAATTGTAACAACTTCTCCACATCTTACAGACAGCATGCAAGAACTACATAACCCACTGTGATGTTCCTATCCTTATTTAAATCACATGTGCAGGGAATTATGGGGTTTGCAGGATGCAAGCTGAGGACAAATGGCTGGTGATAGAGAGTAACAGTAGTCAGCCAGCTCAGCAAAGTAGTCAGACAGATCAGCAGTAGAGCAGGGGGTTAGGCCTATGGAACTGTTCCAAACCATTAAATAGTCTGCATATTTTTTTAACAGATGTATGTTGCAAAGTTGCTTGAAATTATTTTTACTTTTTAAAAAGCTTATGTTCTGTTTTGTGGAGTTCCCCTTTAAATTTTAGAAACGTTGTATCTTTTTCTGACGTTAGTGCAGGGGAACAATTAGAAACTCTGGATATATTAATTAAAATCTGGGACTGCAGGCTGAACTGTCAAATATGGGACAGTTGGTAGGTATGGGGGTGCAGTAACAAGGCATGAGGGGGGCCTCAAGCAAATTCATTCAGGGGGTCCTGGAAAGTAGAATTACGCCACTGCCATTGTAATATTGCATTGTACATTTTCTCTCCATTCTCCTGTTCAGACCAAGAGGCCATTTTATTATGAACCAATGATTACGCTGCTTCAATCTTCCCATAACAAATATTAACAAAATACATAGTAGTACTGTAGAAACTGGAAGATATGTAGAGTATTTTGTAACAAATCTAACTCCAGCGTGTGAATGAAAACAAGCTAGCATTAGATCCATGTGAAATATACCTTTTCCCAGACTCTTGGCACGATTAGCAGTATAGCTTACACTTCACAATCTGAGTATACATATCCGAGAACTTAAGAAGAAAATCACACTATTTACACTTGGGTCAGGTTTAGCTCTAAACCTGTGGGATGAGTGTTTTCACTACTTTGTTTGTATTATGTATTTTTCACTTCTAAGATTAAGTAGAATAATAGTAGAGTAGAATAGTGCAACCTAGGCACTCTAAGTGTTCCCTGCACTTGTTGAAGCCTTTCTTACATTTTGTTAGTTGTTGTTTGTATTTGCAGAGGTCTGAGGTGTGATGGGGGACTGAGAAAAGTGTATTTCGTTGCAAGGGACATCTGTATTTGGTCATTCTTCTCCATTACTTTTATAATCAAAAGTTATACATGCTTTGAGATGCCCTATAACAGGTTTTTAGTTTTGTCTTTTATATTTCATAAGAGGGGGTGGGATAGAGTCTTGCAGCAGGTTGGGTACCCGTGGGTTACCCACAAAAACCTGTTGTACCCTGCTGGTTGCGTGTAGAAGGTGCGGGTACCGATCTGGTCGGCAGTTCTGTGTGTCGGCCCGTGGGTCTTCTCAAGTGATTTTTACTCTGGTAATGTCACTTCTGGTTTACAATGAGAGCACTTCGCAGATTAGGTTGTGGAGAAAGTACTCTCAGGTGTGGTCAGGTAGCAGGTCCAAGCAGGTAAGAATGTGGGTTGCGGGTCCGGGTGGTGGATTGCAGGTTACCAGTAGAGGTGCGGTACTGGTTCCAAAAAATTGTACCCGTGCCAGACTCTAGGGTGAGGCACTATCAGGATTTAGTAAAGAGGGATATATGTCACTGATCATTGCACTTATCTGATGGAGGTGACACATAAGGGCAGATTTAGGTTAAAAAACCCTCAAATTCGACCAAGGGAATAGTTGGGAATAGTGTGGGAAGTAAAATCCTTCGAATATCAAATTTGAAGGATTTTACCTCAATTCGATTGGTCAAACGATCGAATAGCAAATATCGATCGATAAAATCGTTCGAATCGAACGGTTCAAACTATTTTAACCATTCAATCGATTTTTTTTTATTATTTGATCAAAATTAATGAAACCCAATTCGGTAGCTTTGATCTGGCGAGCTAAGCAGTCGAATAAAAATTTAAAGGGGAAGTAATTCGACTTCATATTGTTGAATATTCTAATAGATTTTTATTAGTTATTCAAATCATTCGATTCTATCGAATTTTCAAAATTCACCGGTCGAAGTGGCCTTCAAAAACATTCGAAAATTCTAATCTTTTTGAAAATTTGATCGAACTTCAAATCCTTCATGTAAATTTAGTGTGAAACTGAAAAATTGGTAGAAAATCTCGAATGGAATGTGGTAGGAAATTCCAGAGGAGGGATACAGCATTGTTGAAGTCAGGGCATGCACGTGAAGAGGTAATATGAAGGAGTAGATTGTTCAAAATTGTTATGAGTGGTTTGGCAAGTACTTGGGAATATAGTGTCCTGAAAGGTAACAGAAGCCAATGTAGGGACTGTCAGAATGGCAGAGGAAGAGCAATTGATTTTTAAACCTGGTATTTAGTTTTTCATTGGGTATGAAGAGTGAAATAGAGGGCAGAATCAAAGATAACCCCAAGGCACAGTGTCTGTGTAGATATTGGAGTTATTATCTGTAATAGATACTTCTGGGATGTTATGGGTCTTTTACAGGGAAACCTTTCTGTTTATGGCTTTATTTTAGTGCCGGCACATTACAGTACAAGTGATTCACCAACATGAAGAGATCCGATGTAAGAGGTTTGGGTAGAGATTAATGCGAGTGCTTTCGGCATAGAGGTTGTGTTAAAGACCATGTGAATTGATCCATTGACCAGAGAAGGATATATACAAGTATTCTGCTGGAGACAGGAATCTTAATCAGCAGAAATGAATCAACTAGGCCTTGTAGTTTTGAGGTCCCTACTAGAGCAATTTGTGGTTTCATGCTCTGCCGGTGCAAGTGCTGTTTAGAAACCATGATTGTGTGACACCTGGAGGGGCTGTTAAAGGGGTGGTTCACCTTCAAGTTAACTTTTAGTATATTGTAGAAGGGCCAATTCTAAGAAACTTTTCAATTGGTCTTTATTATTTATTTTTCATAGTTTTTTAATGATTTGCAATGTTCTTCTGATTCTTTGCAGCTTTCAAATGGGGGTCACTGACACCATCTAAAAACAAATGCTCTGTAAGGCTACAAATGTATTGTTATTGCTACTTTTTGTTACTTATCATTCTATTCAGTCCATCTCCTATTCATATTCCAGTCTCTTATTCAAATCAATGCAGGGTTGCTAGGGTAATTTGTACCCTAGAAACCAAATTGCTGACACTGCAAACTAGAGAGCTGCCGAATAAAAAGCTAAATAACTATAAAACCACAAACAATAAAAAATGAAAACCAATTGCAAATTGTCTCAGAATATCACTCTCTAAGTCAGTGGTCCTCAAACTTGGCCCTCCAGCTGTTAAGGAACTACAAGTCCCACAATGCATTTGCCTGACTGTGGCTGTCAGACTCCATCATTGCATTGTGGGACTTGTAGTTCCTTAACAGCTGGAGGGCCAAGTTTGAGGACTACTGCTCTAAGTTATACTAAAAGTTAACTCAAAGGTGAACAACCCCTTTAATGCACTTTTCCTTCTCCTTCTCCCTAACTTCCCTCTACATACTATCCTAAATCCCTTTCGGATAAGACTAATATAGACAAGCAGCATAGATGAAGCTCTGAAAGTATATATCAAATATAATGTCCATGCCATTATGATGGGAGAATCATCGCTATACCATTCTTGGAATGAACTTATGGAACAAATATAAACAAAACTTCCAAGCCCTTTTCTGAAAGTGAATGACTTTATAAGTAACCTCTCCTCTTTATTACTGTTTGTTTCGCTTTCTCTGACATACGTAGCTCACTTGCTTTTAGAAATAAAAAAATCCTTGTAGATGGTCATTTAACCATAACTGGGGATTTAGTGGAAACATCATGTCAATAGCATGGCTGTTTCAAATTTAAAATGCCTTCATGTCTGCTACTTAGCACACAACGAAGGAGTGTGAGAAAAAATTGGCAGAATTAAGTTGACAACTGCTAATAATGAGGGCAAATTGCTAGTTAAGGTCTGGCTGAATTCATTTTTTTTTTTTCCTGCTCTGGGAGTGTTTCTGCCACCGCCAACGAAGTTGTGTGTTAAAAGGGAAAAACTAGCTCTTTAGGGTTTTGAAATGTTTATTCTGAAATTATTTGGGATATTTAAAAACAGGATCAGTTTCCAAGTGAATGGAGCTGGCGTTGAGTAAAGCAATACTATTTGGGTTTTTTGGCTACATATTTACTGTTTTACAGTTTACCAATTGGGAAATTATTTTATAATGCTAGCATGCCAGTTCTGAAAGAAAGCATACAATTCTAAAAGAAAACAAAAATGTCTTTAAAGGGGTTGTTCACCTTAAATAACTAGTTGTTTTGAAATAGATCGGCAGAAATAACAACTTTATCATTATCTATTTGTGACTGTTTTTCTAATATTGAAGTGTAAAGTGTAATTTTTCACCTTCTAAAGCAGCTCTGGGAAGGCTGGTCGCCGACCCCCCAAAGCTGTTCTAAATTGATGCATTTAATGGACACATTTTTTGTCTTTCTCCCTGCTGAGCAGAATCTCTGGGTTTCATTACAGGCAGCTGTTAGAATTGATACAATAGTTGCTAATACTCCAGAGATGCTGCTGAGAAATGTATCAACTAAATGTTGCAAAATTGTATGTTTAAAGTCTGTTCCTGAATTACTGAGCTGCCAGACTCAAACACCCGAGACACCAACATTCAACGTTAAACTTAGATTTTGTAAAAACAGTAAAAAAAAATAATGGAAAGTAATTGAAAAAAGTCTTTATTTCTGAGGAACAATCTAAAAATGACTGAACTGAAAAAAATGTTTTGAAGGTGAACAACTCTTTTAAGGGTAGAGGCACACGGGCAGATTCCGGGAGATTGGTTACCCCGGCGACAGATGATCTCTTCTTCGGGACGACAATCTCCACAAACTGCCTTCCGGCAAGAATGTAAATCATCAGCGGGATGGCACATGGAGCGCTTCGTTTTCTGAAGTCGCCCTAAGTTTCCTCATGGCGATTTACATTCTTGCCGGCAGGGAGGCAGTTTGGGGAGATTGACACCCCAAAGAATAGGAGATTAGTCACCGGGACAACTAACCTCCCCGAATTTGCCCGTGTGCCTCTACCCTAATGGGGTAATGTAATAAAATGCACTAAGTTTGCCCAGGGGCAATAACCCATAACAACCAATCAGCAGGTAACATTTACTGGTCACCTGTTTAAAAAGAAGCATCTTAT
The DNA here is from genome assembly GCA_024363595.1 of Xenopus borealis. Taxonomy (NCBI): domain Eukaryota; kingdom Metazoa; phylum Chordata; class Amphibia; order Anura; family Pipidae; genus Xenopus; species Xenopus borealis. The sequence continues at coordinate 100,789,212 of CM044436.1, forward strand.
TGGTTGCTATGGGTTACTGTCCCTGGGCAAACGTAGTGCCTTTAATTACATAACCCCCTAAATGTTTTATACTGAGACTATTTGCAACATTTTTTTATATTAATAACTTTGCTTTTTGTTTAGCGGTTCTCCTGTTTGACATTTTAGTAGCTGATTGCTAGGGTCCGATTTACTCTTATCAACTAGCCAGTGGTTTGTATCAGACACTGAAATTTGTATAGATGAGGGTTTGAATAGAATGAATAAGTACAAGACCATAGCCAAAAGAATTAGGACATTGTAAAATATAGATCAAAGGGAGTGGGATCATTTGAAAATCATTTAAACTCTTTGTTTAGTTGCAAATAGTAGAAAGGCAACATGTTAAATATTGAAACTGAGTAAATGTTATTGTTTTCATTTTGAATTTGATGCCAGCAACATGTTTAAAGGGGCAATAAGGGGGAAATTATATAATGCGAACAATAAAATTGAAGTGCCAGTAGCTTGATTGGGTACAAAAAGAGTGGATCCCAGAGAGGCAAATCTTTCAGAAGTAAATTGGGAATGGATACACTAATGTACGAAACACTGTGTGGTCACATTTAGTGGAGATCCCTGCATGGACTCGGGAATACTTCTCCAAACCAATATCTCTGAACACAGTTTGTCTCCGCATCCTTAATTGCAAGTTACAATTCTTACCATTCATTGGAAAAACCACATATAATCATGATCCAGAAATAACATCAACTTCTCTGGGCCTGAACTCATTTAAGATGGACTGAGGTGAAGTGGAAAACTAACCTAATCTGACAAGTCAAAAATTTTAAGTCTTTTTAAAAAATTGTTGAAAAGAGGACCATACGTCTTATTAGAACACAGTTCAAAATTCAGCATCCTGGATGGGATTGGGGAGAATTAGTGCACATAGCATGGACAGATTGTACATCTGGGAAGGCACCGTTAATTCTGAAGTATTTATACATACAGATGTGTTTTTTTTTTTTTTTTTAGAGAAGGCTTTTTAATTAAGATGATGCCGAACCACATTTTGCACATACTGGGTACATGGGTCTGGGTAAAAGAGTCCAGTTGCTAAACTGACCTGCCACCCATTTCGTGACTCGTGACATTTGGTGAGTGAAAACTACAACAAAGAAGACCCTAAAATGTTGAGAAGCTGAAATCGGAAATGAGGCAAGAATGGGGAAACATTGCACTTTCCAAACTATAGCAGTTTGGTCTCCTCAAGTGATGCAATGAAATTGCAGCATCATAGAGCAATACTTTTTGGCTAAGGGGTCAGGGACCCCCCACTCGAATGCCATAAAGAGCTAAAAGAAGAAGACAAATAACTTATAAACTCTCTTTAAAAAAGCGAGACTAAAAAAATGATGCCCTCAAACTGAACTTGGAGCTGAACGGACACTTTAAAGGGGTGGTTCACCTTCAGGTTAACTTTTAGTATGTTATAGAATGACCAATTCTAAGCAAACTTTCAATTGGTCTTCATTATTTATTTTTTATAGTTTATAAATTATTTGTCTTCTTCTCCTGAATCTTTCTAGCTTTCAAATGGGGGTCACTGACACCCTCAAAAAAGAAATCCTCTCTGAAGCTACTCATATATTGTTATTGCTACTTTTTATTATTTGTCTTTATTTCCTGACCCTATCCTATTAATATTCCATATTCTCATTCAAATCAATGCATGGTTGCTAGGGTAAATTGGACCCTAGCAACCAGATTGCTGACACTGCAAATTGGAAAGCTGCTAAATAAAAAGCTAAATAACTCAAAAACCACAAATAATAAAAAATGAAAACCAATTACAAATTGTCTCAGAATACCACTCTCTACATCGTACTAAAAGTCAACTCAAAGGTGAACAACCCCTTTAAGTGCAGTAAGTTCCACTCTACACTCAGTATAGCATTGAGAGAGACTTAGGGACAAGTCTAATAAAGTTATAGATTTGCACCAATACAAAAATTCACTTTTAGCAATGCCATATGCCATATATAGAGACTTTTAATTGAGCGTAGGCCGGCATACTTAAAGGTGACTTCATCTTTTGACGTTTTATATGCACTGTGCACTGGCAAAATTCGCCATTTTTCTTCCACTGTTGTAAATTGCCATTAAACAATTTCAAGGTTTCCAAAAACTGCATTAAATTCACACAAAAATTTAAATTTCTTTGCCCAAAGGCATACGTTTTCATATTGCAAATGTTTTTTTCCATTACCAACCTTTTATTACATTCCCCCATTAAACAGTAGTAGGACAAAAGAATAAGAATTCAACATTTCGATTAATTAGCATGTGACTAGTTGTATGTATGTATAACTTTATGTGTAAGGAGCTGTGAGCTGCAGTGCTGTACAGGTATGGAACCTGTTATGGAGAATGCTCGGGACCTGGGGTAGTTCGGATAATGGATGTTTCCGTAATTTGGATCTTCCTACCTTAGGTCGACAAAAAAATCAAGTAAACATTAAATAAACCCAATAGGCTAGTTCTGCTTCCTAAAATAATTCATTATATCTTAGTTGGGATCAAGTACAAGCTACTGTTTTATTATTACAGAGAAAAAGGAATCACATTTAAAAATTAGATTATTTGATTATAATGGAATCTATGGGAGACAGCCTTAATTTGGAGCTTTATGGAATATATATATATAAGTACACACAGGAAGGACAAGTCACAATAAATATACACTGAGAAGTGGGAAGGAGGTCCCTGCCCCGTAGAGCTTACATTCTAATTGGGTGGGTGGCTAACATACAGGGGGGAAAATGTTATCCAGATTCTATTAACATCTTAAGACCCTTGATTATAATGTTGACCTTAGGAATAAACCGCAGGGTCTGTTTTAGTTCAACCCCTTATAACATCTCTTCTGCATATTTGATGATACAAAGTGTTCCTTTTTTTAAAGTCATGTGATTGTTTCATTCTTACCTAAAAGAGGGCTGAAAATCACTTTGTTGTGTTATCATACCTCCCAACTGTCCCATTTTTAGAGGGACAGTCCCTCTTTTGACAGCTCAACCTGCAGTCCCTCATTTGTACTGGAAAGTCCCTATTTTCTCTGCACTGAACAGCCAAAAAATAAACAAAGTTGCTAACTTAATTGACTTTTGGCAGAGAGCCCAGAACTGGTAACGGGTGCAAATAAGATACTTTGTAACAATTTTGAGAAAAGAAAATTAGTAATTGTAACAGTTTAGACAAGGAGAAATATTTTAAATATTTTAAAACTTTCATAACCTGCAAAATTGTGTAAAAATAAACATGTAAATTAGGAGGTGTGGCCACAGAATTGGGCGTGGCCAAAAAATCTTACCTTTCTACATGCGCCAAAATCTATGTGTCCCTCTTTTTTACCAAAATGTTGGGAGGTATGTGTTATATAGCAGCCATTTAAGCTGGTGGATTTTTTTCCTTCACTTTAGAAGAGTGGAGAAAATAAGAATTGGGGCAGAATTGTTCTAAGTACAGTCCTGCCTGTGAGACAGAGGAGTGGGGCTAGAAATGAACTTGAAAGGATTATGTTTATAAGACCAGCTGTTGCTATGAAGCAAGTGTGCCCCTGACGAAGCCGTTTCAGCGACGAAACGCGTAGGGCAGCGTAGGTGGACGATGGGGGACAGCTCCCATCCAGTCCCAACCTAGCTAGGTAGAATTGGCGGTTGGGTGATTCGAATTTCAAAGGGTGGGGGTTGGCGTGGTTAGCATAAGCAAACTACTTTATAGTCGAGCTTATTAACTTTGTCGCTCGATTGTGGCATGCACCATAACTCCACCCTGTCCTATAGAATACAGGACAGGTGATTGGTGGAGCTTACTTAATACCGGATCCAATATTACTCAGCTACATTGTGACTGGGCATTTAAGTGAGGAAAACGGGATCCAAGTATTAGCAACAAAGTAGCCAACGAATTACGATACTCTATACACAATTTCTAAGTATTGCATTGCGGTCCTCCAGACTTCCTCCTACGGCAGCTTTTTAACTATTTGTTTTTTAAGGCAAAAGTCCTGCACTGCATTACTTGGATATGTCAGTGAGTCTGATGTTGTGTGCTGTAATTGTGTAATGGCATGGCCATACAGTTTTTAGTAATTTAATTAAAGGTTAAGTTTTAATTGGGATACCATTGGTTGCCGCTAACTTCATTACCTGAACGGGTTTGCTGTGGTGTCTAGAATTGCATTCGATCTTCTCTTAAGAGTGCAACATATGGCTCATTTTAGTAGTTGATGTTTAACCTATGGTCACAAACCTGCGGGTAGATTAACCTAATTCCTTAAGTGCTCAATTGATATATATTGTTTTTGTATGAAGCAAGTAACCATCTTGTTGCCAAAAAACAGCTAAAGAAGAAGGTGGCACCCTCACCCATACTCTACTGCATGCCGTAAAACTTAAAGCATTATAACATTGCTCTAAACTGGAGAAGAAACATAGTAAACGTTCATGGGTGTGATAATTAATCAATAATAAAAATAGCAGTATGCTGTATTAGTAGCATGTAATTCAATCTTTTTTTTTAACATTTTAGAATCCAGCAATGAATTGGATATCAGGATCCAAACCACTAACATAAATATTTGTCAAAAAGGTGTGAGTGAAAACGCATAACCAGGTCACAGAACATGATTTACCAGTTCACTACAGTATTAATAGAAATACGTTGCACAGCAAAGGCTCTGGCTGTACACACCTATGTTACCCTTTTACACATACTATAAGGACTAAGGAATCACACACAACATAAAAACACCATGTATGTCATTTCCCTAAATATAGTTCTGGCTGCTTTATGGCAGTGCTGCAATCGTGGTGCGTAAGGGGAAAATGTGTAGGTGCTCTTATGCCCCCTAGTGTTCTTTCAGTTGCAAATGGCCCCTCATCTTATGTGAATCTACATTTTATTGAAAAGTACATAATATAATAGCAAAGTACAGTCTTCGGGCAGCTTTCCTTTCTAAAATCTTGTTCAAAAACCAAGGATAATACAATAAATTTTAGTGGAAAGGCGTTCCACTGAATGTTGAACCATTGTGAGTTTTCCTTCCATTTAAGCACAAGAGCATGGGAAGGCTGGGAACTGATGCAGGGTTATCTTTCCTGAATCACAATGGGTGTTCCAGTCCACCCCACAGGTGTTTAATACAGTTGAGGTCAGGGTTAATGTTTTTCCATTCATCCTTTAGTAAGCCAGTGTTGTACCAGCTTTGCTTTTGTGCATCATTGTGCTGAAACAGGGCCTTCAACAAACATTTGATACAAAGAATGGGGCCCTTGCAAAACTACCCCAGTCCTTTATTACTTCTTCCGCCAAACATTCCAGTAGGCATTGCATAGTCCAGCAGGCATCATTCTCCTGGCATCTACCAGGGTTGCAATGAGATTTAGACCACTCTAGCCAACGTCTATCGAAAGGTGTCCCTGGAACCCATCAAGTTTATGAAAGTTCAGCTCCTCAGACAGTGTTGTAGCTTCACCACCTCTACTTAATTTTAGGGATGCACCGAATCCAGGATTCGGTTCGGGATTCGGCCTTTTTCAGCAGGAGTCTGATTCAGCCGAATCCTTCTGCCTGGCCAATCTGGATCCTATATGCAAATAAGGGGCAGGGAGGGAAATCACGTGACTTCCCACTTTGTCTGATATTTTATAGCTGCAATGTTGCAGTAGAACTTGCCATTCTAGAAAATATCAAATGCATCCAAAGCTCAACAGTTCTATGGCCAAGCAATTGTCTTTTAACATTGATATTGATTCCTGGAAAGAATATTTTCTGATGATACAAATGATAGTTATTTTGCTTCAGGTATCCATCAGAATTGCATGGTAAGTTTGTGCTAATGGTAATATATTTTAGGAGTCACGCTAAAAAATATGTTGGCGCTATAGCAATACATGTTAATAATTATTTAATTTATTTGCAAAATAGAGATTTTTACATCTGCATTCACAAGCCGAACAATTATTATTGGCTTTTAGAAGTGTGGAGCACTCACTCATCTACTTCTTTGGATTATTGCCTTTTTGGGATCTAAATAAAGACTGTAGTGTAACAGGAATGCAAACTAGCCATTGGCTGGTGATTATTCCACAGGACACAGCAGTAACAAAATGATGACTGTAGTCACTGGGCTGGCAGTTCTACTAGCAGAGAGCACAGCTCTGTGTCTTTCAGGAATATAAATAGAACATGCTGCTGTGTTATTAGTAACCACTCATGGTTTCCAAGGATTGCCCCCATTTCTGTTTGCATCTAAAAATATCCCAGATTTTTTTAAACGCTTTTCCAGTTCAGTTGGTTTCAGTTTATTCTCCAGAAATAGACTTTTTCCAATTACTTTTTATGTGTGATAATTTTTTTAATATTGAAGTGTAAAGTTTAATTTTTCACCTTCTAAAGCAGCTCTGGGGAGGGGGGTCGTTGACTCTTTACCGTGGTGGCAGGTGGGGAAATGAGTGTCCCAGTGGCAAATCTCCTCTACTGCAGGTGACTAATCTACCTGAAAAGCCTTCCCGTCGGCAAGAATACAAATCTATGGCTGGATGGAATTCAGATTGCTTTGTTTGTGGACTCACGAGGAAACATTGGGCGACTTTGCAAAACTGAAGCAATCCGTATGCCATCCCGCAGGAGATTCGTATTCTTTCCAGCATGAAGCAATTTCAGGTAGATTAGTCGCCCACAGTAGAGGAGATTTGCCATGGCTTGGTGGCAAGTTTTAGTTGCATAAAAGTAGTGCCAGAGTCTCCTGAAGGCTACCAGTCCACATAGGGGCAACCAACAGCCAATTACAGCCCTTACTTGGCACCCCCAGGAACTTTTTGCATGCTTGTATTTACATTTGAATGTGGCTCACTGGTTTAAAAGGTTGGGGACCCCTGGCACAGAACACTGGTGCTGTATAAATAATCGTTATGTTTGGGTATGGATTACAATTGTAGCAGCCTCGACTGTGCAAACACACATTATATCATTTGATTTTTTAATTATTTTTTAGCTCGGAAAACAAAGAAGAAAATCAAAGGAATTCAGCAACCTGCTACATCTGCAGCACGGGAGCCTAATGAAACTTCTATGACCAGGACCATGGTACCTGCATCTGTAGCACAGCTCACACCTACCCTAATCTCATTACTGGAGGTTATTGAGCCAGAAGTGCTATATTCTGGATATGACAGCTCCATGCCTGACACAACCAAAAGGCTTATGTCTTCTCTCAACATGCTTGGTGGGCGGCAAGTGGTGTCTGCTGTCAGATGGGCAAAGGCAATTCCAGGTAATGCAATTTTATAGGAATTATCCGTACCATGCCAGTTGCCTCTTACATCAATTGGCCACTTTATTTAGCAATTTTATTGGAGCACGGATCATGATAACCAAATGGGAATTAGCAGTCAGACTTGCAAAATATGCAGACGCTAATAGAAATAAAGCCATTTATGTCACTATATGTAAAAGGTATACAATATGTATGCTACTGATCATAAACGCATTTTGGATTATTATTACAGTGAAACTAGTTGCTTAACATATTGTAGAGAAACCCCTATGCTAAACATGACCTGAATATTTTGCACTTAAAGGAAAACTACACCCCCTGGACAATGTAGGTCTCTATAAAAAAGATATTGCATAAAACAACACATATGTAAAACTCTGCTTCATGTAAATAAACCATTTTCGTAATAATATACTTTTTTTAGTAGTATGTGCTATTGGGTCGTCCTAAATATAAAATTGCCATTTTAAAAAATAAGGACAGCCTCCTGGGATCTTATGATTCAACGGTGCACACAAACATACCAAACAATCTATAAAGTTAGGTCACACGAGCCAGAGTTGTGTCTTTTTGCTTCCACACTTCTTCCTGTTACAGTTAGAGTTGAAATATTTCTGGTCAGGTGATCTCTGAGGCAGCACACAGACCATCACTAAATGGTGGTTCAAGGCAAGAGATGTAAAATGGCAATATTTACTTAAATATATATTTATTCCAGTTTGGTAAGATTATTTAATATGTCACTTAATATGATATAAATCTGTTGCTCAAGTATTCATTTTGGGGGGTATAGTTTTCCTTTAAATACTGCAATTCAGCACTCTGGCGCAAACACCTGAGTGCAACTGCTGACCCCCCCTCTAGGACAGAGAGAAATGTATAGTCATCTTAAAATGTATTTTGGTTCCTCAAATCCCAAGGAACAACAATTGCCAAAATGTTGCCATAGATCTATTGCCATACATTTCATTCTACTGTTCATCTTGAGCAGGACTGCAAAGCTGTATGATTACCGTGTATTCTTTTTGAGCCTACAATTTATATTTCCATATTTTTTTATGCCATTATCCATGATTTGGTGATAATAGTATGATGATATATTTGTGCATGTTCACAAATCACCTTAAAGTAGTATTAAAATGCACTGTGTGTTTTTAATGCAAGTATAGTTAGGTCCATAAATATTTGGACAACTTTTTTCTAATTTTGGTTCTGTACATTGCCACAATTAATTTTAAATGAAACAACTCAGGTGCAGTTGAACTGCAGACTTTAAGCATTCAAAATGAGAGGAACTAAAGCCTTTTTTTAACACAATCACTTAATTTTAGGGGCTCAAAAGTAATTGGACAATTGACTCAAAGGCTATTTCATGGGCAGATGAGGGCAATTCCTTCGTTATGTAATTACCAATGAAGCAGATAAAAGCCCTGGAGTTGATTGGGGGGGGGGGGGGTGCTTGTATGTGGAAGACTTTGCTGTAAACAGACAACATGCTGTCAAACAAGCTCCCCATGCAGGTGAAACAAGCCATCCTTAAGCTGCAAAGACAGAAAAAAAAATATTAGGACTGAACTCAGCAACGCAAAAAAACCTGGACATCCATGGAAAACAACCCTGATAAATGATCGCAGAATAATTTCCATGGTGAAGAGGAACCCCTTCACAACAACTCTCCAGGTATAAATGTCCAAGTCCATAAAGAGAAGACTGCATGAAAGTAAATACAGAGGCTGCACTGCAAGCTGCAAGCCACTCATAAGCCTCAAGGTTAGATTGGACTTTGCTAAAAAAGCATCTAAAAACCCCAGCACAGTACTGGAAAAACATTCTTTGGACAGATGAAACCAAGATCAACTTCTACTAGAATGATGGCAAGAAAAAAGTATGGAGAAGGCGAGGAACAGGTCATGATCCAAAGCACATCATGTGTAAAACATTTGGGAGGCAGTGTGATGGCTTGGGTGTGTATGGCTGCCAGTGGCACTGGGACACTAGGGATTATCCATGATGTGACACAGAACAAGAAGCAGAGGAATGAATTCTGCGGTTTTAAGAGACATACTGTCTGCTCAAATCCAGCTAAATGCGGTCACATTGATTGGGAGGCGTTTCATAATACAGATGGACAATGACCCAAAACATACAGCCAAAGCAACCCAGGAGTTAATTAAAGCAAAGAAGTGGAATATTCTTGAATGGCCAAGTCAGTCGCCTGATCTGAACCCAATTGAGCATGAATTTCACTTGTTGAAGACTAAACTTCAGACAGAAAGGACCACAAACAAACGGCAACTAAAAGCTGCTGCAGTAAAGGCCTGGCAGAGCATTAAAAAGGAGTAAACACAGAATCTGGTGATGTCTGATGATCTGAGTTCAAGACTTCAGGCTGTCATTGCCAGAAAAGGGTTTTCAACCAAGTATTAGAAATGAACATTTTATTTTCAGTTTTTTTTTTTAATTTGTCCAATTAGCCCATGAAATGAAGTGATGGTGTTAAAAAGGCCTTTAGTTCCTCACATTTTTATAAAATATTTTTATTTATAACAATTGCAAAGAAAAAACAAAACATAGTATACAATGCGCATATACTTTTCCATATAAATTTCTGTTTTGCATCAGTTATATAATGTAAAATTTTAGTCAACTTTGTTATTTAACAGGGTTCTTTATGTTGTGTGTAGCCAGTGTGGGCTACTTCAGGATAGTTCCTCACATTTTTATGCAGTTCTTTTGTTCAGCTCACTGAATTAAAGCTGAAAGTCTGCAGTTCAACGGCATCTGAATTGTTCAATTTAAGATGCATTGTGGTAATGTACAGAACCAAGATTAGAAAATAGTTGTCCCTGTCCAAATTTTTATGGACCTAACTGTATTTTGGTGTTTGTTATACGATAAGTAATAGATACACCCTGATAATATAATAGTGTAGCTCTCTCTCATACTAAATAGAACACAGACCCTTTTGTGCTTTCTTTGAAATGAAATGTTTTATGAACTGGTGAAAGATATGTGTAAGGTTCCTCAGAAGGAATTGCCGACCAGGGCTAGGTGGGAAAAAAACATTTGCCTTTCTTGTCTAATTAGCTTGCCTATGGTTGATCTTGGAGATAAGTCAGGGGTTCTAAAGACCTGGTTGATAAGCTGAAGGAATTGAAAAGATTATGTAGAATGGAATGGTTTATATCCTGAGGATGTTGGTACCAGACCCAGAGGAAAAGGGAGTAAATAGCAAATAAAAATCAGTCAGCAAGAGCATGATTAGATAAAAAGTAAACATTCTATAGAAATATTTTATATTATTTTTTTTCTGCTGGTTTGTTACCTTACTAGTGCAGAATGAGATGAAATGAATGCTACTTATAATGTCTGAAAGCTAATGTGAATGAGTCTTGCTGTTCTCCAGACTTTTCTATCATTTGCTCCCTCCCTGCTATGTGTTGGTGTAGAACATCATCCCGCTGAGAAATGGACCATGCACTATCACGTACTGTGTGTGCTCCTGGGATTCAGAAACACTTTAGTATTTAGGAATGTTGCAACATGTTGTTTTATGTACGACCCATACTTTCAATAAACACTGGGAGGCCCATTTATCTGCTTTCGAATATGTATATCGTTTTAGAGGTTTCTTAACCACGACTAAACTCACATTGTAAAAAAAAAAAAAAAGTATGAATGTTACTTTAATTTAATAAAAGCTCTAATGGATGCAAACATGGAACAAATTCAAATTAGGATACAAAAACCTCAAAATCCTTAATTACTACAAATTTTTAGTCCGTTTACTAGCGGAAAAACCTAAAACCACAAAGTAACTAAACATCTTACAGTTTGCTAGATACAGCTCCCACGTCTACATGACCTCAACATCTTTTAGATGGCGTACTTTTACATGACAGTTTTTTGTGGTTTTTATGCTTTAGAGAGATCTACAATTTTGTGTTTAAACAAAAAAACAAATGTTAATAAATCCGCCCCATATTGTGGGAAATGGAGCCAATTATATCTCCGTATTATGCAGCAGCTTGCCCAGTGCAACCGATAGAGTTATGAAGCCGGGCGGAAGAGACCTGCAGACAACCTCAAAAGAAAAAAGTTCAATAGGAAAAAAGAGAATTTATTCATAAAGTACATTTAGTCTAGAAGTTAAGTCCTGTGTATTACAGATTCTATTCACAGAATAAAATACCACTAGGGAGATTTTATATCATCAATTTTAACTTGTTGATTCCTCTATATCCAGAAGAAGTAGAGAGTACCGTGTGTTCTGTGTTTCTCAGAGATTAAACCTAGAGTAAATGGGGAAAATTGCTCTCTGCAGTGTTAGATGTCAACCACATTCTCTTTTAAGTTTCAGCCTGTGCAGACTATATGACCACTAAAAACCACAGGAGTTATGATTGGCTCTTTGAGATTAAGAATGGAGGTGCCAATGACAGTGAGCTCGCTACTCACCACCTGAATCAACTTCACAGAATGTCTTTTCTTGCATACAAACACTGTCTTGCATACCCTTTTCTAAAACTGTCCATGCAGCAAATCCGTAATCTCTACTAGCATAACTAATCCTCCACTAAAGCTTCGGCTGAATCCTAAATAACAAAATTGTTGCACTGAGTTGTCCGAAGCTTATAGGTCCTTAAGGGGCTCACTTTGGCTTGCACTGGGAATAGTAAGGGGCAGATTTATAAAAATGTGAGATTAGAACTCGCCACAGAAAAACTCACTCTCTGTTCATTCCTATAGGATTTTTAGAATTGTATTTATCAGTGGATGAAAGGTAGAGTTCACCATTTCATAAACATGATTCTAAAAATCCAACAGGAATGTATACGAAGTGAGTGCTTTTTCTGCTCCTACTGATTCTGCTTTCAAGTTTGGCACAGCACTGGAAACAGTACCCACAAATTTAAGAATCAAAACTTCTTGCCAGGGCTGAAAAAATAAAGTTCAGTTTTGATAACTATATATTATACCTGGGCATATAGATAAAGGGTGAATTTTGACAAATGTTTTCCTATAAATAAGAGAACAAGCCTATTAACAGGGTAACCACCAACAGCCTTAAATAATTGAATAATTCTGTTGACGTGTGGGAAAACGTTTCAGTCATAGTCAACTGGTTTGTGCTGAAAACAAGTTCATATTTGATTTTGCCTTTTCACCAGGTTTCAGAAACTTGCACCTGGATGACCAGATGACCCTTCTTCAGTACTCGTGGATGTTTTTGATGGTGTTTGCACTTGGATGGAGGTCTTACAAACAAACCAACGGAAGTATTCTGTATTTTGCTCCAGATCTTGTCGTTACTGAGTGAGTAGTCCATTATTTTTATTTAATATTATTTACTTTTGTTGGGTTTCTGTGGGGCTACAGATGAATCAGCCCACGGCGTATTGCCACTTTTAGTGAATGCTTCAATCCTCATTAGATAGATGTACCGAACATCCAAAGTAGCTGCATTAGATGAAAAGGAGGAGCGCAGGACTGCGTCAGTGGGGCCCACAAAAGAGCTATATTTGTTCAGCAGAATCCTTTACCATACCTTAGTAAACACCTCTAGACACAGGCTGTCTGTTTAGGATATCAGCTGCCATATTAGTTTTGTGTGACATCAGTTCCTGCCTGAGTCTCTCCTTGCTCACTTATAGCTCTAGGCTCAGATTACAGCAGAGAAGGGAGGGGGAGAGAGGAGCAAACGGAGCATGCTCACAGTCAAGTCCTGGAGGTTTATTCTGAAAACAGGAAGTCTGATACAGAAGCCCATGTGACACAATAGAAGGAAATAAATGCTGTGTTTCTTTTGACAGAGGACTCAGAGCAGCATTACTTTGAGGGTTTACTAGTGTATTCATATAGAGTAGTGGTTCTCAACCTGGGGGTCGGGACCCCTTTGGGGGTCGAACGACCCTTTCACAGGGGTTCCTTAAGGGGTTCCAGGAGCAGGTTCATCTATCTCCCCACTAGCCCTGGGCCAAGGTTGTAGCTCTCCGCGTGTTGGTGCTGGGAGTTGTAGTTCAGTAACCTGTGTAGGGAAGCCAGTTGCACTACAACTTTCTATATCCCCTTAGTAGGGACTTCCATACAACTCTCCCTGCCCATTTAAAATTTGTAAAATGAACATGGTAATTGGGGTGTGGCAAAATTGTTTGCTGCACTATGCACGAAAAACAAACCTTTATGCAGCCACGCTGTCTCCTGTACTTTCCTAACAATCTGCTCTCAGCTGGCAACAAAAATATTTTTATATTTTATGGTTGGGGGTCACCACAACATGAGGAACTGTATTAAAGGGTCACAGCATTAGGGAGGTTGAGAACCACTGATATAGACCTTCCTGATAAAGCTTACTTACTTTTAAGCCTTTCCTTCTCCTTTAACAATCATCACAAACCCATGTCCGCTTAGGAAAACAATTCATGCAGAAAATAGAAAATGTATTGTAGTTAGGGTTGCCACCTGTCCGGTTTTGAACCGGACAGCCCGGTATTTTGAAGGGCTGCCCGGTTCAATTCTTCCTGCCCGGTTTTCCATATAAGGAAAACCGGGCGGGATTAGCTTGATTGACGCCGCGATCGGCCAATCGGCGATCGCGGCGTCATAGCTCCGCCCCGTGACGTCACGGGACCGCCCACTGACGTCACGGGACCGCCCACTGACGTCACGGGACCGCCCACTGACGTCACGGGACCGCCCCGTGACGTCACGGGACCACCCCCCTGCCCGGCTTCAGCAGCAGGGAAAGGTGGCAACCCTAATTGTAGTTGTGGAGGAAATCTCTTAAGTAATGGTCATTAATTAATCACCTGCATTCTTCACAGTGCAAGGGTAAAAATATCATAATCTAATTTTCACAGAAGTCCTTCCACATCCAAATGACAAAGGCTACACCTCAGGATACCAACCAAGTGCCAAGGCCTGCATTCACATTGCTGCAGTGTACATAGGAGATACATTAGAGTTCCAGACATCTAAAACACATGGAAACCTCCATCATAATGATGGTATGGTAAACATTGCTTTAAATCAAGGAACAAACCACAGAATGTGCATTGTTTAACACTTAACTGGAGAAAGGTTTCATTTACTTAAACGGTTCCCAGTAGTGATGTGCGGGTCGGGATTTTTCTGTCCCGCACCCACCCGCCACCTGAACTCCCACCACCTGTGCCCGCCCGAAACCAACCCCCGGGTTCCTTTTATGGACCCGCCCACTGATGCTGTCACAAAAGGGGCAGGGTGAGCAGGCACACATCTATAAAAAGTGAACCAGGAAGCCGGCAGTTGTAAGGCCGCTAGAAGATGGGATGCGAGGTCGGCCCACATATAACTAGTTCCCAGTATGTTAGTTTATTACTATCCACAATATATGCATTATTTTTCTACTTAATCTCAATATAAGCCACTTATACAAAAAAAGCTTACATAAAGAATTGCATTTTCTTTCACCATGCACAAAAAAAGACCCATCTTTGAGTAAGCCTTATACATAGTTACTGAAGTTAGTAATGTTTTGCGAAATTACTGGCACCGTTTATTATGTAGCTGCTTTTGGCTGTGGCCTTTTATAGTCCCAAGCAGTTGAGTATGTGTTGCATCGTTGGGTGTAGTCACATGATGTCATGTTGATGAATGTCATACTTGTTTTGCCTCCTTACACAGTTATTTGGGGAGACTATATGTTTGCAGTTTTTAAAATAAGAAAAAAACAAAGAACATATGTTGTTGCTGAGCAGTAAATGTTCCTTTAAAGAGCTGAATGTATTTGTTAAGGCTCCTGAACTAGGAAGAAGGATAAGGGTTCTCTCTGTATATTTTCTTACACTAACATCAACAAATTGGCTTGCTTTTTTTTTTTTCATAAATTATCTTCCACTGTGCGGTATTACATATTAAATGATTGTGTCATTGATTGTGTGTGTGTGGTGGGCAGTTGTTCTTCAGTGTATATTAATAATATCAGGTTATAAACCTTTTATTTTCCCTCTCCATAAATTGTGCATAAGTGCAAAGTGTTTGGTGTGTCCATTGTTAGCAATATTGTAGGCTGACATGTGAGAGGTCGGTGTATGCATGCCGACTGCCAAGAACAATGCGTGATCATTTAGGGTGAAAATACATATAGCAGCTACTTGTCGTGGCAACAAAATGCTAGAAAATACCCTGCCATAGACTATACTGAGAATTGGTTCTGGTAAACAATGAACCATAAATTATCTGCATTGTCTATTTTTGTAGCCATGACAAGTATCTGCTACTAGTAGCTCTGTCTTCACCAAGGCTGGGGGCAGATGGGGAGTTGAGTCGTCCATCTACAGATCTCTACTTCGGGGCGACTAATCTCCCTGAAATGCCATCCTGCTGGCAAGAATATAAATGGCCGGCGGGATGGCGTAAGAAACACTTCATATTTCCGAAAGCTGCCCAAAGTTGCCCATCCTACTCTGAAGATGACTCCTCGGATGCTACTTTGTTTTCACCCTGTAGGATCTTACTTTGCTCTGGTGTAGTACATTTGTGTTTAATATTGGCTTAATACTGTTGTGTAATCAGTTGTAAGGAAATACTTATGCTAAACGGTGTAAGATCCAGGGCCAGAACTAGGGGTAGGCAGAAGAGGCACCTGCCTGGGGTGCAGAGATGTGCGGCAGTTGGGCAGGTACCTGTTCAAAAGGATTTCTTTCCAAACAAATTGCCCATTGAACCCAATAACTCCACAATGCAACCCGATGAACCCAAGCTGGATCAGTACATAGAATTGTTTAAATGTAGGGTTACTTTAACATTTTTGGCTGAGCAGATGACTACAAAACTATATATATAACCCCTTAAAACAGGCACCTCCCATATGCTCCCTAAAATTCATAAGGAGAGGAACCCCAAGTCATTGAAATGCTAAGCAATATCATTAGTCCCACCCATATTCCTAGACAAAATTATATCAGAAACAGTACATTCCGTATATCAAAAACCCAATGACAAACAATTACACTTTATGTTCTAGAGCTTCCATTCTGACCACTTAAATTACTCCATTATCTATTGCTAGGTGCTACAAGCTGGCAAGAATATGAATCGCAGATGGGATGGCATAGGATTAGCTTCGTTTTCCGAAGTTTCCTTGTGAGACTATGGCAGCTTTGGAAAACAAATGCGATACATATGCCATCCCGCCGGAGATTTGTATTCGTGTCGGTGGGAAGGCATTTGGGGAGATAAGTTGCCTGCAGTAGAGAACATTTCTCACTGGGTGAAAGCCTACCCTACAAATCTAATTTGAGAACTAACATAGTGACTTTGAAAAAGAACAGAATTTTTTTGGACGTCTGTTCTGTGCGATTGTCGTCTTGGCCAGTAAAGAGATCACCTTTACAATATTCTTGTTAGAGTTCATGTAAAAAAATGCATGTTGAAATATCACCAAAAGGCCTTTAGATCTACCTTACTTTGGCCTTGTTTCCATTTTCACTATAATGAATCAACCGGACAAAAAAGTCTTCAAACTAGATTGCGAAAACGCATTCAGGTATGTGTGGAGATGCCAGCCTCGGCCATTTTTGTGATACCCTCACTCCACAAGCCACTATAATAAGACAATGCCGAACTGTCCGTCTGTGTACAATAAACATAAATAATTTACCCCAAAACACCTGTGGACCTCATGATTTAAACATCCCACTGCCAGTCTGTTACTTTTTAAAAATCCAGGCCTGTGTATATGTACCAATATAATTACTGCAACAGTGGTTTCGACTGGCTATTAAAATATCAAGGCTACACTTCAACTTTGTCGTGCAGCCATAGGGATGAATTCCTAAGAAGTAGCGTCACAGCCTCACAAAACAAGTGGTTGGCACACAAATTGATAGCAGAGCTATGAGAACTTTTTGGCCGCCCTTAGCTGTTTGTGTCTGAGCAGCTGTAAAATATTCCATAGCTTTTTTTTTTCTTTTCAGTCTTCGCACAAGTTTAAATCTTTATCTGGAGTAATTGCAATAACTGACCAGAAACGGGACAACAATACAACCTGGTCCTTACATTATAGTCTGCTGGCTTCAAGGGTGCTATAAATGTTCATGTTCAGCTGTAGGAATTAATCCGTTAAGTGTTCTGCTGGCATAAAACAAAAGACATTTGGTGGTGCCGTGCATTGGAATGTGTCCATCTTATGGATTTCATTCAGATCTTCAAGGAGCCATTCTCTTTGCCTGACAAATAGTAAATTTGCTCGCTGTTACTGTCTTGAGGAACTGTTCAACTATGAATGTGCATTACCAGTTTACTACAAACAGGAGCCAAAAATATTTTATTGAACTATTTGACAATTCTGGTTTATTGTCCTAGTGGCATTTTACTGATTGTTATTGGCTCAACCAAAGCTTAATTTTTCACATTTACAACTATTTAATCTTCCAAATAAACACAGCATGGTATAGTTGTTAATTTTATGATGTAGGTCTTGAGGGCTTGTGTCTGCACAATCTTTCCTTGACATTTGTCATTAAATTAGACAAAATATTTAGGTAGCACAACTGCTGCGCCTGTAAAAATTGATCTCGACAACTATAATCCATGTATATTTGGTCTTGGTCTTTTCCTTCTGCCTATATCTGATTTAGATTTTCATTGGATTTCTGCTAGTAGAAAAGCAGCAAGACTGACAGTGTAACTCAGGGATCCCCAACCTTTTGAGGCTGTGAGCAACATTCAGAAGAAAAGGGAGCTGGGGAGCAACACTATCATGAAAAATGTTCTTGGGTGCCAAATAAGTGTTGTAATTGGCCCATGGTAGGCCCTATGTGGATTGGCAACTTGTACTGAGGCTCTGTTTAACAGTAAACCTGGTTCTTTTGCAACCAAAACGTTCCTCCAAGCTTGGAAATCAAAAATAAACTCCTGCATTGAAGCCACTAGGAGCAACATCCAAGGGGTTGGAGAGCAACATGCTGCTCACGAGCTACTGGTTGGGGATCACTGATGAAACTAGTCCCTAGGAAACAGAAATTTGTCTGATGATGGCCCAGTTCAGAACAATATCGAAACAAAGTTGTGCAAGCAGGTACCCTGTGCAACACGACAGAGTTGGCGAGAGCAATGCATTTTGACCATCGATGTGCGGGTAGAATTCTACAACTGCCAATCCACCCAGTGTATAGACTACTTGATGCTTAGATCTGTCCTGTCAATAAGAGATTGAGGATTCATTATCTCTCATTTCATGTTCCTTTTAACCTCAGGGACAGGATGCATCTACCCTTTATGCAAGAGAGATGTCAGGAGATGTTGAAGATTGCAGGGGAAATGTCCCGTCTTCAAATTTCATACGATGAATATCTCTGCATGAAAGTCCTGTTGCTTATGTGCACAAGTAAGTCATAATTGTCATTCTTGTACTGCTTTCACTTGTAACTACGGATGCACCAAATCCAGGATTCAGTTCGGGATTCGGCCAGGATTCAGCCTTTTTCAGCAGGATTCAGATTCGGTCAAATCCTTGTGTCTGACCGAACCAAATCTGAATCCTAATCTGCATATGTAAATTAGGGGCAGGGAGGGAAATCACCTGTCTTTTCATCACAAAACAAGGAAATGTTCTCACTTTTTCCTTTCCATAGCCTAATTTGCATATGCAAATTAGGATTCGGTTCAGCCAGATGCAAGGATTCGGGGGGATTTGGTGCATCCCTACTTGTAACACAGCCTTAGCTTGCTATAGGTTTCCAGTTTATTAAGTTATAATGAATTCAGGCATTGGGACCCCAGGGCAAACATAATTATATTTAGCAGATAGGGGCATGAAGAGTCCATTTTTACATCACACATACAGACATTAAAGTATATGTTTATATAGAGGCAAGAAGAGTAAGAAATCATTGAAGCCCTAGGTGTTGGCATAGGACCCCATTTCTTGCAATATATTAAGTATAGCTCCAGGTCTATGGGATTTTAGCCATTATAGTAATAATACTTGTAATTAAGTTGGGCCACTTAACACATTTGATTGTCTATGTTCCATGCCCAAATACTTTATGATTTAATGGAAAATGACTGCTTGTAAACATTGAGTTATTTCTTAGAACTCCACTTATATACGAATTAGTCTTAATTTAGGCTATAGATGGAATGATCAATAGAACATAAACACAAACATCCCTTCTATTACCACAAACGGAAATACTATGTTCCTGAATCATGAAATACTTACAAGAGTAACAGATGGATCGTGATGAGCATGATCAAAATACATGCATTTTTAGACAGGACCCTCTCTGCTTCTTTTTCTAAATCTTTAGTACTATCCTTGTTTTATATCCTCTGTTCTATAGTTGGGTCTGTTAAGAACATTCATTTCCATGTCTGAATTGGTGGAAGAGTTCTCACGCCATACACTTATAATATGCACTGCCATGCTATTTTGCTAGTTAGTTTCTTTCAATTTGCTGTGACTTTATGATTTACCTGTTAACATCTTTTTATCACTGCAATTTTAGTTCCAAAGGAAGGCCTGAAGAGCCATGCTCTTTTTGAGGAAATCCGTATGACCTACATTAAAGAGCTTGGAAAAGCCATAGTAAAGAGGGAAGGAAATTCCAGTCAAAACTGGCAGCGCTTTTACCAGCTGACAAAGCTATTGGACTCCATGCATGAGGTAAGTCCATAACTTTACTAAGAGGATAATGGCCATTGAATATACCCTCTTGAGCCTAGGGGGCAAATTCACTAAGATCTGAAGTTGTGCCAGCGACTACTTTGCCACACTTCGCCAGGCGTAGTTTCACCAGAGCTAAGTAAATTCACTAAAATGCTCTAAAGTTACACTCAGGGAGGTGAATGGTAACAAAGTTGTGCAACTTCGCCTGGCGCAAGGGTGCGAAGATGCACTAGAGTCTGTCTACTTCGCTAGTGAAGTTATGCCAGGGACCGTTGGTAAATTGGAAAAGTTCTGAAATGACGGCACGCAGCGAATTTGTGCTAGTGTTTGCCACTTGACCCTTTAGTGAATTTCCCTTAGGCCTTTATTTATGTCCATAGAACATGTCCCTAAGGTTAGGATCCTTTTATCAGCTGGAAAAGGCTAACTTTTAATAAGCTCTGTGCCCTCCTATAATTGTCGATCCCTTCACCTATCTAAAATGAGTAAAAAGTTCACTGTATGGTTAGACTATGGTTAGTATGGCTGTATGGTGCAGATACGATGGTAGCCCTCTAGTTCTCAGCTGGGAAGACAAAATGATAGTGTGGGTATGTTTTCAGATTGAGTTTCGATTCTGTGTTTCATGGCTAAGTTCACACTTGTTTCAAATCAACCAATGTTGTGCCATCTTAGATGTGACATGAACTTATATAGCAGGGGTTGAGCGGTGCTATCTAATCTCTCTGCTTTTATTTTCACTTCCAGGTGGCTGAGAATCTACTAGCCTTTTGCTTCCTTTCCTTCTTGGATAAGTCAATGAGTATCGAGTTTCCGGATATGTTGTCAGAAATCATCAGCAATCAGATACCAAAATATTCATCTGGAAACATCAAAAAACTGTTATTTCATCAAAAGTGACTGCCTTAATGGAACATATATAAATATATATCTATAAGTATAAAAAAAAGTTGCCTTAAGGAAAGAAAAATTAAAAAAAAAAAATATAGCTTTTAATGTATAAACAAAGAAGAGAGCCTACAGAAATCAGCTGTTCTTATTGTCCTTGCAACGGTGTTCCTTTTGTAATTATGCACTACAGTTTTTGTGGTTTACAGAGGGCCAAGTTTTAAACTATTGGAAATTCCTCATTTCAAGAGTGACATGGGCTGAATAAGAGGGAGATGAATAAGAGTCTGCATTGTGAATATTCTGCTCGTAATTCTTGCATTAGGATGGGTTTATTTTGCTATTTTTTTTTCTTCTTTAAAGTGTTTTTTTAGGTGACATTAAAGGGGAATTATTATGAATTGATTTCTTCAATATGTTATTTATGAAGCAAATCTAAATCCATTCTTTTTAGCTTCGCCCATACGGAATCCAACAGCATTACGTTAAGAGCAGGTGGGGCGAAATTCAAACATTAATGGAACAAATTAGATTTTTTTTTTTTTTGAATTGATTATAATTCCAAAAAGTCATGAATTTTCTTTATAAATAACATATTAAAAATTGAAAAAAAAATCCTAGTTTTCAAAGGTTGATTTCTGCATGTAACCAGAGGAAAGTTTACAAGCATCAGAAAAGGGAAGTTGTGCCTTTTTAAGCTACTGTTTGGATCTAGCAGTTTCCTCTCAATATTATACGGCGAACTGGCTTCCTCCTTTTTTTTTTTTTCCTTGCATTTTAGGATTTTTTTTGTTTTTTTTTGTACAGAAAAGGCCTTAGGGGAATTTGTTTCCAGACAGGAGCATCTTTGATCTTTCCTAACGCATTTATAAAATAGCCGGTAACAGAAAAACTAAAATGGATAAAAAAAAAAAAAAGGTCATAAACACTTTCTCATCAACAGTCAGGTATCAGCAGAGGGCAGGATTTTCTTTTTCTGCTACTCCTTCTTTTACGTAGAGTCTTTATATGCCACAATTTTTGCTTAGCACATTCAGCTACTTGTCCAAATGGAAGACACATGCCTACGATGATTATTTGCTGCATATTTGTCTCCGCTACTGGTGCAGGTACCACACTAGTGCTTAATCCTGTACTTAGGTGTCTGATATCCATCTGTGATCTCAGAATAGATAAGCCTATACTGACCTGAAGTAGAACCTGGCAAGTACACAAGCCGGGGCAGTGCTTTTTCCGTACCAGTCTCACGAGTGCCATAAGATGAAATGCTATTTTAGAAGCTGCTGTAGCCATTTCAATAGCCTACAGATTGTCAATGTCTTTTAATAACAAAGGAAAAAGTATTTTACAAAAATAACTATACATTATTGTTTTGCCAGCCATTCACTTTTAAGGATTTTTTTTTGTTAACTTTATCAGGGTCACTACAAAGCCACTGTATGCAGGGTTATTAAGACAAAACAAATATATATATAGAAATCTATACAGAGAAATTTATATAAAGATTTTCATTTTGGTGAAAAGAGAAAAAAAACCTTTTCAAGCTGTGTTGCTAAACTTAACCTATTTATAGTTTTTCCACAATGTATGCCATATTGGTATAATTGGAAACGGGACAGAAAATGAAAGGGCTACTGCAGCTTGAGATAACAGTGTGTAATAACTGTTCAATGCTTTATATTATATACTAGAAACATTATAATAAGGAAGGCTTCAGCACTTTTGATTGGGTTGTTTTATTCAAATCTGTTGCAGCGCAAAGAAATAAAAAAAATAATCATAATTTGCATTAGCGATACTGAAATCCGTGTAATGTTCACATGTGACATGTTGTAAATTCTAACATGCAACTGTTTTTATTGTGTACCTTGTCAGAAGTAACTGGACTGTAAGCACTTTGGCTGTTTTTTTTAAATATGTTGTGTTTTTTTTTTCCTATATCCTAAGAAGGCATCCTGAGAAATTTCAGGCCAGTTTGGCTTAGGCCGGAATTTGAACAGGATGGAGCCAAAACCCATGAATCTGTCATCCTACAGTTGTAGTGAGTGAGGTGAAACACGTTCATTTGTCTCAGTGAAATTCCACAAGGAGAAAAGCATGTTTTTTTGTTTGTTTTTGAGAAATTCTATACTTTTTACAGCTTTCATAAACAGGAAATATTCGTATATTTTGATTTGCTAACAATGATGGAAAGAAAAGCCTTTCAGAGTTGTATCGTTTCTTGTGTAAAAATACAAACAACTAAGCTTATGGAGTTTTATTTTTCCTTATTTCCATAGAAACAAAAATATACAATTTTACATTTGAGCCTTTGCGGAGAGGCAAGAGAATGTCGCACACTCTTTGGCATCGTCGTAGCATCTCACAAATAGCTGCTAGTTCTCATTGTGCCTTGAAGTGCCTCTTGTACAATGCAACGGCAGCTTCTAGTAACAGCAGTGACCCGATCATCTCCAAAAACCTGTTGTCTAGATCTGAGCATAATCCTAAAAGTAATGTGTTTGTACTTTAAGGAAGTATTAATATATTGAAGGAAACCTTTGTCCATCTTAAGTTCTCATGTGCAGCCTTCGTTATAGCCTATAGAATTATATTTCAAATTTGGTTTGTAGTACTTTCTTTTCGACTGAACCAGCCTTTACATTGTGATCCCACACAAAACTTAGAGTTACTAATTTTGTTGTGAAAGTTGCCTGTGATGAGAAAACATTACATAAAAAAGCTTAAAGGACGAGAAAAGGCAAAAAAATAAAATCCCATTTTTACTTTCTTTAATGAAAAAGAAATCTATCTCCAATATACTTTAATTAAAAATATGTTTATGAGAAACCTGACCGTATTCAGTGACATTCTCCCTTTATAGGAATGTTTATAGGAATTGTCAGACAGTCCCTAACTGCTGGGCAGGGAAGCAATCATACATATGAACAGCAGGAGGAGCCCCCACCTACTTCCCAGCCATGCAGAACTCCAGCAGCTTATATTGGACTTTATTTTTGCCTTTACATCCCCTTTACTGTTTCCAACTCCAGCTGCAGGGACAAAGATCATGGAGCCAGATTTAAACAGATAAACTGGGATTCTATTTGGAGGATTATTTTTCTGCAGTCACTGGTTCTGCAGAGTTGGAGAAAGTTTGTATTAAACAATACAAAAACTATAAAATCCACATTAGATTACATGACAACACAGGACCCAGTGCAGTCTGTATATTCTGATTATTAATCAGTCTTGCTGTATCGGCTTCTGGCAGATATTTGACTTGTGAAGTTTTGATCATTTAAGATGATCCCTAAGCAGCCCAGATCACACTGAGCATGTGCACAGTCTTGGTCTTGCAAAGATGTATAACAAAGTTACAAGATGACAGCCCCCTGTGGCCAACTTTTTATGAAAGCATAAATCATTTTTTTGATTAGGCTTGTGGTGCAGGAAGTTCATGTTTATATTTAGTATACAAAATACAGCATTTCTAGCATTAGTCTATTTTAGACTTTCCTTGTCCTTTAATTATATTGAGGATGTCACTTATTAATGCACATTTAGTTTTGGTCCCAACCTATTATACAGTCTTTGTACCAGGTTATTACCCCTTAGGCTTCAGTTAATCCCAAATAATTTTTGTATACTGTATTCTTATTTCTGCATATAGATTGAAGCATAGAGTACCCCAGTCCTCAAGTGCCAATAAACTCAACCCATTGCATTTTGCATACAGGTATCTTGCATACAGAATAGTAAAGCCATGAAGTGATTATGTATCCAGTACAAAATGAAATGATAAAGCCATGAAGCATTACAACATGATGTATACATCTTGCTTGATGACCATTGTTTTCAGTTTCTGATTTAAGAACTTAACTCTGTTTGGTTACCATTCACTCATAGCATGAATATGTCCTAAAGTCTATTGGTGGTATCCATATCCCCTGTAGAACATTGTTTTAGTTGCTAGTCATTGTTGCTGGATATATATGTAGCATTTTTGGTCATAGTGTCTGAAGTAGAGTCCTGCGTGGAACCTATTTCTAAGACCCCAACCGCCCGCATATTTACGCCCTTTGATCCATGACCCGACCTGGACCCACAACTGCCTTATCTGCAACCTGTGGGACTGTTGATAAGATCCATGTGATTGGAGGTGACTTTATATGTTGAAGCACATAACTAAACAAAGGAGCTGACTTGTGGAAAGCAAAGCAAATCTTTGTCTTCTCAGGAATAAATGAATTCAGAACATGGTATTGCTAGTTTTGCATTTAACTAAAAAAAAAAATTACTATTCCACATACAAGCTGTCATGTGTTTGCACTACAGAAATATTCCATTCATATCTCTTCAGGTGGGTCGGTTGGGCCCACTGGATGACTCCAAGCACAGACAGAGAAGCTTCTTAAAGGAGAATTCAACCCCTTATTAAAAAAAACCCTACCCTAGAAAGACCCCCTCCCTCACTCCATCCTAGCTGCTACCCCAGGTAAATGTCCCTAACACTTATCCCTTGGTGCAGATTCAGGGCATCCATCATCTTCTCTTTGGAAATCTTATTCTGGTGCTTCAGCAATTTCCGTGACTTTTGTTGCAGTTGTCGCGAACTGGAAAATTGCTCCAACTGCATATGATTTCCAAAGAGAAGAAGATGACTGCTGTGAACTCCAATGCCCTGAATCTGCGCTGAGGGGTAAGTAAAATTCTAGGCTAGGAGGGAGGTTGTCTATGTAGGGTAGGGGGTAGAAGTTTTAATAAGGACTTGGATTCTCCTTTACGTCTACCACTTTGCTGACTTAGTCAAATCTAGACAAGCTAGTGGTCTTTAAATAAAAAATGTTGCATTTAATTGCAGCTAGACCTAAAGATCACAATGTTAATACAGCATGTTTAGATTCTTACCACTTATGTAATAGTTTTAGATCTCTCATAAAAGTCACTCAACATTGTAGATATCATCTAATGTGTATTGTGTTGAACAATGCGATGGAAAGTCATCATGGATGACTTCTCTTTCAACATAAATCTGTCAATTAAAGGACCAGTAACATCAAAAAAATAAATTGTTTTAAAGTTAAAAATATAAAGCAGTGTTGCCCTGCACTGGTAAAACTGCAGTGTTTACTTTGGAAGCACTACTATTGTTTATATAAATAAGCTGTTGTGTAGCCATGGGGGCAGCCATTGAAAGGAGAAAAGGCTCAAGTTACACAGCAGATAACGGATAAGCTCTGTAGAACATAATGTTATCTGTTATCCATTACTTATCCTGTGCCATATAGCTGTTTTTCAATTTATGCCATTGCGACTTAGCAGCTTGTTTATATGAACTATAGTAGTGTTTCTGAAGCAAACAGATCAGTTTTAACAGTGCAGGGCAACACTACATGATATTTTCTTTACTTTAAAACACTTACATTTTTTTGGTGTTACTGTTCCTTTAAAGGGAAAAGTTACCCCCCCCCCTCCAGATCAAAAAGAAACCACAAAAATATAGAAACCGTTTCAGCCCCCTTAGGCTCACAGTATAATTCAGCCCCATCCATTGTGAAGTAAAGCATTCTAGTTACTACTTGAAGTCCTTCCATAGTGTATGCTGCCCATATTCTTTGCAAAGCAGGGAGTCTTTAAGGCTCAAGAATCTCTAACTTCACAATGAAACAAAGTGAGAGGAGCAGATAATGGTTTATAAAAAAATATCATGGTTTGCTTTCAATCTGTAGAATCAGAGGTGTGCTCATATTGTCGATGCACCTCTTCTACATAAACCCAACTCAATAAGCTCATGCTTTCACTAGTCATGCTAGTTTTATGTTGAGAAAGCTCTGATTATTGGTTTACAGTGCTTTAATTCTTAGAACATGACAGTGTTGCACTTGTTAAGTGTTGTTTACATAGGTCTCAAAGTGGATATATGAATGGGTCATATTGCAAATTACAGGGCAGCACATTCAAATTATTTGCTTATTGATTTTAGAAGAATCACTTTGGGAAGACTTGGGATTTCCAATATGATTAACTCTATTCAAAAACATCCCTCACCTTATTAAGTGGTGAGATCAGTAGTATGAAGGTGCTTTTCCTAAAAATCAATATGACAACTTCATTGGAACCTTCTAACTCTATGGAAAACTACAGTAATACTAAGGGTTTATTTATCATAATCTGATTTTTTTTCAGATTTTTAAAGTCCAACCAAATTTATTTTAATTAGATTTTTGGCGTAGACCATGATACGTTTGGAAGTTTGCCATTGACCCATTGACAGCATGGATATGGAGTATTTTCAGATTCTGACTTTTACCAGCCTAAATCATACAAAATTCGTGTTTTTGTTTTCCCACCAAAAAAAATCTAGCATTTTTTCGAGTTTTTTTTGCATTCAAACTTTAATAAATAACCCCCTTAATATGTGAGCCATTTCTCAGCAGATACCAGATATACATATCTGAAATGATTAAATATATATATACACACACATATATATTTTAGGTATCGTATAAAGTTATATATGGAGTAAATAAAAGCATGAGTATATTAGGTAGTGTGATTTAATATATTTTTATATTTAATTTTTCTCAGTGTGGGGATAACTGAAAAAAGAGAGTTTTTAAAAGTTTGCCGCAACTTGTTTTAACGACACAATGTAATTATTGACTGGTTTATAGCTTGTATAGTGTATAAGAAGTGGGTGGGAATTGGTTGATTTGAAATTCTATGCGTTCGATTAAGAGAAGACGTAGAAAAAAAAAAAAAGCTTGAGGTTTAGTTTCTATTCAACTAGAAACCCCTTTATTGTAATAAGAAAGCATTTCTGAATTATCCAAATTGTCTTTTCCTTGTCCAAAGATCTATCCTTGCAACAAAAAATCGTGCGTTAGAAACCTGCTAAGGGTCTTCCCCCATTTAAATCTTTAAAGGAGAAGGAAAGGCTGTTTGCGCTTGGGGGGTACCAAATATTAGTCACCCCCAAGTAATTGTATGGACTTACCTGAAACCCTGGGAAAGCTGCACCGGCCCGGGGTTATACCAGCAAGCACCACAGAGAGATCTTATTCCTGTTTCCTCTTTCTTCTCGCGGTTGCGCATGTGCAATAGACCGAAAAGCTGAACGTCAACTAAAATGTCAACTATTTTGTTCTACTGCACATGCATTTGCCCCGGGAAATTTGAAGAAAGAAGACAACGGAAGTGATGCGCGCTAGAAAAACCCCGGGGCCAGTGCAGTTTTCTGCCAATAAGAGCACCAGCCTGGGGTTTCAGTTAAGTCAATACAATCACTTTGGGGTGTCTAACATTTGGCACCTCCAAGTGCAAACATCCTTTAAGAATGTGATTCTGTTTCTCTTCTAAGCAAACAATGAACATATAAGCTGTCTTCTATTTTGTTGTGATATTAACTATTTATCCTTTCTTTGTCTACATCTTCAAACCCAACATATTGTTTTAATTTGTTAGACTAGTCCACCTTAATACAAGCCCCACCTATCATATCTCCCATATCTACTCTGTGTAAGTGTAAAGACATAAGTATATCTAAGGGACCTCACAACAGCCATGTTATCTAAATAGGGACTGGAATTCCTATCTGAATTTTAATTATAGCTAATTTGGCATGTGACTGCGTTAAATGAAGTTTTCTGATTGACTGCAGTCATTTTCTTTTCCAGCATCTATTCCCAGCCTTTTAGTAGTGTGCAATTGGAGATATGTTTTAGCTAGGGATGCACCGAATACACTGTTTGAGAATCCCGAATCCTTCATGAAAGATTCAGCTGAATACCGAATCCTAATTTGAATATGCAAATTAGTGACAGGAAGGTAAAAAGTAGAAGAAAAACACAAGTCCAGATGATTTGACTTATTTCTACAGATATACCAGGACCTGGATGAATGAGAATCTTCACAAACATTTTTTACTTCCTTATTTTGCGACACAAACTTGCGATTTCCCTTCCCACCCAATTAGGATTCGGTTTTGCCAGGCTCAAGGATTTGGGTGAATCCTGGACTCGGTGCAGCCGTAGTTGTAGCCACATCTTAACCGGTTGCTTATATTGTTTTATAGCCTATGGAGGAACGTAATAAAAATTGTGTTTGAGGAAAATAAGAAATAAATTGCACTGGTAATGTCTTTGTTTAAACAGATATCACATTGCAGATGTGCTAAGACCAGTGATACAACAATACAATGCAAAACTTTCCAGCTGGCTTTGGCATTAGAGATGCACAAGACCTATTGTGCATACACACACACACACATATATACATATATATACACACATACAAAAGTTGTGCCCACTTATTTTTAAAAACAACATATATATATATATGTTTGTGTACCATAGGTCTTGTGCATCTCTAATGTGTGCAAAGGGTGTTTACATTGTGTATATTTTATTACATCCCCCAATACGTTGTTATATAGATGGAACCTTTTGATAACACTTAATACTGTTTGGGTCATAGGATATGAAATCCAAAGAGCAGGTGGTATTTACCATTTAGACTGTTTGAAAAGATCCACAAAAGCTCAGACCCCTCTTCATGAATCTGTAGTGTTTGCATCCCTGCTAAGGACCATTCTGGTTCTATATGGTTAATTCAGAAACTGTATTTTGAGTTCTATAATTGAAAACATGCCAAGTCATGAGACATATTCCTGGTAATTCAGTAGAACATGCAAAGCATATTTTATTATAGGGAAGCCAAATTCGAAGACCTTTGTGACTGTGAGTGTGGTTTGCAGTTGGATAGTACTATATGTATAACCAGTTTAATGAGCACATAGAAATCCCTCAAAATGCCCCATGAAATCTATTGCTGAATCTGAAATATATGTGGTCTAAGCAATTGACATGTATTGTATATTGTCTTTAGATTAGGGGCTCTAGGTGTTGTGTTTTTCTTGGCTGATCATTTTTGAAGAATCCAGAGAGTTTCTTGATTCAACTTCCCCCCCCCCCCCCGCGCATTCAGCTGGCCAAAGATAAAGTCATACGCATCAAAGGTTCATACAATTCGATGTGTGGATCATCCCGACATTTTGCGTACCATGGCGATCAGTCATTAGAAGATTTAGAAGATTTCTAAAAACTAACTATAATATTTCTGCAGGTATTGCCTGATGATTTCAATGTGTGACTGTGGCTTGTCTGACATAACCTTCGTATGATTGTTGTCACAGCCAAAGCATCGTTGGATTTGTTCTGATTCTTACTGCTTTTATCTGAATGGTTAGTGGCAGGTCGGACGATTGCGACGTATGACTGTTCATCAGATACGAGGCTCATCTGCACGTCTATCGCCAGCTTTAAACCTAACGACCTTGAGTTATTCTAGAATGAAACCCATTTGAAACTGCCACCAAAGATTTTTACTAAATCCTGATTCTAAAAACACAACCAATCCAGTCCCTGGTCCGATATAATGAGATATGCAACTAGAGAAATATCATTTCTGAATAAGAAGACCTATGCGCCTATAATGGGGTGCTTAGGACCTTAAACCAATGAAACAGCCTTAACAGTATTATCCTGCCCTGGACCAAATATTTTGGTAAAAGCCATAGTACTCATGAATGTGAACTTATCTCACTGCTGCACAACTCAAAGGCTGTATCTGGGCACAAGCAACCTCGAATGCACTAAAGCAGGGTAGAGTCTCCATGATTCCTAGGGTTATAGTGAATCAGGTCGTTTCTGTTCTGTGGCTACTTGTTATATATTATCCTTCATACAGTGCCCCAGTGGAGCTTACAATCTATGGTTCCAGTCCCTCGCGCTCACACGTGCTGGGAGAGCCAATCATCTTCCCTGTATACTGCGCCTATTGAATAAGGAATGTTTTCTTTCTTTACTTTGTGAAGATAATGTTGCTTTACAGAAATAAATAAGTTCGTACTGCTCATTAAAAAAAAAAAGGCAAATAAAGTCATGGTTTATTGTAGAAAGCTCTTACCAAGCTTGTTTCGTAGGTATTCTCAAAGCATGGGGGACGTAATCTGCCTGGGCTTGCCTACGTTTGGCTTGAATATTACTGATTTGGTTTGGCTTGGTGAGGATTGAAATTCTATGGGTCACTAAACTTGTTTGGAAAGGCTTGACTTAATTCTATATTTTCCTCGTGTCTCACTAATTGTCTCTTATAAGATGTTAATTATAAGTAGCAATTATTTTGGGGGAAAAAACAGTATATTGAGAAATTTATAGGATTCAGATAGTGGATAATATGAATAGAAAATAACCTAGGGGACACCGTGTCATGTTGAATAGTGATTACTCATAGTCCTATTTTATATGTCATCAATGTGCTAAAATTACTCTGCAATCATTTCTTTCCTCTGAATTATAAAAAAAAGTAATTGTTTTGGGAGCTTTTTTTTTTTTACGCCATTTTTGTTGTACTTGAAAGTTGTGTTTGTGTGTGTTCATTGACAGAAGACTACCATTACTGTACACATAGTATGCGCCATAGGTCTTCACCAATATATTTCTATGAAGATTCCTTCTATGTCATCAAAACAAAGACTAAAGTGTTGGGCTGTTTGGTAAACTGATACCCTAACAAATTAGTACTTTTTAGAATTGTGGTTGAAATAAAAAAAAATAGGATAAATCAAGTCTATTAATGATTGGCACAGCATCAAGAGTTTAACGGGATACTGTCATGGGAAAAAAATGTTTTGTTTTTTTTTTCAAAATGCATCAGTTAATTCTAGGGTTGCCACCTGGCCCAGCCTGGCCGGTAAAAATGATGGCTGATCCCAATGTTATTAATAGGGTAAAAAGAAAAATATATGGGAAGGCCAGTATTTTTCTCCGGAAAAGGTGGCAACACTAGTTAATAGTGCCGCTCCAGCAGAATTCTGCACTGAAATCCATTTCTCAAAAAAGTAAACATTTTTTATATTTCATTTTGAAATCTGACATGGGGGCTGGACATATTGTCAATTTCCCAGCTGCCCCAAGTCATGTGACTTGTGCTCTGATAAACTTCAGTCACTCTTTACTGTTGTACTGCAAGTTGGACAGATATCACCCCCTCCCTCCCCTAGCAGAACAGAACAATTGGAAGGTAACCAGATAACAGCTCCCTAACATAAGAAAACATCTGCCTGTAGATCGAACAGCACTCAGTATTAAACACCATGTCCCACTGTGACTCCTTTAGTTACATTGAGAAGGAACAACAGCAGCCTGCCAGAAAGCAGTTCCCTCCTAAAATGCTGGCACAAGTCACATGACCAAGGGCAGCTGGGAAACTGACAATATGCCTAGCCCCATGTCAGATTTCAAAATTGAATGTAAAAAAAAAAATCTGTTTGCTCTTTTGCTAAATGGATTTCAGTGTAGAAATCTACTGGAGCAGCACTATTAACTGATGTGTTTTGAATATAAACATGTTTTCCCGTGACAGTATCCCTTTAATTGTTAGAGTACCAGGTCTGTTCACTATAAATTTGCTAGTCCAAATTTTGCGGGAAAAGTATTTTATATAAATTAAAATGTGATCATCGTCTTTAAATGACCTATTCAAGGTGCATGTAGAAAAGGAACCGGCCATTCATTATGCATTATAGGTTTATTGTATAGGAGATGGGATTAGCAAAGAGCTCACAACATAGAATGTCTGTTATTAAAGTGGACCCGTCACCCCAAAAAAATATTCAAAATCCTATTTTATCACATTAGTCAAGCAAAATGAACATTAATTACACTATATAAATTATTTTAATCTTGTTTTCTTCAGTCTGGGAATTCATAATTATAACAAGCAGGCAGGAGCCATTTTGTGGACACTGTTATTAAGACAAGCCTTGTATCATCTCAGAATCTTGTTTGTGCACCAGAATGGGGGACCCAATGTCTATCCCCATGTCCTGGCTACACAATTAAATGGTTAAGAGAACTGGGGGAATGTGTGGGGAGCAGTGACATCTAGGCAGGACTGGACTGAGAATTAAAATAGGCCCTGGCATTTCAGGTACACAGAGGCCCTATCAGCCCACATAGAGGCCCAAACAGCCCCCACCAGCCCACTAAATACTGACTTTCTATGGCACCTTATAGCAGCCCATCTGGCATTTGCCCTAACCCACAGATTGCCAGTCCGGGCCTGTATCTAGGAAGTGCTGAATGGAAAATGAAAGTAATTATTAATGCCAATATTTGATTGATAGCTGAGATTTTTAAATGATCTTAAAACAGCTATGAATGCTTTAATAAAAAATTTAAATTGGATTTCATGTTTAATTTGAAAAGGACTATTATTATACAGATTTTTGTGTCTGGGTGACGGGTCCACTTTAAAAGAATGGTGCCGCTGTTTGAAAAACAATTCAACTCCAGTTTGTATTATCCATTATATATTAATCTGCCCCATATTATCTTGGTTGTTGCTGTTTTTTAAATTTCACAAGGATCTCTACTCCTCGTCAAATGAGCTTAAACATTTGGGACATTGTCTGTTAAGGTGGTACATGACATTTATTTCTAAATAACAAAGTCTTGGCCTATTATTCCCTGTCTCGTCTTGACATTTGCTAATGTTTCTCCTGTTGGAATTTCCAGTTGTTACAACCTGTGTGTGTGTGTGTGTGTGTGTGTGTGTGTGTGTGTGTGTGTGTGTCAAGGCATCTCAGAATGGGTTCATTTCTCTTAAATTGTCTTTAGTTGTTTTTTTTTTTTTAATCAAAAATGTGGTTGAAACCCCCTACTCCTTCAAAAACACCACCTCCTTGCATAAAGAGCTGAAGAATCTGGTGTACAAATGGATAAAGTCCATATTACAGTAAATCTGCAAATTTCCTGCATAGTTCTTTGTAAAAGCTGTAAAAAAAGAGAAAAACAAACAACTCTGTTCAATGTTTTTTTTTTTTTTGTTAATGCTAAATTACATTTCTGTCGTAAATGTCTCTTCATTTATTTCGTCTCTTCTCGTGTGAAGCCGTTGAGCTAATTTTCTCTTCATTTGATGTTCAGGTAAAAACCAGTGACATTTTTACAGTGGTTGCGGTAAATGTGAGACATTTTCTGCAACTCTAAATAAATGAAATCACGATTAAAGAAATGCTTTTTTTCATTAAACTCTGCGTGTGCCTTGTGGTTTTTGTTGCACACGCAAGTGGCCTAACTAGTGGCTGAGAAGCTACAGAAGCTCGTCATTTTCTGGTTACGGTGGCCTTTTTGGTTCTGGCCCCAGTTTAATGCAAAGCAAAGTCAGATATAAAGGTTTCCATTGCTGACAGATGCAACACATTATCTCTTAGGCTGATGGAACATGTGGTGGGAAAATATCCCAATCTGTGCTTTCCCTCTCCAATTGGCTGCAATTTTAACTTCCCGTCACTGCAAATACTTGTGGTTCTGAGCCTAAAACTGACCTGATGAAGGGAGATGTAACCCCCCAAAACTGTGTCTATCTGGAATAAAGACAGTCACTGCTTCTTCATTGTCGCATGTGCTGGGCCATCTTTCTTTTGCAAATCAATACATACAACGTTTGGAAGTCGCACCACTACTCCTGCTTATGATTTTTGACTATTAGGGGTGCTCCTTACCATTTATTAAGCCCAGAACTACACATTTAGAGCATTTATTAGGCCAAGAACTACGTGTACCAACAGCATCATGCAGTTGACTTCAATCAAAGGAGGCAGCAAGAAGGGTTTTCAACGGATTTGCTGGTTTCCTTTATCTTAACAGAGAAAGGTGTGATTCTTCTTATTTCTTTTCTTGTTCTGGACACCAGCAAACAAAAAGACTCGACCAGAACACCACAATGACGGTCAGTAAGTTTTTGGGTTTTTTGCAATGACCTTTCCAATCTCATTAAATTCAGAAACAGCCTGCTTACCTCCCAACTGTCCGTTTTGAGTGGGACCATTCCTGATTTTGATAGCTCAACCCACAGTCCCGTGTTTTCTCTGCACTGTAAAGGAAAATCCCTATTGCTCTGCACTGAATGGGAAAGTCCCTATTTATCTGTGCTGAACAGCTAAAAAAGATGTTTCTAACTTAATTGGCTCTTGGCAGAGAGCCCAGAATAGATACATTTTTAACAGTTTTGTCCCTTGGGAGACTCACAGCTTAAAGGGCAATTCACCTTCATTAGTAAAATTGTAATAAAACATAAAAACTACAGAAATGTGTTCAGACTGGCAAATTTTGTAAAATGGGCATGGTAATTAGTATGGCTGCAAAAAAGAGGCTTGGTCAAAAATTTTGCCCCTCTCCACGTGGCAAATCTTTTTGTCCCTCTTTCCGTTTGGAGATATGAGCCTGGGATTCTGCCTCCCATGAATCACATAGACATGGGGTCAACCTGAATGAAAAGATATTTGTTGGATGCCCAAAAGTGTGAAGCACTATGAACAGCCAATCCAATGTCATCCATTTACTTTCAATGGGGGAATTGAACCTGCTGCCATTCTCAGAGTCCCCAAAGTTGGTGACTGGTGGGCTGGGTTAGTAAAAGTGGATGGAGCCACCAACAGCCAATCAGATATCCTCCATTGATTTTCATTGTTTTACATTTAAATCACTCCCATTCACACACTATTTATGCTAGGGTTCCCGAACTTTGCACAGTCAGTCACAGGGTGTCTGCATTTTCACGGTTAGTTTGGGTAGAACCAACAAATTTTAACTGCTGACATTCTCACGTTTTAACATTAGGGTCCCCAAACCTAGCTCAGTTCTTCACGAAGCAACTTCGGGCGATTCCGGAAATCGAAGCGCCGCGTGTGTATTGGCACTGGCGATTTTTTATTTAAACAGGGAGAAGGCAGTTTGGGGAGATTGTCGCCAGCGATTAATCGTCAGGCGACAGAATCTCCCGAATCTCCCTGTCGGCACCAGCCCTTAGACAGAGTCATGATTCTGCCAAGAGTTTAGCAGCATTGCTGGAAGAAATGTCCCTGGCCCCTGGTTTCTGCCCGTTGTCTTCTTAATGACAAGATGGAAATAACCTTGGAATGGTTTATGCTGGAGGACTGTACTGATTCTAATATGGGTTACTCATTAGGAACACAACCAGTCTATGATCATTTGTGCCTTTCTCCAGATACACCTACACAGTAGAACTGAGAAAATGAAAAACTGCCATTAAATTCCGTTTTTACCCTTTAGTCAATCCAGAGCTCTATTGTTCTATTTAAATGCCCCAGTACCTGCTATAGAAATAACTGAATAATAATGATAATGCTGGAAACATATCTATGATATCTCCCTCAAAAGCAGCAAGAATTTATTTTTAATATTTTTTTTTTTTTTGTATTATATTGAATACAAGGACAAGCAAGATAAGAAGCATCAATATAGGATAGAATCACTTCAAAATAACATGAGCATTTAATATGCCAAATCAAATTATATCTTTCATTGTTGATAATGCATGTATCTTGGTTATAGAGCAGTGATCCCCAACCAGTAGCTTGTGTGCAACATGTTGTTTACCAACCCCTTGGATGTTGCTCCCAGTGGCTTAGTTTTGACTATTATTGCATAAAAACCATTGGCAAACAGTCTATTGTATGCTGCCAGTCCACATAGGGCTACCAATAGCAAATAACAGCCCTTATTTGGCACCCCCTTAGACACTTAGGGGCAAATTTACTATTATTCCCAGAAATTAGCATTCAACCATCAAATGTTTATCGAATTGTTTTAGGCTATCATTTTGCTCGATATCCGATTTCTCGATGAATTCGTACGATCAGATACCGATCATTTGATTTCACGAAAAAATCGTGAAATTTCCTTTGAGAGTCCGAAAAATTCGTACGATTCGAACGATCGAACGCTCCAATCGTACGAATGGTATTCGAGCAGGACTTAGTCTCTGAAGTCTATGGGGAGCTTCCCATAGGCTTCTATTACGATTCGGTAGGTTCAATCTGGCGAAGTAGGCAGTCGAATAAATTTGAAATTTTTGAATGAAATTTGAATTTTTGTTTCTAGAAAGCTGGACTTTTTTTTTTTTTCCAGTCAGTTTTAGAGGATGAGTAGTAGTATCTTCATTTTTCCATAACTTCTTTTGAATTTTATTTACCTTATTTAACTTGAAATTTTCCAAATGCTGGTTGAATTTAAAGGTTAGAACTGTTTTTTTTTAACGTCAATTATGGGATTTTTTTGAGTAATTGTTTGAACCAGTGGGTAATTTGTTGGTAATATATCTCCTTTGTTGATATTTGGACTTTAGCTTGAACATTTTCTTATGTATTCTTTAACATTGTGGTACAATTATGTCCTTTATTGATTTTATACCTTATTGTTTCCAGGTTGCACGGAGCTTGATTTGATAAAGGAAATCCTGTATTTTCAAAAATTGGTATGTTGAGGTTTGATAGTTGTTACTGGAATTTAAAGGAGAAGGAAAGGCTAAAATTAAAGGGGTGGTTCACCTTCAAGTTAACTTTTAGTATATTGTAGAAGGACCAATTCTGAGCAACTTTTCAATTGGTCTTCATTATTTAGTTTTCATAGTTTTTTAATGATTTGCTATTTTCTACTGTTTCTTTGCAGCTTTCAAATGGGGGTCACTGACACCATCTAAAAACAAATGTTCTGTAAGGCTACAAATGTATTGTTATTGTTACTTTTTATTACTTATCATTCTATTCAGTCCATCTCCTATTCATATTCCAGTCTCTTATTCAAATCAATGCTGGGTTGCTAGGGTAATTTGTTCCCTAGAAACCAAATTGCTGACACTGCAAACTAGAGAGCTGCTGAATAAAAAGCTAAATAACTATAAAACCACAAATAGTAAAAAATGAAAACCAATTGCAAATTGTCTCAGAATATCACTCTCTACATTATACTAAAAGTTATCTCAAAGGTGAACAACCCCTTTAAGTAAGCTTTATCAGAAAGCTCTATATAAATACATCAGTAAACACTCAAAGTAATGCTGCTCTGAGTCCTGTGTCAAAAGAAACGCAACTGTTCTTTCCTTCTATTGTGTCACATGGGCTTCTGTATCAGACTTCCTGTTTTCAGCATAAGCCTCCAGGGCTTGGGCTTGTGCATGCTCAGTTTGCTCCTCTCCCCCTTCTTTTCCGCCTCCCCCCTCACTGCTGTAATCTGAGCCCAGAGCTATGAGTGAGCAGGGAGAGACTCAGGCTGGAAGTGATGACCAGGGGCGCTCCACCAATGACTCATTTTTCTCGGGCGGCAGCGCCCCCTGTTTACCACTCCTGGTAACTAAGAGCCGTATTTCCATTTTTCAACCCGGAAATTCATCTCTTCTAATGCAGGGAGTGTACTTGCGCTCTCTGCACTAGTGTCATGGACCGCCCCTGACCCCCTCCAGCGCTGAAAGGGTAAGTGCCGTGGGGAGGGGTGGGGCGGCAAAGATAAGACTGCCTCAGGCAGCATATTGCCCCAGATCGCCACTGGTGATCAAGCTAATATGGCAGCTGCTATCCTAAACAAACAGAGCTTCTAGAGCTGTTTACTCAGATATGGTAAAGGATTCTGCAGAACAAATATAGTGTTATAGCTTCCACTATTGTGGCTAATCTATTGGCAATAAACTGCTTTGGTAGCTTTCCTTCTCCTTTAAGCATATGTTTAATATGTTGGAGTTTAAGTATAGAGTAATCACTCCTGGAGATTCTGACCTGTCACAATAAAATTATACTAGGGTGACTGCAGAAAATGTTTATTAAAAAGAAAAAAGAAAAGGAACAACCCCGTATGTCTTTATTCCCTAGTATACAAAAATATAGATATCGAAAAAAACGTATACAACCTGGATTTACTTAATTGTTATACCGCTAACCACTACAACTTATGAATATTCAATAAAGTGCTAGTGCTAATATTATGATCAATGCCATCAATAGATTAAGTGCAAAAAGAATCTCCAATCGATTCACCCTCCAATCAATCTCCTCAGTTAATATCTTGACTGTGAATCTCCACAATTGATTTCAATATAACAGATTATAGATTAATAGATTATAGATTAATTAATTATAGATTAATAATTATAAAATTATTTAAATTTTTTTATCCAATAATCAATTAAAATGTAGAACAACCATTAAATGAAAAAAGTAGGTGCACCTCAATTGATTTATTAACCCCTTCAATATGGGCTAAATTAAATTAAAAAGTAGTATCAAAAACAGTTCATAAATAGTCAAGGCTTAAATTTCCCAGTGAAAAAACACCCACAAGCTCACAAGATTCACGGTCAAGATATTAACTGAGGAGATTGATTGGATAGTGAATCGATTGGAGATTCTTTTTGCACTTAATCTATTGATGGCATAGATCATAATATTAGCACTTTATTGAATATTCATAAATTGTGGAGTTTAGTGGTATAACAATTAAGTGAATCCATGTTTTATACTTTTTTTTAATATATATATATATATATAGTGTGTTCAGTGGGTGTCCGCACTCCAAAGCCGCCGCTGCTATAGCGTGTCCAATTATAATTCCAGGGTGCACGGTTAAAAATATTTACTTGTATAGCTTCATAGAACCAGCACTCCCATATAAAATTCTTCAATCTTTTATTGGTATGTCATAAATGTCCGACGTTTCGGTCCTCATTAGGACCTTTCTCAAGGATTTTAGGGAATAAAGACATTCAGGGTTGTTCCTTTTCTTTTTTTCTTTTTAATAAACATTAGATAATTGCCAATTATACCCCAGTGTGTCTCTTAAGGGGACAAGTTGTTTGCGGTATTATAATTTTGAAAGACTGCAGAAAATGATTATGTGGGTTGAGTGATTATAAAAGAGACCGGGAAAGCAGTCCATGCTATGGTGCCTCCGTATCACTAATGTAATATACAAAAAAAAAGTAGATGTTCCTTAAATTTAGCAGCGATTTCCTCCTGCATTATTTGCACTTTCTACTTGTCTGGGAAATCTCCACTACAGGGACACAACGTGAGACATGCAAAGCAGAATCTTGCTGTTTTTGTTACTATCCAGATATTATTTGCCGTAACCAAAAGATCATCTGAGTCATGTGTAAATATGTTCATGCTTAGTAAACAGCTTGCTGACAATAATCCTGACTGAGAGAACTCTCACACAGTTGGCTCGTTGGTCCTTTGTCTTGAAATAGAAAACACTCGGTTATTTTTGTGCATTTCCTCTACTTGCAGAATCGTTTTAGTCTTGTGTTGCTATTTCTATTGAACTTTCCTAAGGCCTAGGTTTGTATTTCTAAATATTTTGGGGGGGATAAATGGGAAACCACATAGGAAAAGCTTATTTCCATTTGCAGACGGCTTCTTTAAGATTGGGTTGATGCAAAATGATGGGCCCTAATCGTGGCAAACTTGTCCTAATATGTGCTTCATACACCTTGCACCCACCCACTCAGTGTGCTCAGTCCTGTTCACTGTTTAAAATATTTAGTGCAGAGATACACTCGGAGTGCTTTGTTTTCCGAAATCGCCCAAAGTTTCCTAGTGAGACTAAGACTAGGACTGGGCAACTACAGAAAACGAAGCGATTCGAGTGTCTTCCCGCCGGCGATTTACATTTTAGCCGGTGGGATGGCAGGGGAAGGCGGTTCAGAGAGATTAGTTGTACCGAAGAAGAGGAGATTTGTCCCCAGGCGACTAATCTCCCCAAATATGCTCTTGTGTCTCTGCCTTTAAAGGAGAACTAAACCCTTCCTTATAAAAAAAACCCCTCCCCCTCGTAGAACCCACTCTCCCCCAGCCTATGAGCTACCCTGGGCAAATACTCCTAACTTTTTACTCACCCCTCGCGGCAGATTCAGGCGTCAGAGTTCACAGCAGCCATCTTCTTCTTCAGCAATCATTGTGTCCAGAACCAGGAAATTGCTCCAACTGCGCATGTGCCGAAACGTTGTTCAATACACGAAGATTACCGAAGATGAAGTAGATGGCTGCCGTGAACTCTGACGCCTGAATCTACCACAAAGGGTGAGTAAAAAGTTAGGGACATTTGCCCAGGGTAGCAAGTAGGCTGGGGGGTGGTGGTGTAGGGAGGGGGGTCTACGGGGAGGAGGCTTTTTTTTTTTAAAGTATGGGTATGGGTTTAGTTCTCCTTTAAAGTCTGAGTACTTACAAACAAATATGAAACTCCAACTGCAGCACTTAATGAGGGAGGTCATTTTTATAAGATCCTTTTAGAGTTTGCCTAACTTACACTAATTTGTCTATTGCGTAGCACAGGCATAAATAGCATTTGCACTTAATGGGCAAGACTATAAACATTGTGCTCCACTGGATGGTGACACCAAATACATTTTTCAGATGCTGATAATGAAATCGGTTCAAATGCAACTTTTAGTTATGTACATTGGCCCTGCTAGTCGGGGCCCACACGGCCCAGTCCAACCCTGCGGTCTGGCAACTGGGGGCCAGTAGGAAGTTTAAGTCTGGGCTGGCAGGGCCCACTGGGTTTTTTTTTTTCCGGTGTCCCAACACCCCAGTCCGACCCTGTTCATAGCTGCTCCTGGTTGTTAGGGTCATTGGGATGCTTCATCTCAGATAATTCTTTCATTTCCAATCTGATAATCTGCGGAACACAATGTCAAATCATTTTCAAATACCGCAAAAAAAAAGGGAATAGAAACTACGACCTGCAGCAAATTGTTTAAAGTGAAGCACTGCAAAGAGAATACAAAAACTCTTCATTCTTTCGGTTAACCTCTTATCATTGAAAAAGGAACACATCTGGTAAAATTTCTTTGTGTCTATAAAGATTTTCGTTCATCCAGGTCATGATATATAGTATCGACTAGAAATAGAAAGCAGCTAAACTTTGAGTTTTCTTGAAAACAATCTGCTCGGTAACACAGCGGCGCAACATGGGGAGGTCCAAAGGGGAACTTATCAGTTTAAGAAAAAGGGACACCTCACTGAAGACAGCAATGAGCATAGAAAGAGAAGAACATAGAAAGAGGTGTGAAGAACTAAACAGAGAGGGGGCCTGCCACACTGCTTATCCTCAACAAACAGTATAGCGCTGCACTGACATCCTTACCCTGGCAGTTTCACATCAGTTCACACTTCCAATCATGGACATTAAAAATGTAAAGAAGGTAATAATCACAATCCGATAAGTGGAGGTCTCTGGTCTCAAAAAATTAAAACTCACCAATAACTGGAATGCTCCCAGGTGCACCGCCTTGAACCATCAGCTGAGGGAGCGGATAACCATGTTTTGGATACAACCTTACAAGTTTTGTATCTTAAAAACACTCAAGCATAGGCATCTACAGCCTTATGCGTTTCGTATCTTACAGACACTAAATCATAGGCTCCTATAGTCAAACATATATAAGCATAAACCTCACCAGTAGAATAGCTCACCAAATGGAGAAGGTAGCCCAGGTGCTCCTGACCCAGGCCCTCAGCCCAATGGAGCGGACAAACCGTGGACAGGAAGCGAAATATTGGAGCAAGGCACTCAAAGGTCATGCATGGATCAGACCAATATTAAGTTAAAATGAAAGCATTATTTGTGTAAACTAATCGTGCCTGACGTGTTTCGTGTCTAGGTCACTTAGTCGTAGACTGACTGTGTCCTCGACATGAAAACGCATGAGTCATGATTAGTTTATACAAATAAAGATTCTTTCATTTTAACTTAATCTAGGTCTCATCCATGTGTGGCCTTTGAGGGCCTTGCTCCAATATTTCACTTCCAATAATCATAGAGCCTTTGATTAAGTGTCTGTAAGATACGAAACGCGTAAGGCTGTATCCTTATATACCTAATAAACTACTGATCATTTTACAATGTCTGTCTGGAATAGTGGTCTTTGAAGTGCCATGAAAAACACCATGAAAAATGTAACGCCTGCCTCATGAATCCATTGGACTGGATCACACGACCACACTTATCAGCTGAATAAGTTCAACAGAACCATTATGACTGGATGTGTGTGTACTTAAGGGTTTAAATTTCGGGTCCTACCTCTGAAGAAGACAGATGAGTGGTGAAACGTTCAGAAGACTCAAAGTCTAATTGCGTCAGGCGTATTTCTACTAGATGGTATTTCTTTGTATTTCTGATTCTTTGCTGACTACTTTATGTCTGTCATAAAAGATTTTGCTAAGTTTATAAGCAGGACTTTAAAAACACTGTAGGGTAATGCAGAGCAGCAAACGAAATAAGCTCAAATACACACAGGTGAATTTGCAAAACTCAGATAATCATCTGTGCCTTCTTTAAAAAGATGACTGATTGTATTAATGCTTTTAATAGTGGTGGTGAGGGTTTATTTAATCCCAACTTACTGTAACTAGGTATCCATATAAATTCCTAACTTGTTCAAGATAGTTTCACTTTAGGCACACGCTTTAGCAGAATGAACTCCCCGAGGTACATTTATGGGCAGATTTGCTAGAGGGCGAATTGTCGCACACACACACTTCGACAGGCACAAATGCGTTACACTACGCTAATTCACTAAAATGCAAGGTTGACGAATGCTGGCGACTTTTCACTTTCGATGCTTCTTCAGTGTGGGTATTTCATAGTGAAGGTTCTCTAGCGTTCGTTTGTGCATAGTGAACATTCACTAGTAATCATACGCTTAGGTCGATTTGAATAGGGAAAGCACATAAAAGTCGTATACACATCAATTTATTTTTAGAGATGTTGGTGCAAACGCTTAAGGGAGCATAATAAAGACATAAAAGCTCCTCCAAAGCGCTAGACATGAGCCCACCACAAAATATATGTTGCAGGCTCATCAATTGTGGAAATTCAGTAAAATCTGTCATTTAGTGACTTTGTGGATCAACGACCATTCGCCAAAGGTAAAAATCACCTGACGATAGAGTGTGAATCGTCTCTTTTGCTAGGGAATTGTCGTCTGCAGCTGTTAGTTTGGAGATTTCCCTGAGGATGGGGTTTCTGGCGAAAAGTCGTTAGCGTTTGTCAATTAGCCCTTTAGTGAATCTGCCCCTTAACTATTCCCATGCCCTAAGTTGTATAACTTTTGCCCTGAGGAAACATAAACAATTTTATATCTCTTTAAGCATTATGTAGATTAGGCTGGACACATCCAGGGTCAGACTGGGGGGCCGAGGTCCCACCGGGACTGCTGGCCAAGGCCCCCCTCCAGCCCGCCCCTCACGCTGAGCAGACTCGGTGC
The DNA here is from genome assembly GCA_024363595.1 of Xenopus borealis. Taxonomy (NCBI): domain Eukaryota; kingdom Metazoa; phylum Chordata; class Amphibia; order Anura; family Pipidae; genus Xenopus; species Xenopus borealis. Next base: position 100,833,164 of record CM044436.1, read on the forward strand.
AAATGTGCAAACATTGCTGCTCAGCGTGAATGAACATATGGCACTGTGTGGCGCTGGGAAAAAATGGGTTACAATCAGGAGAGGGGTGTCTGGCCCGTTGGGAGCCTACCAGGTTTTCCCCCGGTGTCCCGCCGGGCCAGTCTGGCCGTGGACAGATCTATTAATCTTTTAAATTATTCCCAGTCTTGCTAGACAAAAAAAATAAATGTGTTCAGAAACATTATGTTGGCAATAGTGTGAACGTGGAATAACTGTGTGGCATCTAGTAGTTAAAGCTGTGCCCCATGGAACACAAACTCTCCTGCTGGAAAAAGTACAGTGAAATGATAGTGACATTTATTCAACCAATCACCTTTCATTTGCCAGAGTTCTATTCATTGTCAGTATAACTCACTAACTATGCCTAACGTTTCCCATGCCAGGAACTCACCTAAGATTTATTTGGCCAAGCCGTTATTAATTACAGGAACCCAGCCTCTTTCTGTATTTTCATTATTGTTTATAATATAAAGCTGGACTTGTACTGCCGTCAGTCTCTCAATAGCTGTTATAAGCTCATGTTTGAGAAGGAATTCAGTAAATCTCTGAAGCTGATTGTGCTGTTATTTTTCTCACTTAGCCAGACAGCTGCTCCCTTCTAAATCATAGGATATTATTGTGATAACTAAACCTAAAACCAACACACCTGTATATATGGAATAATATAGTCAAGTCAATATCACTGTAGGGAAACACAGCCTCAGCCTTGTTCTTAAAATTTCCCTCACAGTTGCATGAGCTAAGGAAAGGCTTATGCTAACAACTTGCATTTAAAGGAAAACTACAGCCTAACTTATAAAAGTAATCTAGAAAGGTTGTACATGATGTTTTGTGCTTGTGTACCAGCCCAAGGCAACCACAGCCCTTTAGTAGTAAAGATCTGTGTCTCCCCAGTAGATGCCCCAGTAGCTCCCCATCTTCTATTCTGCTGATTCACTGATTCACATGCTCTGTGCTGCTGTCACTTACTGAGCTTAGGGACCCACTCACAATATACAGTACACATAGAATAGAAATATAGTCACAATATAAGGCTGATTAGTCATTAATACAGATAATTACTACATAGCGGCTCAGAAACTAGCGCAGTTAGCATCCCAATTTATTAATCAGCATCAGCTTATATTAAAGACCAACCTCATTTTCTGCTGGATAATTAGTGACGACCCCTAAGCTTAGCTTCTCAACAGCTGCTCAGAGCCCACTGAGCATGTGAGTGTCACAGACACTTTCCAAGATGGTGACCCCCTGTGTAGTTTGAAATCTTGGATCATTGCTGCTATTTAAAAGCAGAAATCCTAGGCAGGTGCAATAAGTTCAGTATATAAAACATGGCATTTTTAGCCATATTCATTTTTAGGGTTTAGTTCTCCTTTAAGCAGAACAATGCGCATACATATGATCTGTACTTGCATGCCATCTTCAATTTATCCTCTGTGTCCATAAGCAAAGATCTTAATGATGTATTAGCTTACTTTATACAATTTAGTATCAGCAAAAACAGAAACAGAACTTTCAATGCCCACCTCCATGTCACATGTCAACAGTTAAAAAGGTAAAAGTTAAAAAGCAAAGGCCAATGACAGAGCCCTGCGGTACTCCACTAACAACACTGGTCCAATTAGAAATGATCCATTTCCCACTACTCTTTATAGTCTATCTTTTAGCCAGTTCTCTATCCAGGTACAAATACTATGTTCCAGGCCAGTATTCCTTAATTTAACCAGTAACCTTCTGTGTGGCACTGTATCAAATGCTTTAGCAAAATCCAATTAGATCACATCCACTGCCATCCCAGAGTAGGAGGTTCCTGCTCAACTAAAAGGCAACCAATCAGCAGCTAGCGTTTACTAGTCACCTGTTTAAATGCAAGCACCTTATTGGATGACATGGGTTACTGCTCCTAGGCAAACTTAGTGCCTTATATTACATATGGGGGTTAATCTGTTACTAGTTACTAACAATACACGCGTGAGTCCAAAACGAGACACTGGTGAATTTTCGCCAGGCGAAATTTCTTTGGCTTTTAGCAAATTTATTCGCCTGCGGCGAATCACAGGAATTAGCTGCAGGCAAATAAATACACCCATCACTATCTGTTACCATGCTAGCACAAACTTATAGTATTGTTATTTTAAATTTAAGGCAATATATAGCAGTCAGGTGTGACTGGTATACACAGTTTATACTTTTAGATTCAACACTTTATTCAGTTTTAGAAGTTAACACCCGGGTTGCAACACAGTTACATCGATGGTAGAATAAGGAATCCATATATAAATGTGGGAACAGTCACAAAGAAAATGGTTATTAATGCAGCAAGGGTCATATACAATTAGGTAAAATCATGCTGGTAATATAGTTTCTGATGGAAATACAGGTGGACTCACTCAGAGGGGTTGGACTCATCGGGGATGGGATGTGAAGGTAGTATGGGTGCCATTGTGTTGTGGTATGGGGGGCTGTGACTCCTGCACTGAAATCCATTTCTCAAAAGAGCAAACAGAATTTTTTATATTTAATTTTGAAATCTGACATGGGGCTAGACTTTTTGTCAATTTCCCAGCTGCCCCTGGTCATGTGACTTGTGCCAGCACTTTAGGAGGGAACTGCTTTCTGGCAGGCTGCTGATTTTCCTTCTCAATGTAACTGAATGGAACCCAGTGGGACATGGGTTTTTACTACTTGAGTTTCTGAGTCCTGGTCTCCGATCTACCAGGCAGCTGTTATCTTGTGTTAGGGAGTTGTTATTTGGTTACCTTCCCATTATTCTGTTGTTAGGCTCGTGAGGGGGGGGGGGCATATCACTCCAACTTTCAGTACAGAAGTAAAGAGTGATTAAAGTTTATCAGAGCACAAGTCATATGACTTGGGGCAGCTGGGAAATTAACAATATGTCTAGCCCCATGTCAGATTTCAAAATGAAATATAAAAACAAACATGTGTTTGCTCTTTTGAAAAATGGATTTCAGTGCAGAATTCTGCTGGAACAACACTATTAACTGATGCATTTTGGGAAAAAAAAACACATTTTTCCCATGATAGTATTCCTTTAATTTAGCCAGTAACCTTCTGTATTGTACTGTATCAAATGCTTCAGCAAGGTCCAAGTAGATCACATTCAGTTCCACCCGAATGTCTAGGATTCTGCTCACCTCTGTATAGAAGACTGGCAATATCTATTAGGCATAAAACCATGTAGGCACAAACTTAGTATTATTGTGATTTGTAATCTATTCAAGTATCTTATTTATTATTACGCCCTCTGAACGCTTTCCAACCAGTGATGTCAAACTAACAGGCCTATAGGAAACCCACATACTATGTGAGTACATACAACTACCGTGCAGAAAGTACCCTGGTTAGTAACCTAGAATATCCATTCTGCAAACCAGAAATTATATTAATTGCACAGTGTTTAAATTACTAACTGCGTAGGCAACTTTTTATCACTAATGTGGGTTGTCACATCTCATCAACCCAAGATTCAATAGTTGAATGGGGCTTGTTATAGGCAACTATGATATACTGTATATTGTGTGTGCCTCTAACACGAGGTAGTATTTAGATCTGCATACATGGTCAGACTGACCCGGCCAGACCCCCCTCTCCTGATTCTGATTCAATAAAAAAAAAGTTTGGGGGGACAGGGGCTGATCCTGGCTGCATATATGCACAGGACAAGCCCCCAACATTCCAGCTTACAGAACCACAAATGATGTAGAAGAAGATTCTACCACTGATTTAGGCAGTGCTATGTGTATAGCAGGAGAAATTAAAATACCTTGGTTTCAGAAGACTTTACACTGAGAGGCAGATTTATCATTGGTCGAATTTCGAATATAAAATAATTTGAAATTTTGACCATATGTATAAAAGGGAAGTAAAATCCTTCGAATTCGAATATCAAATATTCGATTGATTGCTAAAATAGTTTGAATCGATCGATTTGAATGATTTTAATCATTCGATCGAAAACTTGCTATTCTATCAAAATTCCCATAAAACACAGTTTAACACAGTAGGCATTCGATGAAAATTTTAAAGGGGAAGTTATTTGAAATTCGACCAATCGAATAGTCGAATAGATTTTTATTCGATCTATCCGATTTGATTGAGTTTGCAAATTCGATGGTCGGTTTTGCCTAATTTGCATATTCTACAATTCGACCAATCGAGTTTTGCAGATTCGATCGAATTTCGAATTCTTCACGTGAATTTAGTAAATATGCCCCTGAATGTCTTACATTGTTAGGGACTCTTTCACTCCTTTTACACCCTTTTCACCCTTGTCTACTTCACAGGTGGGATAGATGCGTTTGGTCCCATCCAAATCAGTATAGAAAACAATTGTAAAATTCTAGGAACTTTCAAAGAGAATTTTGAGTGGTCTGAATCTTTACAAAGACCATGAATAGTTTTTTTTTTTCACCATTAATTTTAGCAAGATCGGCTCACTTTTAATCAATATATGCAAGTGCTAATCATGGCGGTGGTTATATGCCTGGGCTCTGTGTACTTCGAGTAGAATTTAATCAAGAACTGGTTAAAGTGTGAGTAAAGTAGAATACACTTCTACAGAATCAATGGCTCATATCAAAAGCTTTTAGAAATCCTCCTCACATAGCAAATGATTTCAACCACCAATCCTAATTATATCCTTTTGGTTGATTAATGTGGAAAGCTGCTGATTGGGGTTTTCAATTTGGGCAAATGGGTAGCTGTCTTTTTAACTGCTTCCTGATCCAAGTGATACAGTATCTTCTATTCATTTAACCTGCTGAACTGGGATGAATCTGAGCCTTGTTTTATCACCATGTATTTCAAGGTGATTTGCAGCCTTATACCTGGGACCAAAACCCCTATTTTACTCAGGATTTCTGTCCAGCAGTTGATATGTGATACTCTTAATGATCCCCCAGTCAACAATCTTGTATATTTAAAGGACAAGGAAAGTTTTTTTATAAATACAATATAATTTGGAAGATCGTTCCATGCTGTACTTGATCGCTAACTTTATTTCCCCCAAATACGTTCCTTCGTCCTGTTCCACCTTGTTCAGTATTTATTACTTTTCAGTGCTGACCGAAATGAAGTAATGAGTAATGAAGAAGGAGCACATACCAGTGGGAGTACAGTAGAGGAGGTTTGTGGCTGAATTGCACGTCCTTGGGCTAACAAAGAGCTCCCACATGGGCTGCATATGTGCTACCTTAGAGTTGGGGAAGTGAGCAGAATTTATGGTCTTGGTCTTGGTGAGGAACCGATGCATAATGGGAGTTTCAGTTACAATACAAGCATGGGACCATACAATGCTCTGGACCTGAGGTTTTCCAGATAATGGATCTTCATACCTTAAGTCTACTAGAAAATCATGTAAACATTAAATAAACCCAATAGGTTGGCTTTGCTTCCAATAAAGATTAATTATATCTTAGTTTGGATCAAGTACAAGCTGCTGTTTTATTATTACAGAGAAAAAGGAAACCATTTTTAAAAATTTGAATTATTTCATTATAAAGAAGTCTATGGGAGACAGCCATTCTGTAATTCGGAGCTTTCTGGATAACGGATCCTATACCTGTACAATGCTTTTTTTTTTTTTGCGATACACAAAGATCAATGCTTTTTTTTTCTTCAACCTGCCTGCAGATGTGACAAACGGCTTTACATACAGTGGACTTAAAGCAAAGGCAGAAACCACAAAAGGTATGCCTATGAAAGAAGCAGCATTTATTGTTCGTCCTTCAGTGGGGGTTCTCTAAAGGTACCACCCTACAGTGGTCTCCTAAGTGGAGACAGCCAGGCAAGATGGCTCTTCTTAAAAATGGATCTTTTGCTGGATCAACAGCAGGGGTCCCCAACCTTTTTTGGCTCAGGTACCGGTGTCAAGGCCAAATTTTTTGCAAGGACCAGGGTGGGGTTGAGGGGGGTCAAAATGTTGTCAGGGGGGTAGAGATGGGGTCGGGCGGGGGTCGGCGTCCAATTTGGGTGCACTGGCATCCAATTCGGTGCACCAGCGTTTAATTAAATGCACTTTGTTACTTGTGGGCTAGACTCGGCGGCCCAGTTCAGGACTGTCTGCGACCTGCTTCTGGGCCACGGCCCATGGTTGGGGACTAATCTAAAGTATATATTGGGTTGAGAGCTTAGTGTCTTAACTGCATATTTTACAAAACCATGGCCTCTCCCTCTGTTCAGTGCCCTTAGTTACCCCCATAACTAGTCCATAAACTGCTATTGCCCTGTTCCTGCCTCCATAGGTGAGACAAGATAGCTGGGCCCTTTTGGTGTGGGTAGAGGTGGGGCCCCTAATATCCATAATTATATCCTTGGATCCTTGGCTTTATTCCCTTTATTTCATTAATCTCTGCCACCTGTGTGTGCTTGAATGTGTACGCGCCTGAGCTACGACAATGCTCGCAGGGGGGTGTGAGAAAGCAAGCGGGCATGATAGGAGAGAAACCCCCCCCCCCTGCAAACTTGTCATAACACAGGCACATGGACATTCAAGTGCACACAGATGGAAGAGAGGTTGCCTAAGGCGACTGCTTGGCTTGGTTGCCTAACGTTTTAAGACTGCTTGGCTTGACGCTAGGCAGGTGCCTCTTCTGCCTACCCCTAGTTCTGGCACTGCCTGGGACTTGAATGAGAACTAAAAATGATTATGGCTAAAAATACCATATTTTATATACTGAACTTATTGCACCAGACTAAAGTTTCAGTTTGTCAATAGCAGCAATGATCCAGGACTTCAAACTTGTCACAGGGGGTCACCATCTTGGAAAGTGTCTGTGACACTCACATGCTCAGTGGGCTCTGAGCAGCTATTGAGATGCTAAGCTTAGGGGTCGTCACTAATTATCCAGCAGAAAATGGCTGTATTTAATCCATTCAACATATGTAGAGGGAGTTGGTCAGTACAAGGCCTCTGGTTTGTGTGTGTGTTACGGTACATCATCAACACTGGCCTTTAGCTTGTGGGCCATTTGACATGCTAATAATGGTTATAATGGGAATATTCTGCAGTGGAATATTATTATTATTATTATCATTTGTATAACTCCTTAACTCATTTAACTCTGTACATGATTTGGTGTGCTGCTCTAGCTGATCACTCTTGTGCTAAAATGCTGGTCATTATTTCAGCAATTCAGCAGGATGGATGTACCTGTAGTTATAGATACTCCATAGATAGTTGCCGTTAAATACTTAATTATAATATATATTTTATGCATTAATTATGCCCATTGGTGCATCAATGCAGTGCATGTAACTGGCATCCATTTCCATAATTTGATGCTACTGTTGTTATAAATAGTAAATATCAGAAAATTCATACTGGGTTACATTCTTCAGTATTATACTCCTTTAGGAACACCTCTAGTTGTTCTAGGAGGGTGTTTGTGGAACTCTTGTGTATATGCTTTTAACTGTGCTAGAATCCATGGTTCTAGCAGAGTTAATAAGAAATAGATACATCAACCATTTTCCCCCAAAATTGCTGCCATATCAGGCCTCCCTAAGCTATCAATAGAGCCATTACTAGGACTTGTCCCAGTGAGTTCTTCCTCCGTCCCTGAGATTGGAGGAGAGGTGGGAGGGAAGGATTTCCTGATTGCATAGTGGAATGGGATTGAGTCTGTGAGGGCCCATGAGGTCCGGGGCTCATCGGTTTTTATTTCCTGGTGTCCCATTATCTTAGTTTGACCATGGGTCAAGATATTTAATTAAGATATGCCTCACTATATAATAATCCCAGATTTTGATACCTGTAGGCATTTGCTGATATATCAAGGGAACTCCACAAAAACATAACTTAAAGGAAAACTATACCCCCACAATGAATACTTGAGCAACAGATAGTTTATATCATATGAAATGGCATATTAAAGAATCTTACCAAACTGGTATATATATTTAAGTAAATATTGCCCTTTTACATCTCTTGCCTTGAACCACCATTGGGTGATGGTCTGTGTGCTGCCTCAGAGATCACCTGACCAGAAATATTTCAACTCTAACTGTAACAGGAAGAAGTGTTGAAGCAAAAGACACAACTCTGTCTGTTAATTGGCTCATGTGACCTAACTTTATAGTTTGTTTGGTATGTTTGTGTGCACCGTTGAATCATACGATCCCAGGAGGCTGTCCTTATTTTTTTAAAATGGCTATTTTCTATTTATGATTACCCAATGGCACATGCTACTAAAAAGTATATTATTATGAAAATGGTTTATTTACATGAAGCAGGGTTTTACATATGAGTTGTTTTATACAATATCTTTTTATAGAGACCTACATTGTCCAGGGGGTATAGTTTTCCTTTAAGCTTTTTGAAAAGTAAACATAATTTCAAGCAACTTTGCAATATACATCAATTTAAAAATATGCAGACTTTTCATGATTTTTTCTGTTTTCTGACAGTTCCCTAAGCCAAGCTCGCTGCTGATCTGTCTGACTACTTTGCTGAGCTGGCTGACTACTGTTACTTTGTATCCGCATAGGGAACACATTTTAGGACATCGTCGCATCAAAATGATGCCCTGCATGCGCCCTCCTAGGGCTATGGAATGCAGCGTTGGGTGTTTTTTAACTCACCCATCCTAAAAAGCTGAGGGAGGGCTAAGGGCGCAAGAGGGAGGGCTGATGTCTCACGAGGGAGGGCTGACTTCTCATGAAGGAGGGCTGAGGGATCAAGAGGGAGGGCTGACATCTCAAAGGGAGGGCTGACTTCTCATGAAGGAGGGCTGAGGGTTCATGAGAGAGGACCGAAGACCGATACCTGACTGCAGCTTTGGAGAATGGGTGAGTTAAAAAGCACCCGACTCTGCATTCCATAGCCGTAGGAGGACGCATGCAGGACATTGTTTTGACGCGACAATGTCCTAAAATGCGCTCCGTATATCCGCAGCCATCAGTCCTGAGCCTGCATCCTCCAAACCCCACAATTCCCTGTACACGTGATTTCAATAAGGATAGTAACGTCCCAGTGCAATGCATTGTGGGTTATATAGTTCCTGCATGCTGTCTGTAAGCTGTGGAGAAGTTGTTTTGAATGAAAACAGCAGCACTCTGGTGATAGTGAAAAAAGTGAAAAAACTTTACTTAAAATGCTTTAGGCAACGTTTCGGGCAACACAAACCCTTTCTCAAGCCATTAATTCAACAGTGTCTACATGTGTTTAAATACTTAAAATAGGAGGAGTCACAGCATCACCATGTGACCCATGATCCATAGTGAACCTTATAAATCACAGAAATAAACTCAAAACAGCTATTCAGTAGCTAATACTTATACAATGTTAGTGAAATAGTGACAAGTGATTTAAAAGGAGTTATTTGTTTATACAAACATAACATAGTATCTTTAAAACTTGCTTTAACCAGGTATACAACATTGTATCAGAGACAGCAAGTGTTATCTTAGATTCACTTATCTGGCTCCCATGCTGAATTAAGGGGACTAAAAAGCCCAGAATTACTTTCTCAGGAGCTCCCATATCTTTAATTTTCACTGTCCTGAAATACATTAAATTAGAATATATGCAGAGTTTTGCCTTGGCAGGAGGTACAGCTTGCACCCGGGGCTGCAATGAGCTTTGTTCACTTTTGAAGCACACCTGAACTAATTACTGTGGAGAAGTTGTTGTTACAATTTGTAACATCAGTGTTTTAGTCCCTCCTTCCCTGCCAGGATTTCAAATGATGCAGAAAGAAAAGAACTGTTACACAGGTGGATTTCAGCATAGAAATAATATACCTTTTGGAGATACAGGTAACTGTGATGTGTATATTAGGGGTGTCTGTGTTATGTCAAATTTTGGTTTGGAAGTCAGAGGTAAAGGGGTTAAACGTAGATTGAGTAACAATCAATTTGATTTTGAGAGCTGTGTATCAGTTTAGGTGTCGGCTCATACACTTCTCCTCTATGTTACTGGTATTATTATCAAGGTGACTGGTTTGAAGGTTGCCTTCCAGTGCTTCATTTCCTTGTATGCAGATTTCACGTAGGCTCTAAACTGGTTTATTTCCACAATACACTCGTCTGCAGTCTTCTTCTTCATAAACAGGTTCAATAGTTTGCCTTTTTTTTGTATATTGTTAGGGCCCTTACACACGGGCGTTTTTACCTGCGCTCCCCTGCGTTGTGTTTTGCTGCGTTCAGCCGCAGGGGAGCGCAGGTATAGACGCACTCAATTATTTTCAATGGGGCTGTACTCACACGAACGCATGTAGGCGCCAAATGCAGGAAAAATGCAGCATGTTGCGTCTGCACCTGCGTTCAGCGCTTACACGCGTCTCGTGGGTACAACCTCATTGAAAAGAATGAGGTGCGTCTAGACCTGCGCTCCCCTGCGGCTGAACGCAGCCAAACGCAACGCAGGGGAGCGCAGGTCCAAAACGCCAGTGTGTAAGGGCCCTTAGGGAATAAATAGCATTTTAGCATTACAAAATCCATGTGAGTGTTGAGAATGATTTTAGGAGCTGGCCTTACTGCAAACCCCATTGGACGTTAGCTCCTGTGTAATTCTCCTCCTCGTTAAAAGAAAAAGTCTGTATTTTAACAGCTGCGTGCAAGATGTTAATGGAAGTATAGAGCAAAGACATATAACAGCACATTGCCACTATGCAATGGTATGGAATTCATTCCCATGGAAAACATTAGTACAGGGGAAACAGTCAGAAGCTATCATAGTCTGAGTGTGAGGAATCCATCAACGTTGGTCGGGATGAAATGGCACCTCAGTCCGAAGGTTAAACAAGGCTACATTTCTTTGTGTTTTGTGGTTTGCTGTTTGTTCCCACTGGTGAAGAGCAAGAGAGTCAGGAATTGGATATCTGGCGAACTGGTTTCACCCCTATCTTTTAACTTGTCTACTTTATTTTATCATGAACCGTAGAACTCCGAAACAATTAGTGCTGCAGTTATTGCCGGGGGCTTGTATAGAGGGGACTGGGCCTCACAGCAATATTGTTTTTAAACCTGCAGACTTTTTGGAAGATGAGTTTTGCTTATTTATTCTGTATGAAACTGTCACTTGGGGTCCGGCTAGACGCCCTGTTCTCTGGCTACTGCCAGATGTGGCTGATCTTGGTATACACACACTTCCACACCCAAAACCCGCTGAAAGTGTCTACACCCCGGCCGACGCAGTGTAGTCAGAAAAAGAAGCAGATGCCAATAGTCTGGCTTATTCTTGGCATGCCTAGCCCCCTGCTCTCCTGTCTGTCTGACTACTTTGCTGAGCTGGCTGACTACTGTTAATTTGTATCAGCAGCCATCTGTCCTCAGCCTGCATCCTCCAAACCCCACAATTCCCTGCACACATGATTTCAATAAGGATAGGAACATCACAGTACAATGCATTGTGGGTAATGTAGTTCCTGCATGCTGTCTGTAAGTTGTGGAGAAGTTGTTACAATTTGTAACATCAGTGTTTAGTCCCTCCTTCCCTGCCAGGATTTCAAATGATGCAGAAAGAGAAGAACTGTTAAACAGCTGGATTTCAGCACAGAAAATGGCATTTAGTCATTCATATTTTTTTAAGAAACCTGTAACTGTGATGGGTATATTAGGGGTTTCTGTGTTATGTGGGCCTCTTTATCAAATGTTGGTTTTGAAGCCGGAGTTCCCCTTTCAACTCAGATTGAGTAACAATCAAAGGAGCCTGTAGTATTTGACTTTGAGACCTGTGTATCAGTTTAGGTGTCAGTTCATACACTTTGCCTCTATGCTACTGGTATAGTCACAAAAAGGAGCAGATGCCAGTTGACTAGCTTATTCTTGGCTTGACCCCTTGCCTTCTGACATTACATAACTGACCTTCCAGTCACTTCCAAGCACTACCTACTGCTCTGTGTGTCTAAGTGTCCCTGGTATTATTTTGTACTCATAGCATTGAAGCCAGTGTTGACCACTCCCTGTTTGTAAACCACACTCACTTTAAACCACACCTATGTTACCACAGGAACTTTTCAGACCATGTCCATATTAATGGGGGTAGCACACCAAAAACTAAATGGTTGTTGCTCACTGCGTGAATATCACTCATCACTGATATGTGAAAAATGTAGTTCATACCCTTAAACATAAATATACCCTTAAATACATATGCCGCCTCCTCCCATGTGGATAACACTGCATCTACCCCCAGCACATGATTAAACACCTTAGGGCCCCCTAACAAAAAAATCCAAATGCTAACAAACCTCCAGAACAAACCCTACCAGGGCCACATCCCACAGGAAAAGTATGACACTCACATGGAGCATAGGGCAGACAGAGCATGGCACACACACAGAGCATAGGGAAGGAAAAATATGGCACACTCAGGGAGCATATGGCAGGCAGAGTATGACACACAAGTAGGGTAGGGCAGGCAGTGCATGGCACACACCGAGCATAGGGAAGGCAGAATTTGGCACACACAGGGAGCACAGGGCAGGCAGAGTATGACACACACAAGTAGCATAGGACAAGCAGAGTATGACACACACAGAGCATAGAGCAGTAGAATATGGCACACATGGAAAATAGGGTAGGCAGAGTATGGCACTGTCATGAAGCATATGGCAGGCAGAGTATGGCACACAAGTAGTATAGAGCAGGCAGAGTATGGCACACGGAGCTTAAGGCAGGTAGAATATGGCACACAAAGAGCATAGGGTAGGCAGAGTATTATTATTTATTATTAACATGTATTTATATAGCGCCAACTTATTTCGTATAGGGGTAGATTCATCAAAGAGTGAAGTTCCGCCACTAGAGGGAAATTCCACAGCTCTCAATTCATTTCTATGGGATTTTGCAAGGCGTATTCATCAATGGGTGGTCAGGTGGGCAAGAGAGAGGGAGGGCAGCAGAGTTGTGGCTATAAGGTTGATGTGTGTGCTGGGTCCCTCTGAGGTCGTTTTACAGTGGGGCTCTTTGTGGTCTAGGTACTCCATTGCTTAGTTCTCTTCCTGAGTAGAGAACTCCAATAATGAAGCGCCTCCATCCATATTTGGATTTTGTTCCACTCTCTATTCCGTACAGAGCCAAATGGTATTTTTTCTACTTGCATCCTGGCAACTGTTAAGAAGAACCAATGGCTTTATCTCACCATACGTCTGTGTATAATGACACCCTGAGCCCAGTGACTTTATTCTTATTAAACTCATAACTCAGGACTAACCTCAACCTGCAATTTCAATGAAATCCAGCACTTGTGCACTTTTTACCCTGCAGGTCACATCCTGAGTGCTTTTTATGACACAATTGCATCCTGGGTCCATTCCGAATAATGTTTGCAGAATTTATTCTTCAGGGTATTTCTGTAATGCAATTGACTGTTGACAATTATTTTTTACCAGTAATAGGGAATACGCTCTTTTCATTTACAAGAAACATCCTGCAAGTTATAAGTGGTGCAAGGAGCGGAGGCTGTTGCACAATGTTTTCTTTAAGGAAGTCTTTAGGTTTCCTAATATAAAATTTCTGAATGACTGCAAGGTATGTTTTTAGTGGTTTTTGGCGGATATTCTTACTATATTACTAACCCTGTTTTTCCTGAGCAATTAAAGTGAGTGATTTATCTGCACCCAGTGTATGTTTGTGTGTTACAGTGGTTAAAATACTGAATGGAAGTGAATCAGGTAGGCACTTTGTAATATACTGTGGCTCAGTATTAAGTTTTGCTGGCCTTGGGTGTGGATGAAATATTTCCCTGGTTGTAAAGAATGATTTTTCACATTTGAAAAAAAGGCATGTTTTTCTGTGCAATGGAATAAAATCTTGTGAATCATTTCCTGTGCACTGTGGAGCAATGAGCACCAAGGAATCAAGACAAACTTCTCTTTCAAATCCATTGATATGTATCCACTATATTGCAGAACAGCCCGTGTCAGCTAATAGGTTTGTGAAACGTTCCTGTAAATGTACAAATCCAGAAGCCCTATGTAATCTGGGACAGGAAGAGCAGAAAGGGGTTTGAGCAGGGAAGGCTAGTGGGGGGGCAGGTTTGTAATTATGGGAATTGTAGTGTAAGTGAAAGCAGAGAAAGGGGAAGGGCTTAGCCTCTAATCACTAGTGATAAATTGCGGGAGCTCCTTTTATCTGGTGACTCCACATTAAAAGACAGAGCCCATCCCACCCTGTTGGTATGGTTTGGAGATGGTATGTTGCAGCTTTTGTCATAGTGGGGCTGCCCTACTGAGTACGTGGAAATGGGGCTTTAGTGTTCAGTTGAGGTAGGTTGGGTAGGCCTGGGACTAGGCTCAGGGGCAAAGATGCACAGTAGACTAGGAAGTAGGTGGCAGAGGCTTAGCCTTAGGCTGGAGAACTGGTTTTAGTTAAGAGGTGTATTGTTCATTTATTATAAGCTATTGTGAATTGTTATCTGCAGCCTTCAGCAGCTAGTGTCTTACACATGTCAACATGCTATTCAGTTTTGGTGTAATATTATGTAATAAATGAAGCTGCAGCCTTTCCACCCAAGATGTTATGGTTGAGTATTAACTGGGGTGTGGGGATAGGACCAACATCAAGTCATATTCAAGTCACATAGCTGATTTTTTTTCTGCTGTCGCAGCAAGACCAATATGATATTAACCTGATGAGATCATCCCTGCTGGATAGATACAGTATTTGTCCAATAATTGTCCAGATATTGGCAGGCCCGGATATCTTACTGGGGTGCCCCAAAGCCAAGTCTCCGTTGTGAGATGTACCTCCCCCCTTCGCTGTCCCTTTCCCCTCCTACTTCTACTTGCTCAACCTTTTCTGATCCCACCCCCTTGTTGGAGCATGCCCTCTCTTCGGTCCAATACTGCTGGTGACATTGGCATTTCAGAAAAAATGTGTACAGCTGGCCACCCCTCAAATGGTACCACCCTAGACTCTGACCTTTGTCACCTTCCCACAAATCCAGACCTGGATATTGGTCAGTGAGGACGTAGTTTTGGCCCCATGACCTAAGGCCAATTAATTCCATCTTAGTCTTGCCCATGTTATCGAATGTGGGTATACAAATCGCATATAGAAATGGCATTAACAATATCATGTTATTCAGTAGGATTCAGTAGGATTCATATAGACAGCAGAATTTCAAACTTAATTTACTTTCAGTTTATAACTCACATATAAAAAATGCAACATAACATAACTCTAATAATAACAGAATTGTGTATAGATAAATTCTATATAGATGCCAGAGCAATCTGTTAACATGGAAGCAGCAAAATATCTGTGCGTTATGAGGAATGTGAAACGTGTAGCCAAATATGAAAGCAGAAATAATCTGAAATGATTGGTTCGTTACCATAACTATAGGTGCCACTGTGTGACCTTTGTACAGGGACTACATTCCATCATGCTGGTTTTTTAATCTACAAAAAGGAACACATTACAGTCTATATTATTGATAACACTTCATTAAATTCTGATTCCAGCCTGATGGACAAAATTAATTTTGTAAGCATTTAGTGTATGCTGTGGTCATTTCATTAGTAGAAAGGCACACCTGTTTGTGCTTCACAAGACACTGCAAACAAGGGACACCACTTGGTTAAAGCTGTTGCAGCTGATAAGTGAGGTGTAGTTTGACAACAAAACTTGTTGTTCTATTAGAACTAGGCATTGCTATTATATGGCTAAAAGGCTATTACTCTATATGGAATACAGCTGTTGAATCATAGGCAGAATTCCAGATAGCATACAAAGAGTGCAAATGCCAAATCTTGGCTCGACAACTGGAAAAGCAGCTGTAAAACTCTCTGGAATTACTGTGCTTGCAGGGATTTCTAGAACAGGCACAGGCACATACAGTATGAGGTAAGGATCAAATGGGAATTCTGATACCCTAATAAAATGATTCACATTTTATCACCATATCAGGTATTTCCTTTGGTCATTTGCTAGATCCTTCCACATTTAATTGCTAACGGGGAACAGAACTACATATATATATGAATATATATATATATATATATATATGCGAAAGTCAAAGGCAAGCACTCTCAGGGCTTATGAAAAAACAAATAATGAATTATTTGAAGCAAAAAAAGTGCTGACGTTTTGGCTATAACATTAGCCTTTCTCAAAGTGCCATACAGGTGTGCAACCACCCAATTTAAACCCTAAGTGGCGGGAAACAAACGTGAAGACGTCATTGAACGTCAGTGTGAAAGAGTACCCATGTATGTACAAAAGAAAAATAGCAAAACCAAGGAACAAGGTTTGAGAAAGAACACTTACACATGTTGTACACATACGTCCAGTTATAAATCAGAATTTTTTCCAGATTTATTACTGGATGTTTGTGTACACCATGTGTAAGTGTTCTTTCTCAAACCTTTGTTTTCCTTGGTTTTGCCACTTAGGGGTTAAAATGGGTGGTTACACACCTGTATGGCACTTTGAGAAAGGCTAATGTTATAGCCGAAACGTCGGCACTTTTTTTGCATCAAATAAATCATTATTTGATTTTTGCATATCTACTCTGTATGAAGTTAGCACCCAGGCACCGTATATATATTATATATATATATATATATATATATATATATAAAAAACATGTTGGAGATGATCCACATTTTACAGTGTCTATATGGTTCATCAAATAGATTTATGCCTCGCAGCTTCATTGGTCAACACCTCATTCCACCTCTTATGACCAATAAAAAATATCTGTTAAACACAGGGTGTAGGAGACTTGATTATGTACATAATGCCATTTGTGCAGTAGATTTACTGAAGCTCTGACCATTTATTTACACAGTGGTAGGCCTTTTAAAGACCACTCTGCAGACCGCAGCGAAGATCCGCCAGTGTGTCCATAGCCTAATCAACATGACCTCTTCAAGTATTTTGATGTATTGAAACTGATCCATGATCCCTGGTATGAGATAAATAGTCCCAACACCATAGTATGAGAAACATCTCCATCTCATGATGCTTGTGCCACCATGCTTCACTGTCTTCACAATGTACTGTGGCTTTAATTCAGTGTTTGGGGTCGTCTGATAAACTGTCTGTGGCCCCTAGACCCAAAAGAACAATCTTGTTTTCATCTTCCCACAAAATGTTGTTCCATTTCTCTTTATGCCAGTCATTGTGTTCCTTGGCAAACTGTAAGCTCTTCAGCACATCTTCTTAGGGATAACCTGGCTTCACATAGTCGTCTTCTAATTGTAACATTACTCACAGGTAACTTTAGACATTCTTTGATCTTCCTTTAGCTGATCATGGAGTCTTAGCCATTTTGGCTTTTCTACTATACATTTGAATGGTAGTTTCCATTTTCTTCCATGTCTTTCAGGTTTTGATTGCCATTTTAAAACATTTGATGGGACACAGAGAGATATGATTTGTGGAACAGGCCAGGTCAATACTGGTACAGTGCAGGGTCAGTTTCCAGGAGCGTAGCCAGGATAAACAGGCTTGGTTCAAAACCAGTTGGAAACACAGTACAAAGTCAGAATCCAGAAGAGTGGTCAATAACAGGCAATTCAGTCCAGGGAGCGATACAGCAAAGGTCCAAATAGGCAAGAGTCACAGGAACAGAACATTAGAAAAGAATCACACGCAGGAACTATTAGGAAATAGACCCAAGTCTGTCGATTAGTCAGTGCAGTGAAGGGTTTTTTTTTATAAGCAGCTTGTAATGAATTACAGAGGTCACTTTTGGCCAGATTGGCAATAAGTGAAACAAGCCATTTTTACTTTAAATTACATGGAAAGCAATATGAGAGTGTCAATGCTTGACTAACGGGTCTTGCCTCAAAACGTTGCTTTTTCACAAATAAACTGCAAGTGCTTGGCTTTGGTGTTTGCCATGTGTCCCAGTGAATTTGTCTACATATTTTAATTTGGGCCTTACTAGCCCCCTGTACAGCAATAGAAAACACCCCGTCCTCCCGCAAATCTATGCAACTCTTTTAATACAGCTCAAGACCTTGCCCATGATGCTGCTGACTGGCATTACTTACTATAGCCAAGTTTATAATCTACTTATTAACATCTACTTGTATCATCTCCAAGCTCCTTTTCCATTTTGGATTTGCCTAGTGTAGTCCCATTACAAGAACTAAACCCTTAAAATGAATTTGGATAAAAATGCCATATTTTATAAACTGAACTTATTGCACTAGCCTTACGTTTCAGTTTCTCAATAGCAGCAATGATCAATTTCCCTTTGTTGCAGGGGGCCCATCTAAGTGTCTGACACTTATTATCCAGAATGTCAGTTTGTCAAGATCCTGTTGCAAGGATGCCACATCTTGGATGGAATTAATTGGGCTGCATTGTTTACAATACCCTCCCCTAAGTCATTAATTAAATTAAAAGTGGACCCTATACAAAGCCATGAGGGACCCCACTAAGAGCCTTACTCCAAGCAGAGAATGTACCATTAACAATCACCCTCTGTACCCATAGTCTTAATAAGGTTAGCTCTGATAAGATTGACAGAGAATTTTCAGTGGAGACAGAATTGTGTATGGAATTCCAGTGGAGAGGCTTGTTCTCTCTTAGGTAAACATGCATCCGTTAATAGTGCTGTTCCAGAAGAATTCTGCACTGAAATCCATTTCTCAAAAGAGCAAACAGATTTTTTTATATTTCATTTTGAAATCTGACATGGGGCTAGACATATTGTCAATTTCCCAGCTGCCCCAAGTCATGTGACTTGTGCTCTGATAAACTTTAATCACTCTTTACTGCTGTACTGCAAGTTGGAGTGATATCACCCCCTCCCTTCCCCCACCCAGCAGCCTAATAAAAGAACAATGGGAAGGTAACCAGATAACAGCTCCCTAACACAAGATAACAGCTGACTGGTAGATCTAAGAACAGCACTCAATAGTAAAACCCATGTCCCACTGTGTACTATTCAGTTACATTGAGAAGGAAAAACAACAGCCTGCCAGAAAGCAGTTCCCTCCTGAAGTGCTGGCACAAGTCACATGACATGGGGCAGCTGGGAAATTGACATAATGTCTAGCCCCATGTCAGATTTCAAAACTGAATATTAAAAAATCTGTTTGCTCTTTTGAGAAATGGATTTCAATGCAGAAGTTTACTGGAGCAGCACTATTAACTGATGCATTAAAAAAAAAAAACATGTTTTCCCATGACAGTTTCCCTTTAACATCAGAGTTATAGACGCCATATAGAGATATAGAGAATAGACATATAACACATGAGTTGCCACCACCTTTCCTTTGTTGCAGAGAGGGAGAACAAACTATTAGAAGGGCAGGAAGAGCAGCTGCTTCTCCTCTTCATTTCCTTGTCTGCAGATACCCCATCAACTGACCTATGGTGCAGATTTCCAAACAGTTATCCACAGTGCATGGATAGCAGTTGATAGCATCAAGCCAATCTACATGTACTGATTTTGTTTGATAGTAATGGCAAATTTAGGGGCAGCTTGAGCATCAAGCTACGCTAATTGAGGAGGGACAGAACAATGGCATGGATAAATAACTGATCCACAGATTTGTACTATTAGCACTAATATTAGCACTAGTAGTAGTAAAGGATGCAGCAAGAGCAGTTTTAGGTGAAAGGATGATTCATTGAGGTTTTGTTAGAGTCACTCTGAGATAGAGTTAATTCCTCCTCTGCCAGTCGCCCTCTCATGGAACAAGCATACATCACCTAATTTTACCATAGTACAACTCTAATGCAGAGAAATTGAAACACTGTCTGTTTATTTTTACCTCTATAAAGATTTATATCACTTTTTTCAACTAGAAGTACCGCATTGGCTTTTATTTATTTACATACATTTGTCACCTATGTGGGATCCGTTAGCTACTGAATGGCTAGTTCAGTGGTTAGTACTGAATGTTGGGAACAGGACTTTTTTCTTATCTTTTTTTCCTGTAAAATTGTGTCCCTCCGATGCGCCTGTCTCCACATCAGTCACAGCATGCTCCATTTGTAGGGGACATGAAGCTAGACAAATAGTTAGTACTGGAATTCCATCCCTATCTCGATTTATAAAAGGCAGGTTGCACCAGAGATCAGATAGACCTTAGATTCCCTTTTGCTTTATTTGCAACTTAGCACACTCCTGCTCAAAACTGACTTCATAAGGCCATCTCAGTGCCATGGAGAGGCTTATCATGCAAATATACAGCAAATTTGCACAAGGATGATAACAAATAATACAAAGGCAAATAACATACAGTAACAGGTTCATATCTACTGTAGAGTTCTCCCAGTCTGTCCTTGTTTTCTATATTTCCCCCCTTATGTTGCGTGTTGTTTGCTCACATCACCTTCAGTTTGAAGTATACCAGGATAAATGCCCTTTAGATACAATAATGGAACCAGGGGGTGACCAATTATAAAATAAAGCTGCAGTAAGCAATAATATGTCGCACCAGTGTGAGCCATGCTGTGCTCATCCGCAACAACCCAGTTCTGTCTCCTGTGGAATAGAAACGTGATTGTATTTTATTATTCAAAAGCAATATGAATCATGTATGCTGTTGCTGAATAATGTATGGAAGAAGTACTTTTCCATTTGCATGAAGCTTCTGACATGTGCTATTGCTATGTTTATTAACGACAAAAGCAAATCACTCGGAATGTATTGTCTTGACAATGGATTCATATATGCTAGGGTTGCGTAACTTGCAGGCATTATAATGACGACACTTTCATAAATCATTGATTTATATATATGAAGTATGATTCATATCTGCCATGGAGGCAGTTGCCCTCAGCTTTATTAGAAAATCAAACGTTGTGTGCCTTGTGCTTTTATAGCATATGTTCAGGGACTAAAAACTATATTTAAA
>CM044436.1:100856277-100923373 GCA_024363595.1 Xenopus borealis
ACAACATGAGGAACTGTATTAAAGGGTCGCAGCATTAGGAAAGTTGAGAACCACTGCTCTTGGGGATTCCTGTTGCAGAGTGTAGTGTATCGTTGATCTAAGAGTAAAGACACACAGGCCTACTAGTAGCAGCTACTTGTCATGGCTACAAAAATAGACAATACGGATCATGTATTGAGGGCTTGAGAGATGTGTAGCATGCAGGGTGGGAAATGATTGGCCACTTTAATGTCTGGAATATTCTGTTTCTGTTAATTCCAACTATTTCATTCCCATCATGTTCCATACATCACCTTGTGGAAATGCTTGAAACTGAGGGAATTTGGGTTTCCCTGTAGAGGCTTTTCAGGGGATCAGGTTTGTGGCCTAGGATAAAGCTATTTAAGGTAAATCTCACATTTTTTAACAACAGTATTTATTGTAGTGGTTGTAGGGTAAACATAAAGTGAGGTGGCCAAACTGCTTTCACTTGTAATGCCCACTTATTTTATTTGGCCCTAACCACCAATGTGAAAATGCCAATCTGTGAAGTCTGGCAGTGCCAACCCTCCTCTGCTTCATGGAGATTATAAATCGGCAAGGCTTTGGTGGTTGTACAGTATATTGGGGAATTGTGGAACTTAAATCAAAACGTGGGTGAGGACACCATTTTAATTAAATTTAGTTCATAGACAAACAGTGATCCAGCACTCACCAATTTTGTTCTCTTATTGATCAGCCAGGTGCACGTCAAAAGGTGTCCACCTCCACCGACTTTAAATATCCAGAAGTAGTAGTAGACAGCACCATGCAAGATATTTTTGCTGCAGTTGCCTTTTTTTCAGGAAAGACTCACAACATTGTGTGCGCATTCCCCGTAATGAACAAGTAATTCGCACACAGGTAATAACAGGTTCCTACTTGGTACATTTAGAGATGAGAAGAGGCAAGACGGGACGTGCACGTTGCATTTCACTTGTCTATTGCCAGGAGATGAAAGAAAACACAAATTATAGTTGCCAGTCAATTCCTACAGCGATTTTTACTAGATAAAGAAGCTGCAATTTGTGCCTGCGACTGCGATAATGACACTGGACTGGATCCAGGGGAACTAAATAGTATTGCGTAGATGTAATTGCCATGTGGGTAGAGTGAAAATAAATATGCCAATTGCAATGGGGCAGAAAGGCAACCAAACAATCATAAATAATAGAAAAATCTTTCAGAAAAAGAGATATAAAGATGCCCTACTCGATAGAAAAGTAGTAGGTGTAATAACATCTTTATTTTCAGAAAATATAAGATGCCTAAGAGACACAACAGTAGAAACCCAGCTCCTAATTTATGAACCTCCCCCCTATCCAAATAATGGAGAAGAAAGGAAGCTCAATCTATGCTTTAACATTGCTTAATTCACAACATTATTTCAAATTCTATTTTAATATCATTTTATGGGGAGAACTTGCCTAATCTGCCAAGTGAGGGAAAATAGAGAAATGATTACTTCATACATAGATATTCGTGACTTGGTTTAGGATTAATAGGGAAGAGAATAAAACCTTTTTTCTTCCAATATTAAACGTGTCACTGTTTGAACTGCAGTGATGGAATTCCACTCATGAATAGAATGACAAAAAGTCCGTGGGGTGGGTGATGGAAAATGTTTTTTTTTTTCCTTTTATAAGTTAATAGCAGAAGAGAAAGGTGTGATCACAAATTATAAGGTGGGGTACATTGATGGTGAATAGACCATACCTCATTGATGCATTTAATTATTAATATAGTGAAGTGTATAGTTGCATTCAGGGCAAAAAGCAAAAAATAATGCCTGTCCTTTTAAAAAAAAAGGCAATCTTTTTACATATGCAGTATATTTAAAAAAAAAAAAAATCTGCCCAAATGCAGAAAAAGTCACGTCTGGCTGATCCCACACAACTTTGATTTGATTAATTCAGATGCGTTCCTCCAAATAGAAATTAAAAAATATTTCTTGTAGGTAGGGTTGCCACCTTTTCTTGAAAAAAATACTGGCCTTCCTATATATATATATTTTTTTCCTATTAATAACATTGGGATCAACCAACAAAAATACCGGCCAGGTGGCAACCCTACTTGTATGATCTCCATGCCCATATACATGCATTTGAGTGAAGATAGCCTTACATACAAAGATCTATTCAGTCCAACATTAACTTTACCACCTAACAGTTTGGGCATATATGGGGGGAGAGGGAGTTTGAACAGAATGGATATGGCATTGCCCAGTCCCACAGCACATTCTCCAGCTGCTTTGAAATTCCAAGTAGCACAACCCAATAGAGATTCTGTGCCCCTTAATACTGTTTTTGCAATTTTTATTGTTTGTGCCTTGTTTTATTTTTAATGGATAAGTAAACCTTAAAAATAAGTGAATGTAACATTGATCAGAGATACTGTCATGGAAAAAAATGTGTTTTTTTTCCAAAATGCATCAGTTAAAATCCATTTCTCAAAAGAGCAAACAGTTTCATTTTGAAATCTGACATGGGGTTACACATATTGTCAATTTCCCAGCTGCCCCACGTCATGTGACTTGTGCTCTGATAAACTTCAATCACTCTTTACTGCTGTACTGAAAGTTGGAGTGATATCACCCCCTCCCCCCCCCCCCCCCCCCCCAGCAGCCTAACAACAGAACAATGGGAAGGTAACCAGATAACAGCTCCCTAACACAAGATAACAACTGCCTGGTAGATCTAAGAACAGCACTCAACAGCCTGCCAGAAAGCAGTTCCCTCCTAAAGTGCTGGCACAAGTCACTTGACTTGGGGCAGCTGGGAAATTGACAAAATGTCTAGCCCCATGTCAGATTTCAAAACAGAATATAAAAAAAAATCTGTTTACTCTTTTGAGAAATGGATTTCAGTGCAGAATTCTGCTGGAGCAGCTCTATTAACGGATGCATTTTTAAAAAAAGTTTTCCCATTACAGTATCCCTTTAAATTCCAAGACATTGAGGGATACAGGTACTGTTAATATGAATGAACAGTGTCACCTGCTGGTCAGTTTCTGACCACCAAGTAGTCAAGGAAGTTGTCAGGAGAAAGAAAGAGACTGCTTGGATGTTCTTCTGCTTAAGAAAGATTTGAGAAAGGTTCCAAATTGTTTTCTTAAAGGACAAGGAAAGGCAAAAAAAATTAAATCCCATTGTTACTTTCTTTAATGAAAAAGAAACCTCCAACATACTTTAATTAAAACATGTGTACCATTTTTTATAAGAAACCTGACTGTATGCAGTGAAATTCTCCCTTCATTTACTTCTGTAGATACGAATTGTCAGACTGTCCCTAACTGCTGTGCTGGGAAACAATCATACGTATGAACAGCAGGGGGAGGTTGATTTGTTTGTTTACAGGATTGGACTGGCCCGGGGGAAAACCCATGGGCCCCCGCCGGGCCAGAAACCTCTCTCCTGATTCGGATTGTAACCCATTTTTTCCAGCGCGGCACAGTGTCATATGCGCATGCGGGCTGAGCAGTGCTGTTCTTGCATTCGCACGATTCTGCTCAGAATGCCATAGTAGGGGGGCGAGGCCTGAGGCGGGCCCTGAACAGTCCCAGACAGCCCTGGACAGCGGTCCCAGTGGGCCATGGGCCCCCCGTCCGACCCTGTTTGTTCATATGCTGTCATCTGATTTCCTGGCACAAAGCCCACCAGGTCTTGATGAAAAAGGATGGGAAGTACCATTTTTTGCCAACACTTCAGATCTGTATTTATCAGAAAGACAAGTATGCCACAGCAAGTTTAGAATTACATAACATTTAATTACATACAACTCATATGTTCCTTTCCCTCTTCAGGACATAAGTTCAACTGCCAAATGTTATGTCTTGTTTCTGAGACAGCAGATCGGCCTTTTCTCTCCATTTTCAGATTTTCTCCCCAAGATGACCATGTTATTCTTATAATAATAATCCTAATTTATTATAAAGCCCATGTGGGGAGCACAAACTCTGAGTATGTACAGATGAAGCCACTTTGGATTGTGCATTTGACACAGAAAAACGTAACTCATCTATCCCATTTATCCCACTTAGCACAGAATATTGTGTCACAGCATCCCATCCAATTAAAGAGTTCACCATTGAAAACAATGGAGCTTTGGTATGCTAATGAAAAGGTTAAATGCATTAAATGAGTTAAGATAACGTTAGATAACACAGTTTCTTCAATTAGCCCTGAGTCACGGCGCATTTAACTCACCAATCCCAGTGGCTGCATCTGTATATTTGTACTGTATAACTTTATTTGTAAATTGTTGTTAAGGAGTCACAGTGATGCACAGTGCACATTCATACAATATATTTATAGAAGTGTACGCAGGGAAGAAAAAAATCACATAATAAATATACACAGAATTCATATCAGGACAAAGAGCTTAAGTGCTATGTGATAAGAGACATAGTGGGAAGGAGGTCCCTGCCCCGTAGAGCTTACACTTGAAGTGGAGGGAGGTTAACATACAGGTACAAATTGGAGATGAAAAAATGCACATGGCTCCAAAAGGTAGGCTCTTTCTTGAAGAGATTAAGAGAGGATTCCTTACAGAAGAATTCAGGGATGGAATTCCAGGGGTGAGGACGAGCAAAATAGAAGGGTTTGAGATGAGAGGTGGCAGGGGATCAGAAGCTTCTGATGAAGTGGCAGGAAGCCACGAAACGTGTTAAGCGGGCGGGCCCGTGGGAACTTCTGCAGCTGTGTTTTTAATGCATTTTGAATAAATGTTTGGACATTTTAACTATATATCCGGACTCAATGGTGCTCTGTTTTTCTTCATAATCTGTAACATGATCACCGCATGGGATAGCAGTTCAGCGTGTAGCACAGAGGGTGCTGGTCTGTAAGTGGTAAGTGCTCCCACTATTATTTATTGTGATGCTCCAGTGGAAAGCTGTATAGATGGGCTTGAGGAGCAGTCACTGGACTCTGGTCATCTTTCAATTACTAATGGCCTACAAGTGGAGTAGTAAAATCCTTCTAGGTGGCACCTGTCCTTGAACAGTTGGAGGTGGGCTAGTTAATACTGAACTGCCCATTATTCCAGTGATATAGTTTATCAAACTACCATCTTCCGTCATGTACAGAAAATTTCTAATCTAGGAGTGAATCAGCATTAGATCATGTAGTGTGGGACACAATCTAATGCTTAGATACATATTTCAAAATAAAACCAGAGGAATCAGACTGAGAACATATATATTTGCTGTCCTCCCACCACTGTAATATACTATAAATACAGTGAATGTAATACTAGAGATTTCTTTAGATTCTAGATAATACTGGATAGCAATAAAAGTATAAGCTCTGCAGGCAAGAGTGTTATTCTGTTCAGTGGAGTGAAAGCACTTTGGTTATAATGTTTCTTTGACTCACATGTTATACATTATGTTGTGACTTTGGCAACATGGGCAGCATGAAGAACATTAATTGACTTTAAAAAAAAGGAAAGTAATGATTGGTGGGAATTTCTAGACAAATAGGATCCATAATGTAGGGTTGTCACTCTCCCACTCAACACATTGTGTACACTTCGCAAAACTAAAGAATATTTGGATTTTATTGGAAGTTGATGTCAGGTGCTGGGCTTGAGAAACAATGGGAATCAGAAGAAGAGAATAAAAATAGGGAATAAAACTTTATAGATAAGAATGAATGCAGTGCAGGTTTGTTTTACTATAGACTGTTACAGAGATATGGCTCATGGGGACTCGCTGAAATCTGAAGGGTCTGTCAGAGAGGAAATATACCGGCTTGGGCCAAATGAATAGGGATTTAATCAGAACGTGTGTTTTACCTTTACTTTTACTTTTTTTTATTAATAAGCAATTTTGTTTGAGTAGCGTCGACATAGCCCAAGTGTTTGGAATGCAAGTCATTGAATATGCTGTGGGGGAAGGTGTGGAGCTTTGACGAGAAATAAAGTGAGACTTAATTATGTAATGCACCCTTTCTGGGGAATATTTTTCATGCATTTGCTTTTTTGTCCATTAAAGGAGAACTAAAGCCCCCCCATACAAAAAGCCACCCTTAACTGCCTGCCATTGCCCCCCCTCTCCCCCTGTATTAGTAAAAAAACAACAACCCCTTAAAAAAATCTGACCCTAAAATACAGATCAGCAGAGCGCTTGCTCAAATCGGCATGAGGCCCAGACTTTCACTCTACTGCACATGCGTTCCACACTGGATTTTAAAGAGAGAAGAAGATGTTTCACTTGCAAGTATAGGGTTGCCACCTGGCCGGTATTTTTGATGGTTGATCCCAATGTTATTAATAGGAAAAATAAATAAATATATGGGAAGGCCGGTATTTTTTCCAAGAAAAGGTGGCAACCCTACTTGCAAGTACCCTGGGCCAGTGCATTTTTTTTTTTGCTAACAAGAGCAGCAGCCTGGGGTTTCAGGTATGTCATTAAAACAGTAGGAAGTGGGGTATATGAATACTCTTCATCCCCTTTAGGTCAAGCAGTGAAAAGTTTCCTCTAGGACAGATGATCATCAATTCATCAAAACAGCAGGCGTAAATGTCTAAATGTCCCTCCAACTAGCCATATAGTCAGGCAGAATGTTCTAAATTGGAACACAATGTGAGCATGTATGGGCAGCTTTAGGAGAGCTAACTCTGTATATACACCCCCTCCCCTCCTAATTGTTGCCGGTGTCTCAGAATTGCAGATAAGGCTAAGGCCAGACGGGGAGATTCGGGGGAGAGGCAATTTTGAGCGACTTTAAAAATCGCGCTGCTCCGTGTGATTAAGTGCAGGCGACTTTAAGCCTCGCCGGTGCGCAGCGGTGCCTAGCTATTCGGGGAGATTCGGGGGCGAGAACTCGCGGCGAGAAGTCGCCAGGCGACAGATCTCCCCCGAATCTCCCCATCTGGCCTTAGCCTAAGGGGTTCATTATTAAGAATAATTATCTGCCACTGATAGTTTGATGAAGTGCCTCCTCCTTTTAGATTAGCTCTGACAGACCAAACAGAATACATGGGAAATACAATTGTTTTTATCTTTTTTCTGCAGTTTCATGTAAGAAATAAAAAAAAAACAGAGATGTTTTATTGAAAACAATGGCATAATCCTTGCCCAGCACACATGCCAGTTATTGAGCTCATGTACAACACAAGCCTACATTACATTACCAGAGATGGATTTGTCTGTAGAAGCATGGCAAGCTCTTCTGTGTGAGAGCAGTAACGTGGAATTCAGTGTCAGGCAAGGTCATACTGGCATATTCCCTAAATATCTGAAAAACCAGGCTGAATTAACTGGATACTGAGGGTTACGCGAAAGGCTCTGAGTGGGAGAAGCAACCCGATCCAGAGAGAATGAAAGAGAGAGAGAGAAAACTGCTAATTGCCATTTAAGAGAGAGAGAAAAGTCTTCTATAGTTCAAGAAAATTTGGCAAGAGCCATAAAGGCTTTTTTACTCTCACTCTGCTTTGAATTTGTCAATAGAAGGTTGAGAAGTATTGAACTTAATGAATAAAATGGCTTTTTTTCTCCACATACAATTGTAACTACATGTACTGTACATGGGGAGCATAACAGGGGCCTTCAGGCCTGGGAATATTCATCATTTATGCGGATATTTTTTTTTTGTAAACTAGCAACTTACCCCCGGCCACCTACACCTGCTGTAGCTCAAATTCCTTATAATAGCTTTTATTTCCATACACACAAATGCACATTATTCCAAATCAAAACATGAAGAAAACGTTATCAAATCTATTTACATTTTACAGAAAGTGAAGAAAAGGGAATATTAGGCTGTTCCAAAAATAGCAGTGTGTGCATTCTTCTTTACAAACTCAACCACTGTATAAACTGAAAAGAGCAGGGCTGGAAGTAGGGGTAGGCAGAAAAAGCACCTGCCTAGGGTACAAAAGAAGTGGGGACGCTGTGCAGCTACCTGTTTAAAGGTTTAATTGCCTACCCCTAATCCAGTTAGTTCGCACCCCTGCTGCGCTCACCTCCCTCCCTCCCCTCGTCACTCCCCTCCATCCTCTCATCACTCCCTCCCCATGCCACTCTCCTCGTCACTCTCCTCCCTCCCCTCGTCACTCCCCTCCCTCCATCATGACCCTGTCCTTCCCTTTCCTCAATCTCTCCCATTACGAATGTGCACTCGCGCCTGTGCGCTGTTTGAGCTTGCGCTCATGCGTTTACTGGGGGGCGGGGGCATCTGACTTAACACCTAGGACACTGTCAACTTGGCCCAGCCCTAGAAAAGGGTTTCAACTAGATTTTGCTTTCCTTTGAATGACTGAACTTATATTTATTTGTATAAGCAGTGTTTCTGAGAACTGCTGCACATCTGTGTTGTATGGAGTCCATTAACTTCTGGCACCTGTTACATTCCACAATTCTTCTGCATTTTGGCCTAAGAAAAAGCATTTTGGATGTCACCCCACAAGTTTTATATTGGATTAAGGTCCAGAGATTGGGCTGGCCACTCCATAATATATATTATACCCCCACAATTATTATTTAAGCAGCAATTTATATCATATTAAGTAGCATATTAACCACTTACCAAACTGGTGTATATATATATATATATATATATATATATAAGTAAATATTGTCCTTTTACATCTCTTGCCTTGAGCCACCATTTTGTGATGGTCTGTGTGCTGCCTCAGAGATCACCTGACCACAAATACTACACCTATAACTGTAAAAGAAGCATGAAAGCAAAAGACAGAACTCTTTCTATTAATTGGCTCGTGTGACCTAACATGTTTGGTTTGCTTGTGTGCCCTGTGAATCCTATGATCCCAGTGGGTGGCCCTTCTTTATTAAATTTTCTATTTAAGGTTACCCAATGGCACATACTATTAAAAAAGTATATTATTATGAAAATGGTTTATTTATATGAGCTGTGTTATGCAATATATTTTTATAGAGACCTACATTTTTTTGAGGGGTATAGATTTCATTTAAGTTCAGAGGATTGGGTTGGCTACTCCATAATATCAATCTTGTTGTTCTGGTACCAAGATGTTGCTCATTTACTGGTGTGTTTGGGGTCGTTGTCTTGGTCGTTGTATGTGAATAGTCCCAACACCATAGTATGAGAAACATCCCCATATCATGATGCTTGTGCCACCATGCTTCACTGTCTTCACAATGTACTGTGGCTTTAATTCAGTGTTTGGAGTCATCTGATAAACTGTCTGTGGCCTCTAGACCCAAAATAACAATCTTGTTTTCATCTTCCCATAAAATGTTGCGCCATTTCTCTTTAGGCCAGTCAATGTGTTTTTTGGCAAATTGTTAGCTCTTCAGTCTTTTTTTCAATGGGACTTTGTGGGGGCTTCTTGCCGATAGTTTGGTTTCACATAGGAATCTTGTAATTGTAACATTACTCACAGGTAACTTTAGACCTTCTTGATTTTCCTGGAGCTGATCATTGGTTGAGTCTGCATTTTCTTCTATCCATTCGAAAGGTTGTTTTCTGTTTTCTTCCATGTCATTCAGGATTTGGTTGCCATTTTAAAGCACTTGAGATCATTTTAGCTGAGCTGACTATAATTTTCTGCACTTCTCTATATTTTTCCCCCTCTCTAATCAACTTTTTAATCCCATCTCAGATTTTCAAAGAGAAATCCACTATAACCAGCATGCACATTTGCCCTTCCTTCCTTAAATAAGGGCTTTAATTGACACCTGTTATTGTCACAGAATGAATGAACTCACTAATTAAACTCAACACTACTATTATTATTTGGAACAAGCTATTATTTTGAACACTGCTATTTGGAAAAAGCCCATTAATGATTCAATGACACAGCATCAGCAGCATGCATGTCATGACTATTGGTTTACTATTACTCTACTACATCTACTACTAAATTATTTGCCATGTAAAAATACAATGTTGACCAAAAACAGTGATTGATCAGGTTAGTGATGTTGGACTGCTATTATTCTGAACACAAATGTAAATGAAGAGGGATGGTCTGCAATAGGGACCTCTGGTGGTCCAAAATGAGGATTGTAAGTCATAGGTAGGGTTGACACCTTTTTTTGATGACCATACCAGCCTTTAGGTTGATGATGGCAGCAATGTCATTTGGGGGAGGGGAAATGAGAATCAAAGTGACCCACTGGGTGGTACTGCTGCCATGGGGTTATGAGATTGATTCTAAAAAGAAAGCCATTGGGAAGGAGTTTATTCTTTGCTCTCTTCTCACTGTATGCCATGTGTGCAAGGTTCCTTGTCTCCCGGTGGAATGGCCCCGTGTTTTGTGAACATGGTAGACTCCATGAACTGTGTAATATATATGACTTTCTAAACTGACACAGATTTCAAAACGGAATTACTGAGGTACTCTGTAAATTAAGGACAATACACATAAAAAGACCCAGAAAGACACAGATTTTGTTTAGCTAGATATTTATTTGGAGATGTATTGTAAAAATCACAAAACAATTGTAAACCCAGAACCTTCAAAGCGATTGATTCTCCACAAAGTACATGTCACTAACAAGCAGGCATTGGGTCCTGTAATTGTTCCCAACACAACCTTCCAAACACACTGGTTATTTAACACATTGGACAGAAACATTTGAATGGGAGATGCCAGAAGGTAATGGATTTTGGCACCTTATCGTGAAATGCCGTCTCGCTCAAGAAACAACATGGTGCCCCCATGTCACATCCCGAGATAAGAATGAGCTGCCGGCCATTAGCAGTAACGCTTCCAAAGCACTTCCATGGGAAAGAAATGGGAGGCTTATGGTTTGCATTTGGCTCAGCTATTGCAGCATAAGTAACATCACTAAAAAGACTCCAGGACAGGATCACAAGTGGCTCTAACACTGAGGCTGAAATCTGACGCAAGACAACAAGGCATTGGATATAAAAAGTAGTCTGTTTTAAAATATATTTAGAAGAAAATATCTCCTTGAATACCCTGTTGTGGCTTTAAATAACAGCAACACCTAAATAAGAACATGTGCTCAAATATATATATATATATATATATATATATATATATGCATTTGTAGGATCATTCCATTGGCTTTGCTATAGTCTCTTAAGCTGGCAATAGATGCAAAGATCCGCTTGTTTGGTGCGGATCTTTCCTGATATGCCACTAACAGCAGGGCTATATAGGGGGTAATCCAAAAGTTTGGATCATGACGAGGGCAATGGGCTCGGACGGGTCGGTTGGGAGAAAATCAAACCTTCCCGATCGATATCGTGGCCAGATATCATTCAGAAGACCCGTCGGAAGCCCCCATACACTGGCAGATAAGCTGTCAAATTGGTCTAAACAACCGATAGCTGCAGCTTTATCTGCCCGTGTATGGCCAGCTTTATGGTGCCAATATGGTTTCTGCTACACGTTCCTCTCTCTCCATAATTTGTAAACATTGTGCAGGTGCCAGACAGTCTGTACAGTGTGATTTATTGGTTAGCAAACAGCCTGTGAGTGTACATAACTGGCAATATACTGGACAAATAGCGTCAGATACCGACAATCTTTCCATCCCTGAAGTGTTGTATACTCTTATATGCTCCCACTATATCTATTAAACTGTAAGTTAGTCTCTGTGAATAACACTGGTTGGAAAGGAAAGCAACTATGCCCTGGCTTACTGGCACTTACATGCTGCCCATCTTTGTCACGGTGAAGACACTAGGGGGTATTTATGAAAGTCCGAATGTCAAAGTTTTTTTTTTTTACTATAAAATCTGAGTGGGGAAAAAACACCTTGAATTTTTCAAGATTTATTATACCCCAAGGATGGAAAAAGTCAGAATCCGAAAATCTGGCATCCCTACCAAGGTTGTATATGTCAATAGGAGAGGTCCCTAGCCTATTTGGGAGTTCCTGTGGTCTGCGTTGGATTTAACCAGAAAATCTGACGAAGAAGCCCAAAAAAATAAATCGAGTCATTACCAGGAAAAAAGTCCAAAAAAAATAGTAAAATTCTGATTTTCCCCTGATTCTATTAAGTTTGTCTCCGATCTGATTAAAGTGTGCTTTTTTTTTAATAAATAATGTCCAACCGTTAATTCTAGTTTGGTCTGACTTTTTTGTTTTTTTTTATAAATAAGGCTCTAGATGTTTGTACTAGACAGTAAAAAGCATCAACGGACATAAAGGCATATTATGATCTGTATAATCGGTCACATCCCCATGTAAAATATGAAGGCTAACACTGCCTGCACTGCTTTATCCAGATTAGTTGGGTGCCATTCCTGCCAATAAGCAAAGAGTAGGATTCACAGCATGAAAATCTCAAATGCAAAAACTCAATGCAACCCCATGGAAACCGAGTGCCCAAGTGAATTCATGTTGTGCTTCACAATCATCAAAATATCTGAACCCATTGCAAAATAATAATAATTCGACTTAGAAAGGTATTATTTAATTTACAGCAGATAAATGTAAACAATATTACGCCATTACAATTAATAATTTGGAGTGAAATATTTGTTTATGCCAGAAAATCATTCAAAGGGCAAATGAATAATTTCCTTTTTTATTGACACCACCACCATTTGTTTGAACTGTCAAACGTTCCTTCCCCGGTTTAACTTCCTCTTTCTTAATTTGACATTATTAACGGCAACGGCAAACTTACACCAACTTGCCTGGAGTCATTTGGGAATGACGATCTAACACTAAAGCGCACAAATCCGCTGTATTCATGGAATTACTTTTGTGACTTTGATGTTCTTTTAAGTTAAAAAATGTTTCTTATTCTTACTCCCAATTTTAGTTTCCTGTATTTTTACAAATTTTCCCCCTTGGTGTAAGTCAAGGGGACATAGTCAGGTGGCTAACACCATCCAATCTTTCATGGCAAGAAAATCTGGTGTTAATGGTGGCATTGGAGCATTTTATTTGCAACTTTTCAAATTTTAAAACCTTTTATATCATATATTACATTCCCCAAACTTTATAAATACTAAAGATTTCACACACATTACTGCGATGTTAAAACGGCAACACAAACAGCCTTAGCCCCTAAATTTCGGGCCACTGATCCAATGATGATCCATCCACTGACCAGTCTATTGATCCAGCCAGTGCAGAAAAGTATTATATAAAGTATTCCATCACACAAGAGCAATTAATGAAATACAAAGATAACAAGTCAATGGATTTATAATTGAGTTGCTCCCAAACAGATCAGATGGAAAGACTATAGCAACTCTACAGTAGGTTTTTGATTTATCATAAAGGGGAGCCTATGGATGTTGATCGCTTATAGGAGTGATGTTTTTCAGGAAGCTGAATTAGTGCACTAAGTATATCAAATGCAGTATATAAAACTTTACCGTATAGTACGCAACATTAATCTCTATTTGCAATGTAAACTTTTGCAAAATTAAAAAAAAATATACACAATTTATTAACTCAAGTACTGATCACAAAATAAAAGCATTAAAGAACAGACATTAAAAAAACACTCCCACCATTCATGTGTAGGGGATATAGTAATAGGATTCTGAGTGCAGAGATAAATGCTTATTCTTTTCAGTTATAGATTGAAGAACATTCAGGAAGGATAGATTTTTACCATCTGCAAACTTTTTTGGGAGGGAAGGAGAAGATTGGCATCTACAAATTTACCAGCAGCTGGTATATTAGTATTCGTAATACTGGCCCCACCTCTAGCTGGTGTTTTTCTGGCTGGGCTAGCCAAATACTGGCTGGGTGGCAACCTTACTGGCTTTCTTGGTGATACACATGTATCTGCACCTAGGCTGGTGGGACACTGGGAGAAAACCTGGTGGGACTCACAGCTCCTGCTGATCCAGGCCTTCTCTCCATGTGGAAGAAAAAGCAAATCCGTGGCACACAGGGGTACTGCTAGCAGGGGAAGCCCTTGCTCATTTATTGTGTGATGCAGCATTTCTGGGAAGAGACCCCCCTTTTTTAAGCATCTGCCCCTGCTAGCATTACCCCTGTGTGGCAGTAATTAGCTTTTTCTTCCAATGCTGGTTTTGAGGTTAGCGATTCCTCTTTCTCTTTCTCAGAGTGCCAGGGTGTGCAAGAGTGACAGTGTCTTCCTTCCTTCCATGTGGCCACCATCGCTCCTGACTCCCAATCACATGAGGGAAGCAATGTAAGTGGTATGAAGGGGGGTGAATTTTGTAGGAGTTGAGATTGCGAGGGTCTGGGTGGCAGCGCCAGTGGGCCCTGGACACCTCAGTCAGGCACTGCACTCATTTAGCAAGAGTCACACCAAGGTCTCTGTTCATTAGACAGTCTATCAGAGAGAGATAGAAAAGCCCAAGTACAAATTAGGATGTGCAGCTAGGGATTTAGAGAAGAAAAGGGTGGATTCAAACTGTAAAAATCATTAAAAAAATAAATATTGAATGTATGAATGTCCAGGATCTATAAACTCATCAAATTATTCTAATACTTTCTCAAAATGAGACCATCAGAGAAATGTATCCGGGAAAGGTATACTAGGTTAAAAAACATATCGGATCGTGGGCGCAATCTGTGCGTGTATGCGGTCCCGCGATCCGACCGCCCGTATCACTTCCATTCTGATCCAATCGTTGGGCCCTAGGGCCCACGATCGAATCAGCCCGATATCGCCCACCTCAAGATCTCTATGTGTATGGTCACCTTAAAACATAGCCATGGACAATAAAAGGGAAATTTTAAATTCAGTAAAATTCATTAAAATCTGCACTCAGATTATCACTCAGACGCCATACTTCAGCAGTCAGAAATCAAGCATGCAAGATAGCAGCCATCACCTTCAAGTGCTATGGTCTGAGCAGCCTGTCATACAATTCTCTTTAGCCCCAATCTGTTAAGCTAAAAAGATTGATTTAGTGGTTTTTAACACAAGTAAACTCCAATGACAAAAAACAATATGGTCCCTTTAAAAAAAATTATAAAAATGCATCTCTGTTTAAATTTTAAAGCCACCGAAAATCATTTACATGTACATAACGACTAGCAGATCGGTGCCAGATCTCTAGAAAGATCTTTGCCTTGGGCACCACCCTGGCACCAAAGCAATGGGTGCTGAGAAGTTCTTTACCTTGTCATAACAGAGGCAAAGATATCATTGTCAACCAGCAGTTGGCATGGATACCATGTAAAGCTTAGCCTTGTGGGTCGGGGGGCCCCCGTAAAGCTATAGGAATACCCCCCGTAAAGCTATAGGAATTCCACATAGTTTTCTGGAATGAGTCCAGTCTTCCCGTTGAGTGTCCCTTCTAACCAGCCAGGCTCTTGTGATCGATAAACTGTAGGAAGGAAACATAAAGACTTTAGCCGTTACACTGGGAAATGCAGAATTTTTACTTTAAACCAATGGCAGGTATGTATGAGAAAAAGACATTAGTGGCAATTACAATAAAAACTCATTATACAGTGTTGCTCCAAGTAGAAATCTTTAGATTGTAAGCTCTTTTGGGCTGGATGCTTGTCACCTTTTTTATTGGATACTGGTTGCTATGTATGTAATTCTGTATGTTGTTTGTATAAACCCATTTATTGTACAGCACTACAGATCATGTATGCACTCTAAAAATATGACTGAAAAGTACCGTGGCACTGACCCCTGTGACTCTCTGTAGCCAATAGAAAAAAGGCAGACGTGCATGTTTGGCACAGGCCTATCTGCAACTGTATAAAATAATCACTGGATGGTTTCCTCGGTTAGATATGCACTCAGCTTCTAGAACTCTGATACTTCCGTCTGAAAACAAACCATTTCTGCCCTTATCTCATGTTTTCCATTAACAGACAAAGTTTTCAGCACCTTCCATGTATAAAGTTTCAGCCAGTCATATAGACTAACTAATCAACAGCAAGAATATTTCTAAAGCTGTGTACTTTCATTATGTTGAGGAAGTATATCCTCTAGGGCATAGAGTCCTGCACGGGTCAATTTTTTGGGACCTGTACCCGACCCGTATCCGCAAACTGCAATCCGCAAACCGGACCAGCAACCCGCATTCTTACCTGCTTGGACCCGCGACCCGACCCGCAAGTACCTTATCTGCAACCCAGACCCGCTGACCATCAAGAATAAGGAAGTGCTGTCATTGTAAACTGGAAGTGACATCATCGGAAGTAGCCGTGATCAGAAAAAAAAGGAGTAAAACAGGAAGTGCTGTTATTGTAAACCGGAAGTGACATCATCCAAAGTAGACGTGCTCAGAAAAAAGGAGTAAAAATTGCTATGTAGAAGATCCACGGCCCAACCCTCAACCTGCAAACCCGCAGAACCACTGACCCGTTTCTATACCCGCACCCGGAACTTCCACATGCAACCCGCAGGGTACTGCAGGATTTTGTGGGTAACCTGTGGGTACCTGACCCGCTGGAGGACTCTAGCAGGGGTGCCCAGACTTTGTTGCCCTGGGATCTGCTCTCGACCCCTTGGCCCCATCAGAAGATCCACCTTGATAAAAATAGTGCACTCTCCTAAGACAGAACAATGCAGACTCACCTGCATTGTGCAATGCAATGTATAAATGTCCCAGAACGCATGGAAGGGTGGCAATTCCATATATAAATACCTACCAGAACTCATAGCAAAATGGCACAATGGCGATTTCATGTATAAATACCCCCCAGCAGTCATAGCAGGGACAGAGTCACAGAAGGCAAGGAAAGAGACAATAGTCACTTTGGGATAAACACCAGGCAAATGTGTGTAAGAAATGAGTTACAGAAGAGTTAGGGTGAAGTGCCAGCAGGCAGTACAGGTAATAAAAACTGCTTACAGTTGTACGGCTGAACTTATCAGTTCAGGGGGGAGAGGGCCTGACCTCCCTCCCTTTGTGCTCAGCCCAGCACTTCCATAGTGCTGCTCCTCTTCTGCTTTACCACTCACCCTCCCTTCCTTCCTTTTGTTCCTGCTGCTCCTATTGTTTGCCCTCCCTCCTATTCATGCTGCTCCTCTTGTTTGCCCCCCTTCCTTTCGTGCTGCTTCTCTTCTGCATGTCTGCCTGTCCCCGCTTCCTTCCGTTCATTCTGTGCCTGCTTCTCTTTTGTCTGCCCGTCTTCCCTCTCCCTTCCATTTTTGCCGCTGCTCCTCCCCTTTCGTGCTGCTGCTCCTCCTCTTTAACCCACCCGCTCTGCTTCAGGCTGCTCTCCTTCACTCTGCTCTCCAGCCCAGCCATCCCTACCAACGCTAGGTCTCAGGTCGTGGTCTACCGGGAACATTACCACGATCCACAGGTAGACCGCGATCGATGTCCTGGGCACCCCCCCCCCTGCTCTAGCGTTTTATGGAACCAGAGCAAGTCCCTTTAAACTGGGTTCCAGCACTCATAGATACCTTATCCAGTTTTCTTCTATTTGCTTGTATAGGTCTCTCTGTGTTCTCACATTCCTCCCATGACCCATGTAGACAAGTAAACTGGTTCCTGATAAAGTGTTTGTATGGGATAGGGTTGGAGTGTGAGCTCCACTGGGACAGGGACCAATTTGAGCAGTGGCGTAACTAGATATTACCTGGGCCCCACAGCAAATTATTTTTCAGGCCCCAAAAATGTTTTGAGGTTGGCTTGTTTTACCAATATTTATTGAAACTGTATATGAATTAGGTTTAAGCCTCTGAATTTTAATAATGTACAGTATATTGTCTGTAAAGTGCTGTGTCACTATATATATATATAAAAAATTATACAGGTATGGGATCTGTTATCCAGAAATTATAGGAAGGCCATCTGCCATAGATTCCATTCCAATTAAATAATTCTACATTTTTAAATATGATTGTCTTTTGCTTTTTAATAATAATAAAACCATAACCTTGTACTTGAACCTTGTACTTGATCCCAACCAAGAAATAATCTTTCTTGGAGGTAAAACAATTCTATTCATGTTTACATGATTTTTTTTAGTAGACTTAAGGTAAGGTGATCCAAAGTTTCTAAAAACCACAGATCCCAAGCATTTTTGATAACAGGACCCAAACCTGTAATACTATATAATGAATCCTGGAAAAAAAGCAGGGAAAATGGAATGAGTAAGACCTAATAATAATAATAATAATAATAGAAATGCCATGAGAATAGAAGGGACCAATGAAATGCTTTCTAGCAAAGCCCTATATATGGATAACAGTGATGCTCAGACGTCCTCCACTTGCATGAACTTTCTCATGTGAAAATGATTTTCAAGCCCTGGCTAATCAGATCTGGCCTCATTTAGCTGTCTAGTAAATCCAGACAGATGGCTACTAATTCTATTGACTGTATATAAAAAATTATAATTTGTTTAGATGAAGCAAAAAAAAATAGACAAAATCTGATTTTGATCGCATCGAACAGTCTCTAAAGTACTTATCCTTTAATTGAACACTGCATTTCCAGCACGGATTTC
Source organism: Xenopus borealis (assembly GCA_024363595.1). Classification (NCBI taxonomy): domain Eukaryota; kingdom Metazoa; phylum Chordata; class Amphibia; order Anura; family Pipidae; genus Xenopus; species Xenopus borealis. Next base: position 100,874,625 of record CM044436.1, read on the forward strand.
ACTCTCTCACTGATGGAGACGACAAGGAAGAAGGGGGAAAAAAGACAAGGAACCGCTGGTCAGGCATATATTTTGCTTTTCTTTCTCCATTCAGACCAGAACATGGCATTTTAACAGGTCAAAAGTTTATGGTTCTGCTAATTCTGAGTGCTCCCTAACTGACGTGAGCTACAAGATAGTGTATTCACAGTTTACTGAATATGCCAGCAAATGTTAATAGATCTACTACACTACTACATGGAGGGACCAGGCTTTGTCAATGTAATATTTATTGCAGCAGCATGATGGGTTTTGTCCATTCAGGCATCCCGTAGGCACATGTATACAGCACAAACATTATCTGGTGCATTTCACATGACAAAGATCAGCAATATCTCAGAAGATTAAACAGACAAAAAAACCCGCACTCTTCTAATTGGGAAGAGATACTAATGGGCAGATGACTAAGGTTGGAATGGTAAATTTGAATTCAAACTTTTGTTTGAATTAAAATTCCAATTTAAAAGCACCAATTAAAATTTAAATTTGAATGTGAGATTTATCACACCTTGACCATGGAAACAGTTCTAATTCGAATATTTGCCACCTAAAGCCTGCCCAGTTAATTTAGAAGTCAATGAACCATTTCAATATGTTAATTGACAACCTGACATTCAACTTTTTTTTGGAGGAAAAATTCTAATTTTTGGGTCGGGACTATCCGATCGAATATTAGACATTGAAATTCTTTCATTTATTCTTCCATTCGAGTGAGTACATTCAAATTTAAAGTAAAAAACAAAATTCACATAAATTAGAAGTTTTGCATCTGAAAATGTTCCACAATATATTTTGGCACAGGTAGCCTGGCTAATCTGCATGTTGTGGCTTTTATTTACAGAAGCGGTTGGTCTGATAAGGAAATACGAACAGTCATATGCTTTAATGAAACTGTAGTGGGCAGATTGCTGTTATAGATAGAATGTGTTTGGCATAAAATAACTTTCAAATGTTTCTAATAATGTTTGTATTTTCAGTTATTATAGAAACAAAGTGGGATATCCCTGTACCTCAGTTGCCCAATCTTATGCCTTATCTTATATTGCACAAAGAACAAGAACACCCCAGGTAGACTTTTTCTTTTTGAACTCCGTTTCTTATGGTACTAAGTGGTAGCAACACTTGCAGTATATAAGTTGTAGCTAGTTTTTTTATTAGTCAGAAGATCCCATATTGGGGTTATTAAGGTTTAGTTCCTCGTCACTGCATAGAGCTCAAGGGATAGGTAACATATGTCCAGCAATGCATCACACATCTTTGTACGCAGCAAGTTGGAAGATAAACATTTCCTAAAAACTGAACTAATATCGGCTGTACAGCTTTGCTGTTTGTGCAAGGCTACACATATATTGTATAGGAAATTAGACATGAACACAAGCGCTGTGACCTTTTCCTTTCGCTCCCTGCAATTATCTCTTTAATGCACAGGGCAATAAAACAAGCAACAACTGCGTTATTTGGAGAACTGAAAAGCCATAAACTTCAGAGGAATATTTGCTTCAAAGGAGTCATCATTTGGTCTGAGTTCCACACTCAGCGAGGTCCAGACATCTACTAAACAGAACCAACTGTGTATGTTGTAGTTGGTCGGTCTCCATCCGTTCACAATATGTTTCAGCAGCTCCATTAATAAAGCATTTTCTTTTTTTGTTCAAAACCCAACTTTGAGGAGTTTTATTAAACACCCAGAGGCTGCCATGGACAGACCACCACATGGTAGGAGAAACTGTGACCTCCCACACAAAGGTTTTGGATCATTCTAGCCACATCTGCTACCTATCCACTAGGCTAGATTATCCTTTCCAAGAAATACTTTGTATGTCTTTGGAATGAGGAATTAAAAAGTCAACATAAGTGGATTTTGTTCATAAATAAAACTTATTTCTTGGTGATACTGATCAGTCTTTGTTTGTTTCCTGTCAGTGGCGTAACTACTCCCTGGTGGGCCCTGGTACAGGATGGGCACCTGGGCCCCCCTGTCGGGCCCTTACCTCTATAAATCCCATGCTGGAGTGTTGATGACATGTGTGCTGTGAAATCTCCCCCTAGATAACCGCCTGCCATAACCATTATCATGGCTCCGTTGGGCCCCAAGGGGGTGGGGGTCCTGGTGCAATTGCACCCTCTGCACCCCTGGTAGTTACGCCACTGTTTCCTGTCTGCTGTAGGTAATGATGAAAGGTGCTGCTGTAAACAATATAAGATTATATTTACAGTATAGTATTCTCAATTTAAGTTTTAGGTTTACCATTTCTGGGACAATCCTTGTGTTGCATCATAATGTGTAAATGTATATCTATTCTGGCACTGATGCTATACTGGGAGAGCAGTTTCTATCTCTTTGCACTTATACATGATAAATTATTTATATAGTGAATTTTAACATAAGTCTAATGCAAATGGAGCATGAGCTTTTTCATTCTGACTCTCTACAGTACAGGGAGGGAAACTTGACCTTTATTATCATTCCCTTGAATAACTTGGCAGAGCACATTATATGTGATAATGATTTGTATATACTGTATATCTATATATTTTGTATAGACATATACCCACCATATAGGGTAATGCATAACTGTTCAGAGTGCTCTTTGTAAGAACTATTGTATTATTTTTATCTTATTTATTAATTATATGTAGATTTCATGGTATTAGCAGCTTTTAAACGTATATCATGAATGTGTAACACAAGCGCTGTCTGCGGACATAATCGCAAAATATTCATTTATTGCCCCATGAAGCATTTTTTTGATGTGTTCTTGCTCTTGAATAAGGAGATATCTGGGGTACCATTTGCATTAACTCTCCTGTCCAACACCTGACTGCACAGCAGAATTTGCTCCTATGACACATTCAAGATATATAAATATAAAGTATTAGGTTAATATTTGATATATGTCTTTTTCATCATTTGGTATTAACGAGAAGAGCATCCTCACAAGGGATGACTGACTTACCATTGTCAAACACAGTGCCAGCAGAAAAAGAAAGTTCTGAGTCATGTTCTGCTTTGCACGCGTACAGAGCCTTGGCTTTCCTTGGAACACTGCAAGACAAAAAAAGAAGGCATCATTAAATTTAGCCATGTCAGCCACAGTAAATAATTTTAAGCACTGAACAGAGAACTAAAATAAAACATGAAATTATTTGGTAGGAGATCAGTTATACAATTCTCTCTCACTCTCCAGTTAGATAGGCAGATAGGTTTATTTCTGCAGTTAAGCAAGCCAAGATATTACAGATAATTGTTATCTTTTATTGTTTCTGTGAGACACTGTAGGGGATTGCTAGGGGGATTTACCATGTACTGACTGTGTGCATTTTTTCTTTACTACAGCAATTTTTGTGTCAAATTATTTGTAATTTAATAAAAATACATTCCCGGTTTAGCACCTGTGAGGGTGTATATAGGAGTATTCATGACATGTATGTATGCAGGCTTTCTACACAGGGGGCAGTTTACATATTGAATGGAGCAACAGTACTGCCAGGTCATTTAATGGGAACAAGTTTATAAACTTGTTGCTTGACAATTTTATGGCACAAGTTGTTGAGGAGCAAACCAGAAAGTCGTTGAACCCCTGGGTAATAGTGACCATAATGTTATATCATTTAGTTTATATCATTTAATGTCTGGTGCAAAAAACAAATCTATACTGGGGTAACCTAGTCCGTGTGATTGACGTGCCGCTGCAGCCGATTTTAGTGCCTTGAGGGCTGCCCTTCAGAGCACAGATCGGGGCATTATGTTTTAAGTTAAAAACACAGAACAAAAATGGTTGTCATTTAAAATGATTTTAAATCGTTACTGTTCTCAATTTATTCCCTTAAGGAGTAAATGTAGACGCACCAAGAATCATCCTATATGGCTTAATATAGAAGTAAAGAAGTTAATAGGAAAGAAGAGAAAGGCATTTTAAAACTACAAATCTGTGGGGACAGAAGCTGCAGTTAATAAATATAAACACTATAATACATGTTGTAAAACAGCAATCCGGAAGGCAAAGAAAGGAAATGAAAAGTGCATTGTGGCGGAGGCTAAGACTAACCCAGAAAAAGTCTTTTAAGTATATTAATAGTAAAATGAAGCAGGTTGAGTGTGTTGCTCCTTTAAATAATGGTACCAGTATGGTTGTAACAGATACAGAAAAGGCAGGCTCACTTCATACCTGCACTGCTCAGCACAATCTAGTCAGTGGCTGACTAAGGATATGATTCATAAAACTTTAATACAAATTAATGTAAACAAGGCTCAAGGGCCTGATGGCATACACCCCATGGGTTCTAAGAGAGCTTAGTTCAGTTTTAGACCAGCCCCTATTTCTGATTTTCTTAGATTCTCTTTCATCTGGTATGGTACCAATGGATTGCAGAAAAGTTGATGACATTCCAATATTTAAAATGGGATTACGATCTCAGCCTGGCTATTACAGGCCAGTAAGTTTGACATCTGTGGTGGGCAAATTATTTGAAGGCTTGTTAAAGCAATTCTGACATGTTCCTATAAAAATCATAGGAACATGTGAGTATAAAGTATGTGCTGCGCAAGTAATCGTATCGATGAAAGGCCCCTTCGCAAACCTGTGTTCTGCCGACGCACTCACACAGCTACCCGATTTTCCAGGTTGCTTCAGTGACGCTGTGCGTGGAGCAATCCTTCCATAGACTGAATAACTTATTTCAATCATAACAGCCTATGGAAGATCGTGCTGCCCCCAGCCCAGCGTCACTGAAACAGCTCAGGTGTACTTTTAGCTGTATCAGATGGTTGGTGTACACAGGCTTGGGGGGACTGGGGGTGGCTTTGCAGGGGGCTTTCAGCTAAATGATTCCTTGTGCAGCACATACTTTATACTGACACGTTCCTATGATTTTTATAGGAACATGTCAGTATCGCTTTAAGGGATCAATTTCAAAATTTTGTCCTAGTGAATGGCATTATGAACAGCAATCAGCATGGCTTTATGAAGCATAGGTGATGTCAGACAAATTTGATTGCTTTTTATCATGAGGTAAGTAAGATGCTGGACAGTGGGGGGGGGGGCAGTAGATGTGATATGTCATAAATGACTGCTTTCTAACCCAAGGTCTGTTGGGCTTAATGAAGTCTTATGCACATGGATAGGGAACTGGTTACAGGATCGGGTACAGAGGGTGGTTGTTAATGGTACATTCTCTACTTGGAGTAAGGTTCTTAGTGGGGTCCCTCAGGGCTCGGCATTGGGTCCACTTTTATGTAACTTGTTCATTAATGACTTAGGGGAGGGTATTGTAAGTAATGTATCAGTGTTTGCAGATGACACAAAACTATCCAGCCCAATTAATTCCATCCAGGATGTGGCATCCTTGCAACTGGATCTTGACAAACTGGCAATCTGGGCAGCTAAGTGGCAAATGAGATTCAATATTGATACATGTAAAGTCATGCACCTGGGATGTAAAAATATCCAAGCCACTTATACCCTTAATTGGACTGCACTAGGCAAATCCATTATGGAAAAGGTCCTTGGAGTCCTTGTAGATGATAAACTTGGCTGTAGCAAGCAATGCCAGTCAGCAGCATCAAGGGCCAATAAGGTCTTGATCTGTATTAAAAGGGGCATAGAGTCACAGGAGGAGGGGGTTATTCTACCACTTTATAGAGCACTTGTAAGGCCACATCTAGAATATGCCGTACAGTTTTGGTCTCCCTCACTCAAACAGGACATTATTGTATTAGAGAGGGTACAGAGAAGGGCAACTAAGCTGGTAAAAGGTATGGAAAATCTTAGCTATGAGGAAAGACTGGCCAAATTGGGGATGTTCACACTGGAGAAGAGGCGCTTAAGGGGTGATATGATAACTATGTATAAATATATAAGGGGGTCATATAATAATCTCTCTAATGCTTTACTTTCCAGCTGACACAAGGTCACCCATTCCGATTAGAAGACAGGGCCGGGGCAAGGGGTAGGCAGAGTAGGCATATGCCTAGGGCGCAAAGCTGTGGGAGTGCCAGGCACGTACCTCCTCTGCTACCCCCTAGTCCAGTCCTGAATCCCTGCTCCAGCCAACTTGTAGCGCCGCTGCTTTCTTCATGCATGCAAGCAAGCGTTATTCGCATGCAATTACAGTTTTATGCGCATGCGTACACACAATTTTACACACAAGCGCCGTTTTCCATTCGTGCAACATACCAACATCAGAACGCTAAAGACCTGGGGTTTTATGGATAAAGGAATCTTTCCTTAATTTGGATCAACACAATTTAAATATAGTTAAAAAAAAAAAAATCATTAAAATATTAATTAAATCCATTAGGGTTGTTTTGCCTCCAATAAGGATTAATGATAACTTTGTTTGGATCAAATACAAGGTAGAGGTATGGGATACATTATACAGAAATCCATTATCCAGAAAGCTCCAAATTACGGAATGCCTGTCTTCCATAGACTCCATTACAATGAAATAATCCAAATTTTTTTAAAATTATTTCCTTTTTCTCTGTGATAATAAAACAATACCTGGTATTTGATCCAAACTAAGATATAATTAATCCTTATTGGAAGCAAAACCAGCTTTTTGGGTTTATTTCATGTTTACAGGATTTTCTAGTAGATTTAAGGTATGAAGATCAAAGTTACGAAATTACATTATCCAAAAAACCCCAGGTCCCGAGCATTTTGGATAACAAGTCTCTTGCTTGTACAGTTTTATTATTACAGAGAAAAAGGAAAACATGTTTTAAAATTATTTCATGAAAACTGAGTTTTTGGGAGATGGCCTTCCCATAATTCAGAGCTTTCTGGGAAAAGGGTTTCCGGATGACAGATCGCATACTTTATATATTTTAACAGTTCATCAAGATATTGCACTCGCTTATATAACTGTAAAAAGGTGTGCATCTAAACGGCTAAATCTTTGCTTTACGTTTGTGCAACTTATTTGTTACAGCCCCCGGCAGTTTCCAGATCTCCTCTGATCCCCCACAGCGTCCTCATGATTGAGCCCAATGCTGGGTAAAGGGGGCCATACACGGGCCAATAAAAGCTGCCAACAGACAAAGTCGGCAGCTTATTGGCCCGTGTATGGGGCCCTCCAATGGATTCCCCAATGGATATCTGGCCGAAATTCGTCCAGACATCGATTGGATGGGACTAAAAATCCTGGCTTTTTGGATGGGCGTTAATCAATTAAGATTCTTGCTAATTTTCTTTTTCAGTGGGCAAAGTTTAACGTATTCACAGCCACAAGATCATTTAAACACGTATGGATATATTTACAAATGTATGTGAGGAAGTTGCCACATGCTTTTTCTTAGAAAAGCCACCATTCTAACATAACTGAAGCTGCTGACAAGCTGATATACAACACGTCAGCAGGACTGTGCGTCCTGCTATAAAGCAGCTTATGCTATTTTCATAGCCAATAAAGATGCTCAAGGTTGCTGGCTAAAGGCCAATACAAAATAGAATAGCCTTGCATATTATTCTGTAAAGAGGAGCATTTTGTCACAAGAGAAATGTCATTATGACAAGGTAAATGCAATTTCCTACTGGGGCAGCCCGTCCTGTATGCTGGGATCAGTTGCACAATAAAGGACCTTGTCGCAGTAAAGGGCACAGACAGAATTAAGTGCAAAGGAAAAACGCAGAAACATGGGTGACATTTGGCAGAATTGAGGGCAGACTAACACGCAATCACAAAAATGTTCTCTTTATATTTAGTATTGCCATCATGAAAATACAATGCGAAGAATTTAATTCCATCGTGCCAGCTGGCCCTGCCTATGAGTGAAAGTATTATAAGCGATGCTTAATAAAGTTGCAATATATTCTGCAGAGCAGTCCAACTGCGCAACAACATGATATGTAACTGAGAGTTAAACACCGCACACTGAAGAGACACAGGGTGCAAGGAAATAAAAAACATGGTCCAGTTGCCATCTTGGAGGCAGGAAGAATATTTTTCCTCCTCTAAGGGCTAGTCCACATGGGATGATTCAGGGAGATTTGTTGCCTGGCGACTAATTGCTTTGGGGCGACTAATTTCCCTGAATTGTTTACCCGTGTCTTGTGCCCACTGCAATGAAAAGTTTTCTGCGCCTATTGACACATGGTGCTGCGGTTTCCTAAGTCACATGAAATTGCCTCACAAGGCAATTTCCAGCGACTTAGGAAAATGCAGCGCACCATGTGAATAGGCACAGGCGATTTTTCCTTTAGTGGGCGAGAGACACGGGTAAACTAAAGAGATTATTTTGCGGTTCCCATTTATTAATTCATCATTATCATATCTACAGTACCCTTAGGAGCTTATTCTCTTGTGTTATATACCTGTAGGGGACTGGTAAATTAACCTCCCAGTATATTTAGCAGGCAGTACCCAAGTGTTATGGACACTTAAGTGGGTCCATGCCCCTTGCTGTTACTCACAGTATAAAAGGATTGTAAGCCATGCTTTCAGGGTCCTTCTTGTGCTGGCTCTGGCCTGAGCAGGCAGGCAGAGTTTGAGTGGAACCTAGACAGGTCAGGTCTATTAAGGATAGGCTACTCACCATTATAGGTCACTCTAGGAGTGACAGATAGATAGAATTATTTAGCTGAGCAGTTTGAGGCTCCTACGAGGATTGTGAGTGGGATTAAGATCCCGGGTAATAATTGCCCAGAATAGGGACTAAGTGTACAAACCTAGGATTAGAAGTGTCTCCTCAGGTTCCACTTAGGGAAAAGACTGAAAGCTGGGTGTACCTCCTCAATGCTGCATATATATTGTCTCCCATGTGTGAAGGGAACAGTCTATGACTAAAGGTGCTGTGAGTATTGACTATCCACTGTTGATCCTGCATGTGCTGATGTGATTGCTGTACACATCAATGTGGATTGTCTGGTCAATAAATATTTTCTTTGGTTAAAGGAAAACTATCCCCCGAAAATGAATTTTTGAGCGGACAGAGGGGTAACACTGCACTGTGGATGTTGTAAAAAGATGTGTTTGTAATTCTATTTGCTGTGTTTGCACAAATAAATGTTTTTTCAGTATGAAGCTGTACACATTTTGCAAGTGATTTAAAGGGAAGAAGTGTTGAAGCAAAAGACAGAACTCTGTCTGTTAATTGGCTCATGGGACCTAACTTTATAGTTTGTACGGTATGTTTGTGCGCACCGTTGGATCCTAGGATCCCAGGAGACTGTCCTTATTTTTTTAAATGGCTATTTTCTATTTATGATTACCCAATGGTACATGCTACTAAAAAAGTGTATTATTATGAAAATGGTTTATTTACATGAAGCAGGGTTTTACATATGAGTAGTTTTATGCAGTATCTGTTTATAGAGACCTACATTGTTCGGGGGGTATAGTTTTCCTTTAAGTTATAAGAACCACTGGTGTCCAATTATTTTCACACAGTTACAGTTGCACTACACCCAGCCTCCACATCGTTGTGAGGGCTTACTCCCTAAGATTTAAGGTCTCATTCGGGACATACATATTGGGAGTGGAGCTTATAGTCGGAGAAAGGTGCACTCAATTTACTATAGCGCTACATACCCAAACGTGTTCAGCCTTACTTTATAAATAAGACTTTCAATACCCTTAACCTGCAAGTTGCCCTTCTTTGGACACTCACAAATTCAATGATATCTCGCTTCAACAATGAAGACGAAAACCACATGAATATTCTAGGTCAGGGGTCCCCAACCTTTTTTTAACCAGTGAGCCACATTCAAATGTAAAAAAAATTGGAGAGCAATAAAATCATGCTAAAAGTTCCCAGGGGTACCAGATATGGCCTGTGATTGGCTATTGGTAATCTCTATGTGGACTGGCAGCCTACAGAAGGCTCTGTTAAGCAATACACATTGGTTTTAATACAACTAAAACTTCCCTTCTAGCCTGAAATTAAAAAAGAAGTACCTGCTTTTAGGTCACTGGGTGCAACATGTTGATCATGAGCCGCTAGTTGGGCATCACTGTTCTAGGTGGAGCCTTACAAGTGTTTTGTAAAGAGCAGTAAAGTGTACTGCCATTGAACTACAAAGACAGTTGAGAAAACTAGAGCAGGGAAAGTTAGGAATCATGCTGACTGGTGTAGAATGGTAGTAAAGTGTTGTACCATGTTAGACATTGAGGAGCATGAACATGGGAAAATAGCTGGTGAAAGCCACTAGCAGCACCTGCTTCTTATATCCACCAGCAATACTACAAAAACAAGGACTTTGGAGGGCTTGAAAAAGCACAAAGTAATCAATACAATAATTTTTCCAGATGTTGCTGTTTCCCTTTAATGGGAGCATAAAGTAATAATTCCTGTAGATCTGGCCACATCTTTTATTTCCAAATGACTGTAATGTGAGTCAGTTAATTCTGGTGGCATTATCTGACATATTATCAACAGTCAGTATATAGCAGTTTATTATCCTGAGAAGGGCAAGAAACCAGAGAGCTGGAAGGAGTGAGACACAGAGAAATGACTAATCTACAGAAAGAGGAACAACAAACTAAATGGTGAAACAAAAAAAACCCTAAACTGAATTTATAAGTAAATATTGTTAAGCTGGAGAGCAGCATGTTATGTGTCACGATTACAGTTAGACAGTTCTGGTGGTTGTGTTCCACAGCTGCTTTTATGTAACAGACTGCAGTAAATACCAGCACCATTTAGTTAAGGCTGGAAATCACCAAACCTCAAAGTTTCCGAACTGTATCCTTTCCACTAGTACAGCGTATACAGAAACAGCAACAAAAAGAGAGGGAGGGTCACAACCTCTTGATGATCAATGTTGATCAATAATCACATTTGAAATTAACACTTTGGTGCAAATTCACTAAAGGGCAAAGCACTAATTCACCAGCGTGACGTCAATTCGCAACGTCGCTGATTTATTAACAGTGTCCCTGGTGAAAATTCGCTAGCGAAGTAGATAGACTAGCGCAACTTCGCACCCTTACGCCAGGTGAATTTGCACACTGACGAAGGGACGTAACTACGCTAATTCACTAAGATGAACATTTTACTGAACGTTACCTCTTGCGCTAGACTTTACTTCACCAGGTCAGACCTGTCGAAGTTCAATACAATAGATAGGAGTTTGAAAAAAAAAATTACAATTTTTTCTAAGTCCCAAAAAACAAAAATTAAAATTTTTTCTAAGTCCCAAAAAACACTGGCGTCTTTTCCCTTTTGTAGGATGATAGTCTGAAAAATAGTGAAAATTTTTTGGGGGGGTTACCCTCCTTCCCACCTACATTTCCTAACATATGGCAACTCAACTATACAGGGGGCACATGTTTAGGGCAATAGGACAATTTTATTTTATTTATTAAAGGTTTCCTGGGCTTGTGTAGTGTAATGTAGTGACTGTAACATATAATTCTATTATACGTTTAAGTTCACGCCATATGCAAATTAGGCATCACTAGCGTAAATGCACTTTGCCTGGGGAAGTAACAATAGCGCAACTTCGCTACCGTTCACCGCCCTGAGCACAAATTTGCATTTTAGTGAATTTGCGTAGCGCTGGTGAAAATTCGCCTAGCCAAGTGTGGCGAATGCCGGTGAAGCTGTCGCTAGCGCTTAAGTGAATTTGCCCCATCAAAATCCAAAAGATTCTCACTATTTTCTTGAAATGACATCAACCAAATCCACATGGACTTCTTCCCCCTGTTTATCAATAATGGTTTCTGAAAATTTCTTGTGAAAAGAATCCAAATCGTACAAATCTTTTAGATATGTTGTCAGATTTGACCCCCAAAAAACCTAAAAATCTTCAGATAATTGAATGAAACCCAGACCATATCAGGATATCTTCAAAATGTCATTGGGACATCTGCCATTAACTTCTAAATGAAGTATGATTTGGAGTACTTATTATTTGGACTTCTGACTCCATTGGGGTTCAGTGGTATTCCCCTTTAAAAGTCCGACCACAAAAAATATAGGACTTTGATTAATAACACCATAACATTTTAAGAAATTGAGAAAGATTTAGCATGTGCTATGATGGAGGAGAATATGTGGTGAGAAATGACAATCTTCTCTCATTCTATCGATTCTATTAATTCTGTAAATCACAGGGTAAAAACCTGCTTCTAAAGTTCATTTCAGCTGGTTTGTCTTTTATATCTATACATATTATATTACATATTATCTCGTATTATAAGTATTATATACATTTCAAGGTTTATTATTCATGGTCCAAACACCATAACTGGCAATGCCATTATAGAAAACATCATAAGGGGCGTTCAAAGAAAGAACGGCTTGTTCCAATAAAAAGGCTGACTTTATAATGGATAATGTGATGCATGGCCTTTATTCCCGTATAAAGACCCCTAAGTGTTTCAGGTTTTGCCAGTCACACACACTTGAGGAACAGATATAGCCAATGCAGAGCTGATTGCTTATGACTGGTTGGAAAGGCTGAGTAACATCCAGGATGACAGGGATGTAGGCCACGGGCAACTGTTGGAGGGTCAGAGCAGCATTGGGCCATATTCATGCAAGAAGATTCACAGGCAATAAAAAGTAGCAGAAGCCTCGTCTCTGCAGAACCGAGTACAAGTCATTATGTATATTTCACCCATGATGCATCTCTGGCATTTCAGAATGCCTTGCAGGACATTCCAGTCACCGGAATACCCTTCAGCAAAACCTGCCGACATTTCAAAGGCATGAACTAGCTGTGTCGTTTGTTATGGCCTGCTAGTGTGGCAGGAGGCCAACGGCACATTCCTGAGCTTTCTCTTTACCCCTCTGGTTTCGTTTCCTTCACAATAATATGCCTGTTATGGGTGTGTGAAAACGTGCAAGGCAGGCTTACAGGCAGGCGTGCGACTGGATCACAAGCTAGACACTATCTGCTGGCAACTGTCCAATGACCAAGCCACAAAAAATACAGCATTTCTAGCCTTATTCTATTTGAGACTTTCCTTGCCCTTTAATGAAGGGAGAGTATATTCTCCCACTGTAAAAACATGTAAAAAATATTGCTTTAGATTCAGATTCCATATTCTAGGGATTTTTTGAAAATTGTAGAGAGAATTGTGAAAAGTATTTTCAAGAGAATGTTATAGTGTTCATGCCATTTTCACAGATGACTTCACCAAGATTACAGCAAGCACAATATATCACAGATGCCTAGAGGTTCAATGTCCACTATTAAGTACTTGGGATTAATCTTCTGTAGATGGCAATAACCCAAAATATCACGACACTATATGCATGCAGCCCATCACTTATGTAGTCAATCTCCACTGTCATTGGGTCCAGACAAGGCTCCCTGTTCTCATCGGGACCATATCGGGGCGGGGGGGTCCCACACAGTTCAGACTATAGCAGTGGCTCTACAAAGCTTTCAAAGAATCAGACGTTTATCAACTTGTAATTAATTAAGGTGCATTCACAAATTGTTGATAATGTCACGTTCGAAAAGCAATACAAATATAGATTTCAGTATAAAAACAGAATTTTTACAACTCCTGTAATAAATTGTTGGTACCCTAGAAATGTTAAAATGTTGGCGCCTAAACTAATATTATGTACTTTCCTAATGGCTGACCACACATGTAGCTGCTTCTCTGCTTTCATTCCAAGCAACACCTGCACGGATAGGCAAAACCAGCAGCATTAAAATGTGCCATTAAGGGGACTGGAAATTCCTCCCAGATTTACATGCTGAAAGCTGACCTGTCACAATTCCCCTGTCACATACTATACATGGAATAAAGGGCCTTGTGAATGATCAACAGATACAGCATGTGGAATAAGCACAGGAGAAACACCCACAGACAAGTGCTAACATTCAGTCTCAATCACATCGCTCTTTTCTTTCACAGCACAGAAGCAACATTTGTTTCATATGGAAAGAACCCTATAAAAGGGGTTACCTCTCCATTAAATATAGATACTGTATATAAAGCTGAACAAGAAACCAGATGATCCATGCTGTATATATATATATATACAGATGCAGAGAATGTACACTACTTTTAGAAATGGCTTATAAATATGCGTGGCTCCTGACCAACAACAAAAAGGCAAAAGAGAGTAAAAAAAATAGTGATGGCTCTGTTTATAGGGATTACATCAAAACTTTATGCAACATGGCAGTTGCTAACCACATTATATATGCAAACCGTAACTTCTTGTTACAGGAAAAAAGCTTAGGCCTTTTCTAAAATTCAATTTCTTTTCTTGTGTGCCATATTCACTAAGCAGCGAAAATGCGCTAGCTTCACCACAATTCGCTACACTATTCTAGGTGAATTTTCACCAGCTCGCCGCTAATTCACTAAAATGCGAAGGAGTGACACGTGGATTACGGGTGAGCTCCGCTACTACACTTCTTAATCTAATACAGTGACTGTTGTGCTCAGGGAGGCTAACAGTAGAGAAGTTGTGCTACTAGAAGTATATGTTACAGCCACTACATTACACTAAACAAGCCCAGGAAACCTTTAATAAATAAAATAAAGTTGTCCTATTGCCCTAAACATGTGCCCCCTGTATAGTTGTGTTGCCATATGTTAGGAAATGTAGGGGGGGAAGGAGGGTAACCCGTTTTTTCTGGTTCTGACCTGGCGAAGTAAAGTTTAGTGCAAGAGGTAACATTTAGTGAAATGCGCAACTTCACCTGGTGTAAGGGTGCGAAGCTGCGCTAGTGTATATACTTCGCTAGCGAATTTTCACCAGTTAGTGAATAGGCGAAGTTGCGAAATGACGTCACTCTAGCGTAAGACACTTCGTGCTTTAGTGAATTTGCCCATAGGGGTTGCGGGAGGGCACATGCTGAGAATTAAGTGCACACAATAATCAATCCTAATAAATAAGATAACCCCTACTTATTATATGCAGGCCTTTCATGGTCCTGTAGAAAAATCATATATTAGTGGAACAAACTGACCTTACAGGAGAGGAGTCGCTGGAAGTTGAAGATATTGGCATCGGACTGGATGGAGCAGAGAACATCGGGTACGTAGGGGGTGATGTTGGACTTGGGTTCAATGAACTGTTGAGAAAAGGAAACAATAGCACATAAATTAAATATCTTTGAAAATCATCTGGATGCCTTACGAGTGCAAGAGAAATACCATGAGTGATAACCTTCTCTTGGGGAGAAATTCGAAGCTACATTACAGGAATTCCATGATCATTTTGGCAAAGAGATATGACAAGTACTTAAAAAATTAGTTTAAGATGTCCTTTCGTTCATAAAAAAACGGCTCTGCACACTATCAAGGCATTCAGCTTAAATGGATCACAATTTGTGACGGCCGCCGGGTCTAAGGTGGGGTCATGGCCTTTAATAAAATATGCATAATGCAAACCGTTTTCTGCAAATTATTTTCCTTTCCTTGCAGTTAATATAGTTTATCCTAATCCACAGAAGTGTTAAAGCACCTATATGCCAGTGTGCACTGTACATTTCAAAGGTTACACCAGTGTGCTATGTATGTAATAAATCTTCTTACTGGAAAAGTCATGAGATTTGTGCCATGAAAATACGTCACCTCAAGCAGTCCTTATACATCTCACTATGTGCAAATGAACTTTGCCCTGTAAATGTTCTTCTCAAAATGCAAATTGAACTTCTTTAGAAGTGAGCAGAATTCTGCAGGCCTTCTTTAAGAGGGGACTTACTAGCGACCAAGGACTAATAATATGATTGCAGAGAAAAGTTCTAATTTCTAGTGATATTTTTTTCTCTCAATCTTGTTTTTTGGTAGATTATAAATATTATACCATCCCCGGGACACTCCAGCTATTAATTCCTACAGACAGAACAGAGATAACAAAATCTTGGCTATTTGTAGCCTGAAACCTGAGAATTGTTGGATTAATAAAAGAGGTGGTGGGTAATATGTAGATTGGGGTCCCTGTATCCTTACTCTGGTGAACCAGCAGCATGTCTTGCACTGCACATGTGCTATGGGTGGCGATATAAGAGTATGCAAAAGAAAACCTCCTCACTTAGATAACAAACTCAGGGTTAGCCAATAAAAACAATATATCTATATTTATAGCACACTCCTATTCACTACACCAAGGGCTTTGTCTCAATTGCTTTACAGCTGCTGCTTCATGAAATATATTGCCCCCATTGGATTTTAGAGTAATGAGAATAAAGCTCAACTTTTCAGTCCTGAGAAAAACAAGTTATTTCTTTAAAAGAAAAAAGTTGGGAGGAAATAACAGCTGTGCCCCAGAGACAAACCATATTACGGAGCATTGGCTCAGTCCTCAGCCACGGTTTTTCACATTGATACACTGAAGGCTAATAAGCTACAGCAAGATCTTGTATCCAAGTATCTTTCTGTCTAAACATCACACAGGCATTTAAAAGAAAACATCAACACATCTTAAATGAATGTTATCATCAGAATGAAATAGTTTTTGTTTGAAAACAACAGTGTGCGTGGCTTAGCTAATGGGATAAAAAAATGGATAATAAACCTTGAACCCGGGGGAGGGTTCAAAGTGCAAAAATAGGTGAAATCCGTAGTTTGTGCACTTTGCGCCATGCTGAAAAAAAAATTACCATAGGTAGTGATGAGCAAAATGTTTTACCAGATTTCCCATAAAAAATGATAGCCACAGACTCCAATGGGTGAAAAAATTTATTGCATTTGTCGCTCATTGACTTCAATACATTTAGTGAATTTTTCACTCTTTCGCAAATTTTGGGTGAAGCAAAATGGGTTAGATTTGTCCCATCACTAACCATAGGTAATGTCAGATTGGGATACCTGGGCCCATAACTCAGCCGCATCAAGATCCTCCACCCACGGCCACAACATATGCCACCGCCACTACTTGCTGCCCAAAGTCAATCTGGCTGAACCTCCAGTGAGATAAATCAAATGGCTGTCCATTGCACAGCAGAATGCTCAGTCATTTTTAATTTTGTTGAATCTTTCCAATGCTGCATGCAGCCGGCTGGCTTTTGGGTGGGCAACCGTACCCAGCAGAATTGGAGGCCAGCTGGATTTTTCATGGTATCAAATAAACCAGTGTGATCCTGGATAAAAGATTCTGCACTCAAATACAGAGATCTGTGTTTGGCCCATGAATACAGGACTGTATTTGTGATGAACAGTGCAATATGTTCATGAGGTGAGGGCAGAGGCACATTGGTATGCGACTTAATTTGCACGCAAGTTAGAGAGTGCCAACAGGTGGAACAGAGCCTACTACTACTTGCCATCTTGCTAGGGTTTCCACCTCCCAAGTATTTTACCGGCCTGGACAGTACAAATTTAACTTGATCCCAATATTAACAATAGGGAAAATGCCCAAAAATATAGGAAGGCTGGTATTTTTTCAAGAAAAGGTGGCAACTCTACCTTCTGCCCTATGGCAGGGAGTAAAGATAAGGTTGCCATGTGCCCACTGGAGTTATGCACTGCCACATGTCAGATTTTATTTCTGGCTCAAGGTGTAGAGCACGGCGGGTGCCGTTTAAATAAGGGACCTGCTTTTGTTTTCCCTTCCCTCCGGGATGTCAATAAATAAGCCTCATAGGGCTTCCTGTTTTCTCCCAACACTTTTCTTCCAACACTTTCTCAAGAGGGTCAAACTTTGGGGAGTGCTAAATAGCAGATCAGCAGCCCCAGGCTGTTGGGTCACTTTGCCAAGTTTACCTCTAAGAAGCTACTGCTGACCAAAATATCAAGGTGATGGGTTAAGGCAAGAGGGGTTGTTTTAGAACACAGGGTTGGTTTTTAAAGCCATATCAACATGTTCTTTTTAATATCTGGAATGGGACAGTCTCAATTTAACAATGAAATGCTTATAAGATGGACCATTGCCATAAGCTGAAACTGACGATATGTCCTCAGTTACCCCCTTGGAGTGACGACTGTGTTTTATGGACTGCTAGAAGGTCAGGATTAAATATTGGCTGCATTTTATTGCATTGAGCTTTGTGAAATCTTAGAAAGGATATAAAGGAAAGCATCACCACTAAGTCATAATGAGATTAATGCCAACGTCAAGAGAGAGTGTTTATTGCTCGTGCTCTGGGTCTGAACAAAACTGCAGCCCAGAGTAGGGTTCAAACAGCTGAACTAAGTTTTGTTTTTCTGTAGCAGTTATCAAGTGTCTCTTCCTCAGCTTTTATCCTTTGCTTGTTAGTCCTGATTCATTGGGATGACATCTCGTGCTCTACACAAAACACCCAAATACATTTCAATATTTGCAGAACAGAATGGTATAAACAGCCTGTAGACTTTCACTTTACTTGTGCATCACCACCAATGTACTGGAATGTTAATAAAGCTGTAGCAACTGTCAGGCTCATCAGTTTTTTTGTTTTTAAAATTACAGGTATATCGGGAAACCCATTATCCAGAAAGCTTAGAAATAGGTTGTCTCTCAAAAAGCGCTTTGCATGGCAGAAGAAGAACACCGGATTCCAAGAAAAACACCTGCTACCTACTGTCAAATTTGGTAGAGGTTCCATCATGCTGTGGGGCTATGTGGCTGGTTCAGGGAACAGGGCCTTTGACAAGGGTCAGATGAATTCAACCCAATTTCAACAAATTCTTCAGGATAATGTTCAAGCATCAATCACAAAGCTGAAGTTACACAACAAGAAAAGGACCCTAAACACACTCAAAATCTAAAAAGGCATTTATGCAGAGGAAGAAGAACAATATTCTGGAATGGCCAACTTGCATATCATCCAAAATCTATGGGTTGATTTGAAGCAACTGAACTGGAGAGATTTTGTATGGACAAATAGTCAAAAATACCACCATCCAGAATCCAGACACTCATCAAAGGCTATAGGAGGCGTCTAGTGGCTGTTACATTTGCAAAAGGAGGATCAACTAAATATTCATGTAATATCTCTGTTGGGTGCCCAAATTTATGCACCTGTCTAATTGTGCTATAATGCATATTGAATATTTTCTGTTAATCCAATAAACTTTATGTCACTGCTGAAATACTACTGTTTCCATAAGGCGCCAATGATAAACAAAACTCCAAAGAATTAAGAGGGGTTCCCAAACCTTTTCATATAACTGTAGTATAGTGTGTCCCCCTAGGGGTGAATAAAAACTGTTCAGAAAACTACATGTAGCAGCTATAAAAATGCATGACATAAAATGTGTCTTCATCTGCTGATCGACATACAAATCATACAATCCCAATATGTATGGGATCTATTATCCGAAACCTATTAAACAGAAAAAAAAAAACAGGAATGCCACAGTCTTTTAAAAATAAACAATTCTTATTTTTTGACTGCTTCACCTTTTCTCTGTAATAAAACAGAACCTTGTCCTTGATGGTAACTAAACTGCACTAATCCATATTGGAGGCAAAACAATCCTATTTAATGTTTAAATGATTTTGTAGCCTTAATCTACGGTGATCCAAAGTATGCGTTTGATGCCATACACATATATTTAAATATACAGATATACATATACAATGATTTCCAAATGAAGTGTGCTCAGGCTATCCTGTGCATGTTGAAACAATTTCTTGCAAATATTTGCCCATAACAGCTCATTACCCAGCCTCACATACCAGATGTTCCGCTAGAAACGCTTAATGGATGCGAGCAGTGAATATATTTATTTTTGTATGCCAGGCCTATGTATTCCATCAAAAACTTGCATATTTTATGCAGTCTCCTTTAATTGCTAGACATCCAAATTACTCACAAGAGGGCTTTCCATTAGAACCTCTTATCCTATCAGGATCTATCCATCAGGCTTTCAGTCAACTGAACAAAGACCATATCCCCCAAAATTAAAGAATTAGGAAATCATTAACCTGAATGTTGTCCCCATGTTCCAATGGAGAATTATTATTCACTGCATTTGCAAGAAGCTTTTGCTAATGACTAACTAAATAGTAATTAATAGATTCTTCCGTTTCCAAAGTTTGATCCGTCTGTTTCAGGCTCAATCATTGTCACGGTCCTGCCAAAATAAAGGGACAACCCCCCACACACCCTGTTGTGATATAAGGGGTGCATTGAAAGAGGAATGAGCTGTATGCCTGGTAAGCAAATTACACACGCAACATTACATGTAGAACTTTCCTAGCATGGCAAATAACAGGCACTTCTATATATATTAATAACATGTGGCTCATTGTATGTCTTCTTTAAATTACTCATCCTTAAAGGGCAAGTCAACCCCAAAATAAAAACTTGCCAAATAAAAGAAAACATTTTTCTAAGCAACTTTGCAATATACATTAATTACAAATGTTCTATGTTTTTTTCAGTTATTTGTATATGTATTGCTACTGAAAGCAGTGTTTGCCTGTCCTTTCTGTTCTCTGCTAATATGTCTAAGACTGTTGATACAATGTAAGGCAAGTCAGCCGATTAACAGAACTGTCTTTGCTGGGGAACCAAGACTGTTGCAACTTTGTTCAAAAAGTAACAACTGGGAGTTAAGCCAAAGCTGCTTTCAATGGCAATTCTTTTTACAAATAACTTTAAAAGCACTGAACATTTCTACTGAATGTATATTGGAAAGTTGCTTAGAATTGTGTTTTCTTTTGTTAGGTACATTTTTATTTTGAGGTTGACTTGCCCTTTAAATTAAAACATAATTAAACTGGTAATATAAATGTAACCAGCATTACAAACTCTGTTAATGCAGAGTTCAAGCTTCCAACAAAACAATCATCAATTATATAATAAAATGGGAATAAACCCTGCCAAAAATCAGCTGGACAATAAATGCATTCCATTGTCTTATGGAATATCCATATAAAATTGGGCGCACTGCCCAAAAGTGCACAAACTGATGGACAAATGTGTGCCAGGAAAATGCTCTTTTTTAAAAAAAATCCATTTCTTTTATCCTAAACAGACAGAAAATGTTTCCTTCACTGTATTTTACTTGTATACTACC
The DNA here is from genome assembly GCA_024363595.1 of Xenopus borealis. Taxonomy (NCBI): domain Eukaryota; kingdom Metazoa; phylum Chordata; class Amphibia; order Anura; family Pipidae; genus Xenopus; species Xenopus borealis. The sequence continues at coordinate 100,895,529 of CM044436.1, forward strand.
AACATACCGGTCTTATTAAAGGGAGCAGCACCATAATAGTCGTAAGAATGCATTTCTTGCACCCTAAGGAGCTGACTCATGAAAAAAAGTCTAGTCACGTGGGACCTCATTGTAATTAGAATCTGTGAAAAAAAAATTCAATTTGGCAAAAATCTAAATTACACCACCAAAACCTTAGACTTCTTGAAGCTTTGTGATTTATCAAATTGCCTGAATATGAATTCAATTATGTTTAACCCAGTTTTTTCATTAATATGTGCTAAATAAATTATCATGGGGGGGGGGAACTTTCAGGAAAGGTCACAGTTGGTTTGTAGGAATTCCTTATAGCAAAAGCAGCTATCACAGACTACTGCTTAGAACTGAAATTTGTCTTTGAACTGATCACTAGTGATGGGTGAATCTGGGAAGTTTCGCTTAGCCGAATTTCTCGGGAAATTCTTGAAATGGTTGAAAAGTTTGCGAAAAAGGTGAAATCGGAAGGCTCACGAAAAATTCGTGAAATTTTACAGTTTTCACAAAAAAATTCATGAAATTTTAACTACTTTTCAAGCAATTTCACTATAAATTTGTGAATTTTGAACTATTTCACTAAATTTGTGAAATTCAAACATTTTCACTATAAATTCGTGAATTTCGAACGTTTTCACTAAATTTCGAATGTTTTCACTATAAATTCGTGAATTTGAACGGTTTCACGAACATTTTGTGATTTTCAAGAAAAATTTGTGAAAATTGGAAATTTATGGAAAATCGCGGGAATTTGCAGCGAATTCGAGCTAGGCGAATAAATTCACCCATCACTACTGATCACTTCCCCTTGTCATGCACAGAAAACTGCTTAGGTCAACCTTTTGCATACACCATTATTAAATTAACTACTGTTTAATGCAAGAAATAAAACATGGGTTTAGGTTCTGTAAAGATCTAAAAATATCCTTTAGCATAGAAAGAACCATAGACAGAAGGAAAATAGAATAATCCCAATATTTAAATTGTTCTGTTACCTGCATAAACACCCAGCAAACCATAACTAGTAAACAAATACAAATGTAAACATCAATTACAGTGTATCTGAAAAACAATAACTATGACGTTTTTACACAACCAATATTATAACACAACCCTGCTGCAAAGGGGGAGCAATGCACTGGAGTTGTTTTGACATCAAGGAAACCAGAAATGAGGGAAAGCAGAACTACAAATGTGGTAATTTTACTCCAATATAACGTTGTATTATTAGATTTCCAATGTGCTGAGTTTCATGCAGGTCAAAGATGGTACGGGAGATAAAAGAAGCGTCTCCTTATTTAAATAAACTAACGTATAAGGTAGGCAAAAGGAACATGCATGCTCTTCCGGGGGTGTAAATAATATAAACCAATTTGATTTCTATTATATTTGCTTGGAGAGGCATATACTTACTAGCTGAGCCCCCAAATTAAACCGGAGGAATTTGAGCCTTGGGCTGGAATATATGTTAGGGTGTTTGGCTGCACCTTAACAGTGAACTCAATATAAATGCAAGCAGCAACCATAAATATTTATATTTTTTGAAATTTAAAAGAGCCAAAAAGACACAAACAACTATGTTTAAATCAATTTCTGTTCTAGCGGCCATTGCTCTGGCATTACTTTTACCTTCTGTTAGAAAAGGTGACAGCACCAGAGAAGAAAGTATAATGGGTTTGATCAAATGGATTAACTGGTAGTGACCCAAGTAAATGTGATTGTGTCCACTGAAAACGCAATTATGTTGTCTAAATATTCCTTCAAGGTTTATAATCAATTCCAAAGTCTATAATCAATTCCATCTTTGCAGACATGAGAATGAAACATTTGTCACGTTACAATTGCTAGTTCTGTAATGTGTCCCACTGTTCCAACAAGGGCCAATTCCCCAACTGGGCATTCAGTACACAACAAATCTGATACAATCTGGCATCAACCAGGGGTAATTGGCAAAACTCACCCACCCCCAGAACTCTGCACAAGTGTCTTCATTTTTGTGAGCTTTATAAATAATCATAAAAAGATGAAGAAGGAATGCCAGCCCACGATTTACCTTTAAAAATAATTATTTAAAAAAAATAAGGTGTTCGTACCACACTTTGGCCAAAATATGTAAGCTTACATGCCAAGTCAAGGCCCTCGTTGTATGCGAGTCCTACACTATCCGTGAGCATTATAAGTTTATAGTGCATTTAAAATAAAGTCCCCCAGCAAACAATGTGACTGAGTATATCTAATATAAATAATTCTAATTTTTTTTTCATTAAGATGTTTCACTGCCCATCCGAGCAGCTTCTTCATTTCAACTGACTGGTGTAGGGGAGATCTTGGCATATAAACTCTTCCAACAATTCAGTCACAAGGACACATTGTAACTCTTCAGAGAGGTGACATCTGAAATTCACAGAGGTGTTAATTCTGTGTAGTTACTGTGATAGGATTACCAATGTCATGCAACTCCTAGGGTGTTACTTGTGATTGCATGAATGGATGTGTGAATAGTTCTGAAACCACTGGGGTACAGATGTGAGAACACCATTGTATGTAGCAGACAGGTGGTGTCGAAGGCCCCCGTCTCTATTCAGGGATGGTTTCTCCACCTTAACATGACTCAGCTCTTTTAAACCAGCATCTTCTTTATCCAAAGAAGTTATTAAGACAAGCCTGGCATCATCTCAGAATCTTGTTTGTGCACCAGAATGGGGGACCAGATGTCCATCCCCATGCCCTGGCTACACAATAAAATGGTGGGTAGAACGGGGGTCATTCGCCTTATAAGTTCCCTCTAGTCATCCACCAAATAGTATAATTAAAATATAAAGCAAAATATAGTATAATATTGCTTTTATAAATGTTAAAAATCACCACAAAACAACCACTTTTCTACTCACAAGGATATCCAGATCATAAAGCATGCAGTCCCCAAAGCAAAATAAATGTCTGGACTTCTCTGGGACCAGGAAGGCTTCTGCTGTTGAGTCTGTGATCAGTGAATAAATCAAACTACTCCAATATCCGATGCGTTTCGCAGTCTCCCTTGACCACTAGGTGTGATGATCACACAAGTCCTTGTTAATCATGTCAGTGCTGCTTTCTCCCTGTTGCACACTGTGTGACAAATCTCCTCTTCTTCAGGGCAACTAATCTCCCCAAACTGCCTCCCCTTCCTTCCCTCTGGCTAGAATAAAAATTGCCAATGGGATGGCACTCGGAGCGCTTCGTTTTCCAAAGTTGCCACAAGAAGAAGAGGACATTTGTCACCGGGCAACTAATCGAATTGCAGCGTGCATCTCTGCCCTAAATAAAGGCTCCTTATTATAAAGTGACTGACATTCTCAAAGAGAGGAAACATTTAGTTAACAGATAAACAGAAGGCAGACAGGATGAATGACTCTTTTTTTACTTTTTTTGCAGGATTCATTATTTTAAGTTCAATGAGAATGGCCTGTGTCAATCTTTACTGTCTGTGCACTTCTCTCCTTAAAGGCAGAAAAAAAATAAATGCTTTTAACATTCCTGTAATTCAAGAAGGGATGCAGTGGCTATATGGTGTGTTTAAGAGCTATGAAATCAAACTAATACTTGAAGTGAGCAGAGTAGAACGGAACAAAGAAATGATGCACATAAGCCTGTGCACAAAATCAAACCTTGAAGCTCTATGCCGTTATATTGGATTTGTGATTCCTCTTCTGGCAAATCTGGACATGTTGCAAGCAAGAGCTCTTTTTCAAGTGTCGAATGCTCTTGCTCGAAACATGTCGTGTGACAATTAAAGCAACTTTTGCAGCAACGACCTGCGTCTGACCAATTATTTACCACAATTTTTCTGCTGATAAATAGAGGATTGCACGGGTTCAGGGTTGGGTGCAAGTGCTGCAGGGCTGGGTTGGTTAGGGTTGGGTTGACACATAATGGGGTACAGGTTTAATTGAAGGCTTCACACTACAGCAGAGCAGCAATCTTTTAAAGCAAGGGAGGTCGTTTCCCTTGAATGCCCCTTTGATAAGTCATTTTTATGCCCCCCACTACAGATGCCTGTCTCTGGGAGCGTGCCACACATGCTTTAGGCTCTGCTCACTGAAAGACAGAGATCTGCCAGCCATAAAAACAGCAGCGTATCCCTGCGTGCAGGTGTAAATGGCTTGGGAAGATTTGCTGGAGAAATGTATTCTTTGCAATCATTAGGTCATCTGTGCATCCCATTAGCTTTGCCTCTGGTTTCTAAGAATGATAATTACTTAATACGTTGTGACAAACGAACAAAGGACGAAGAACTGGTTAAAAGACGCCTGCACAGAATATGTGTCAGCTGATCAATCATCAAGGTGACACAGAAAAACGAAGTGGTTTCCATGGCCATGCAGCTGTAGAAGTCAAAATTAAAGTGCCTGTCTTTGTGTGATGTGCTAATAAACAGGCTAAACCTTCCTCGAGTGTCATTAGGCTGAATCAACCTGCCAGGTGAGTATTTAGAAATAATTACATAACTAAATTTCCATGGCCGTTCATGGTCTTCCTTATAAGTAGACCGCATTACTATTAAAAGGGTGGTTCACCTTCAAGTTAACTTTTAGTATATTGTAGAAGGGCCAATTCTAAGAAACTTTTCAATTGGTCTTCATTATTTATTTTTCATAGTTTTTTAATGATTTGAATTTTTCTTCTGTTTCTTTGCAGCTTTCAAATCGGGGTCACTGACACCATCTAAAAACAAATGCTCTGTAAGGCTACAAATGTATTGTTATTGCAACTTTTTATTACTTATTATTCTATTCAGTCCCTCTCCTATTCATATTCCAGTCTCTTATTCAAATCAATGCAGGGTTGCTAGGGTAATTTGTACCCTAGAAACGAAATTGCTGACACAGCAAACTAGAGAGCTGCTGACTAAAAAGCTAAATAAATATAAAAACACAAATAATAAAAAATGAAAACCAATTGCAAATTGTCTCAGAATATCCCTCTCTACATTATACTAAAAGTTAACGCAAAGGTGAACAACCCCTTTAAGAAAACAAAACACGTTATCTTTTTCGTCAGCTGTACAAAATAAATGCTAGAATAAAAAACCCATTTTTATAGTGCATTAAAAGCACTGCAATGTTGCACTCCATCATCTTTCCACTGCAATGAAATGGTTCTCTTCATGTGATTTAAGGAAAGTCTAACGTGTTATAACAAGTTGAGCCTATGCAAGAGTCGGAGTAATCGATAACAGATGTGCATTAAACTATCCTTTCCTTCTACGTCTTCGATTCCTTTCATCCACAATCCTATTTTCCAGCTAAAGAAATAGATCCGATTGCTGTTACTTGCCAATCAAACATAGTTCTGCGTTCAGAAGTATATGCTAGAATATTTAGAAAAATAAAACAAAGTTTGTTCAGCACCGCCCTTTTCTCATAAAATATAAATTCTCATTTTGCAGCTATAAAGTCATAGATTCACATGTGCAACCAAAATTATGGTCTTTTCACAAATTCCACTGAAATAAACTACTTACAGCTATTCAAAAGAAATGGCATGGTATGAAAAATAAAAACGTCTGAACATGGTATTAGTGGGTAACAAATATCTTAAAAAGATACATATGCTTTAGCTTCCTCTACCATTGATATGGGTTATTGGTCATCAATAAAGTTCCATGTATAAAAACATTGTAGCTCTGTGGAATATCTTGCGGCTTTATAAATATATGTTAAAGGGATACTGTCATGGGAAAAAAATGCTTTAAATGCCTCAGGTAATAGTGCTGCTCCAGCAGAATTCTGCACTGAAATCCATTTCTCAAAAGAGCAAAGAGATTTTTTAACATGGGGCTAGACATACTGTCAATTTCTCAGCTGCCCCAAGTCATGTGACTGGTGCTCCGATAAACTTCAGTCACTCTTTACTGCTGTACTGCAAGTTGGAGTGATATCACCCCTTCCCTTTCTCCCCCCCCAGTAGCCAAACAACAGAACAATGTGAAGGTAACCGGATAGCATCTCCCTAACACAAGATAACAGCTGCCTGGTAGAACAGCACTCAATAGTAAAATCCAGGTCCCGCTGAAACACATTCAGTTACATTGAGAAGGAAAAACAACAGCTTGCAAGAAAGCAGTTCCAGGGGCAGCTGGGAAATTGACAAAACATCTAACCCTGTGTGAGATATCAAAATTGAATATAAAAAAAAAAATCTGTTTGCTCTTTTGAGAAATGGATTTCAATGCAGAATTCTGCTGGAGCAGCACTATTAACTGATGTGTTTTGAAAAAAAACATGTTTTCCCATGACAGTATCCCTTTAATAATAATAATAATAATAATAATAATAATAATAATCATACACTGCATTTCTGCTGAATAAACATGATTGCACCACTTGATTACGCTGAGGGGGCCAATTTAGCATACTGTGTTAAAAATGGTACCGAATATCAGAAGACACTGATGCGTAAAAAATGAAGTACTTATCAAGTGGAGTTTGCATTTCCGGTGGGTATGGACCTTTTTTTCGGAGGAAAACTTGTTTCCAATTTTCGGGTCAGGACTATTCGATCAAATTTTAGATTATCAAGTTTTTTTCATAAATAACCTCCCATGAGAATTGTGAATACATTTGAATTTATTAGAGTTCAAAAATATTCACAAAATTTTGAAATTCAACTTTTGATAAACAACCCTCTTAAAGTGAGGATTCAGATGCACGCAAAAGGCTGCAGCAGAAATGCATTAAACTACAGTTTTACAACCCGCTTTTGCAGGCAGATTTAGTCATAGGCCCGTCTGCAGGCTGCAGAGTTTGTGAAGCTTTAACAATAGAAAAAAAATACACCTCTACTTTTAAAAACTTTTTCATCAAGGTCTCACATTTTTTGGGGGGGCAATGTGTCAGTTGTCAGCGGAATTACAGGAAAATTCTGGTGCAAAGCTTGAAAGAAGGGGAAAAAAAAGAGTCATTCTGGAAAACAAAGGACTATAAAAAAAAAATACATTTAATATTCTTTTATTACTTACAAACATGGTTGGTTTAGACCGGTTATTTACTGTAAAGCTGTGCCTCCATAAAAAAACAATGCAGCACTTTATCTTAGAGAAACAAAAGAAAAAAAATGTGACCAGAAGTTATTTCATTCCAGAAGAAAAGGATTAAATAAGGTTCTATTAAAAAAGAAATTGGAGTATTCCATGATGGCCTCCCTGCAAAATATGTTATGTTTTGCATACTTTCGCAGCACATAAAGAATTATACTCTATATCACTCCATAATTAACTTTAGTTCAGAATCTCAGGTTGCAGTTTCATCCCTTTTCCCTAGGAAGGCCTCTGCCTACTGGCACATTGAAAGCATTTCCATCTGGCCACACGTCCCATTTGGTTCTTCTAATATTTTCATATTCTGCATAATACCGAAATCTTACCCAAATGAAATATACCACCTACCAAGATGAGAACTAAGGTTATAAGTTTGCTTTTTAACATTAACCCAGATGCCGGAATAAATCCAATGGGCTCCTGGCCCTCGTGGGGCCCCCAGCTATCCAGGTCCACTTCTTCTTCAGGCTCTGTGCACCAGCAAGGAAAAAGCAGTTTGGAAAAGGAACTGTGTGTGTGGGGGGTTGGTGCTCCCAGGTGGCTTGGACAATCCAGTCCAACACTGCCACCACAAAAAAGAAGAAGTGGAATGTTGTGTTTAAGAAACACAAAGAACCCTTATGAAGAAGTGGCAGAAACTATTGCCATGTACAGTACAATAGTATTAAGTGATGTTAAGAATTATAGGAACATTACAGGGTGCAAAGCATGAAAGAGGGGGCAGAGGGGCATTATAGAAAACAAAGGAGTATAAAATATATGATATATTTAATATGTTTTTATTACTTGACTAAACATGGTTGGTTTAGACAGAGAGGCTATTTAGTGTAAAGCCATCAATTGCTGAAACTTTATTTGGGGATTGTGATCCCAGTTTTTTTTGCATCCCATGAAACACATATAAACCCTTCCAAGCTACAATGGGAAGGCTTTGATTTGAATACAGATGAGCCGCATAATCAATACCCAGTGCCTTTAAACACTGATCTGTCCATCCCAAGCCAATTAAGGTAAGAAGATTCTTCTTGTTCAGAGTTTATTGCACAATTAAAGAGGCGAAGTGCAGGTTAGCAGAATGAAGGGAATAGCCTGTGAAATTGTCCTGGGCTAAAATGCCACATTAATTAAGCGAAAATAAAACAGCTTTGCTAGACGGGGCCTTATGCTGTTGGAAATTAACAGCACACTTGAAATGATAAACATTTCAGATGGAATTGCCGTTAAGTGCTAATGCTTATAGCATGCAAAACTAACAGCAGATTAATAGGCACCTTTAGCAAGCATTTCTATAGTCCTGTTTTGAAAGGTGTTACTGGAATGAATATTCTGGTTTGAAGAAAGCCTTTGTTTAGGAATCCCACGGATAAAGCCACCCAAAATATCTGAGCCCTCACCCACGCCGCTAAATAAACAGATCAATGAGAGATAAAGTCTTTCCAATGTAAAGCTCCTGTTCCTCTACATTCTGTCTGGATTTAGTAGAAATTCCACATTTGGAAAAATATCATCAAGGCTTAAATAGTTAGGGGTTTAGGATAAATGACACTCTAACAGCCAGCTCTAGAAACAATCGGTAACTCATGCGAGAATAAAACTGGAGATATAGTTGCCAGACTAACTTCTCCACTTTTGGAGATCTCAATAAAGCGCTGAAAATACTAGCACAATTGCCATGTGAGTGCCATCTGATTCTTTCATACTTCTTACTGTCGATTGAAGCTGTCCTATGCAACAGAGCTTCCAGATAGAGCAAAACATCATTGACTACACGGAAATTGGTATTATATTATAGTGTAACCTCTCCACTTTAATGAATTTGTAATATATTTTTCGAGTTTGAATTTCATAAGAGACCAGCTGCCATTTTTGGCCACATCGCTACCTGACCAGGAGCCTGCACAGTGGACCAAGAGTACAGCTTGGCTTCCAGCACCTTCTTGAAAGCAGTATCTGTCTGCACCGCTGGTTCTGACTCCTAAAACCATGAAGCTGAAGCCAGCTGATTAACAGAACAGGAGGAGGACTACCTCTGTTCTCAGGTTTTAGATACCTCCTTGCCACATATTGCTTGGGGATATGAATCCATGTGCCACTTCTGCTACAACATGGTAAACCTTTTGATGGTGATAATGAGGGAACCTGCTAGTGTACTGACAAAATATTTTCTGGCCCCGAAGTGATGTCAGTGGAAGGGATGTCAATGGAAGGGATGTCAGTGGAAGGGATGTCAATGGAAGGGATGTCAATGGAAGGGATGTCAATGGAAGGGATGTCAATAGAAGGGATGTCAATGGAAGTGATGGCAGTGGATGTGATGTCAATGCAAGTGATTGCAGTGGAAGTGATGTCAATGGAAGTGGTCAGTGGATGTGATGTCAATGGAAGTGATGGCAGTGGATGTGATGTCAGTGGAAGTGATGTCAGTGGAAGAGATGTCAGTGGAAGTGGTCAGTGGATGTGATGTCAATGGAAGTGATGGCAGTGGATGTGATGTCAGTGGAAGTGATGTCAATGGAAGTGATGGCAGTGGAAGTGATGGCAGTGGAAGTGATGGCAGTGGAAGTGATGGCAGTGGAAGTGATGGCAGTGGAAGTGATGTCAATGGAAGTGATGTCAATGGAAGTGATGTCAATGGAAGTGATGTCAATGGAAGTGATGGCAGTGGAAGTGTTGTCACTGGAAGTGGTCAGTGGAAGTGATGTCAATGGAAGTGATGGCAGTGGATGTGATGTCAATGCAAGTGTTGTCAGTGGAAGTGATGTCAGTGGAAGTGATGTCACACACATGCACACAACCTCCTCCTGGAGCCACATATTCTGTGCTGCACATGTGCACATTGCTTCGCTGACATCACATTTAATTAGAAAGTGTGCAAGCGATAAAATGTGCAAGCGATAAAATGTGCAAGCTTCCCCGTATGTACCCTTGCTATCAGTGGGCTAAGCAGATCTTAGTGTGCATACGTTATTACAATTCTCTCACCATGTTTATAATGTGTACTTTTATCTGGATAAACCACAAACATCTGCAGAGCAGACTGCCTGGGAAATAATCTGGAATGTGCAGGACACGTGACAAACACAAGAACTGAAAGACATTATATAAGTTCAGCTAAACAAAAGAAAAACACATAGGCTATAAATAATAAACTGTATACAATGAGAGAGGTTTCTGCAGTTAATTAGCTCTTAAGCTCTTCTACAGAGAGATTCAGTCATTCCTGCCATAGTTTGTTGCACACACAGTTTACAACCCAAGAAAAAAAAAAAATAACAATAATAAGTATTTAATGTTCAACAGCTTCTCCCTGAGGCCTAAGCACATTACAGCATCAGTGTGAATGAATCAAGTGACTTGGCCAAGGACACAAGGGGATGAACGTGGAATTCAAGCTAAAGGCCCAGGATGGAGAATCAATTTACAAGCTGAGCACTTAAACCAACACGAATACTCATATACAAGTTAGTCTTAATTAAACAAAAAAATAAATGATTGAACATTTACAGATGAAGAACACATTCTTACAAAGAAGGAAATTTAACTCCACTGTAAATCTTTAGCAGTATGTATACTGTATAGAACAACCCTGTTGACATGTAGGGGGCTACATACTAAACCTTTAAAGGCTTAAAGGAAAACTAACTGTAACAGCCCAAGGCAACCACAGCAGGGAAGATCTTCGCCTCAGATATCCCCCCAGTTGCTTCTTTTCTGCAAATGCTCTGGGCTACTGCCACCTACCTGAGATTAGCAACAGACTCACAATAGTTTTATACTTTTCAAGCAGTAATAACGCAGCGAATACGCATAACCTAGAAGAACCAACTTTGTTATTTAATGTTTCTGGTTTATTATGTACCTCCTTAATAACACTGCTACCACTAGAACAAATGAGAATCAAATCCTCAGATGACGTCCATGGTACATGTACTTCCAACTAAGGCATTTTATTGACCCCTTCATCAGAGCTTTCGAGGAAAAGCCACCAACCCCATCTGAATATTTAGCATTATAAGGTCTACCTCAAAAAGGGTTGATATCAAAGATCTATAAACTAATAAACGACCCTCCCTTCTCAACAGGATATCAACATGGCTACATGAAGAAATAGGAAGCCACACTTGGGTATGAAATCACAATGGCAGACTTGTCAGATATTTGGTCTAATGCTATCAAATGTGTTACCCAAGTAAAAGAAAAAGAAAATATATATAAAGTATTAATGTTTTGGTATCTTACCCCTTTTAGATTTTCCTGCAACCTGGTAACGCAGATTTTTGCAGGTAACCCGCGGGTACCCGATCCGTTGCAGGACTCTACCATAGACTAAGTAATATTATTGTTTCTTTTTTTCAACTTTTTCAGTTTGTCATTGTCAATTATGCTATACCTATCCATTGTACCTATTTCAATGTCTGTTTTGTTATAAATTAAACGGCTCAAATCCATGCAATCCATGCTGAACTTGCTGTAAAAATGATATGTCCTTGATTGCTTTAAATCAAAATAAAACAAATATTTGACAAAGAAATATATTATTATACTTTATTAGTATAGTAACAGTATATTCCATGGTTCTTTAAAGAGACCATACATCATTCCCTACCCCAGTGTAGTTTACAATTCAAAGTCCCTATCACATTCATAGACACTAGGGCCATTTATATAGGCACCCAATGGGCCCCCTATGCTACCACCCTAAGCATGGCCTATATAGAAAATACTGCCCTGCTTCTATGAAATGGAGCAAAAAACACATAGGGGTAGATTCATCAAAGAGTGAAGTTAAGAGCGAAGTTCCGCCACTAGAGGGAAATTCCGCAGCTCTCCATTCATTTCTATGGGATTTTGAAAGGCCTATTTATCAAAGGGTGACATTTAACTTCACCCATTGATAAATAGGCCTTTCAAAATCCCATAGAAATGAATGGAGAGCTGTGGAATTTTACTCTAGTGGCAGAACTTCACTCTTTGATAAATTTACCCCATAGGGTGTTCCATGAGTTTGAAATGGTAGATTTAATCTATCACACAAAATGTTATCCCTACAATTACCCAGCTCACATTACCTGATAACATTATGGTGATAGGGTCAAGTTTTATTTTGTCAACTGTAGGTTTATCATAAATCTTGTTCTCCAACACAGGTAACTAAGGGTAAGGCAAGAGGGGAAGATTCGGGGAGATTTGTCGCATGGCGACTAATCGCCTCTTCTTTGGGGAGACTAATCTCCCCGAACTGCTTCCCCCTGCCTTCCAGCTACTTAATGAATAATCGCCTGCGCCTATTCACACACGGCGCTGCGTTTTCCAAAGTCTCTCGAAATTGCCTCCTTAGGCCAATATACTGCTATTGGAAAAACAACCCAATAGCAGTATACAATACATTACAAAAGAAGGACATTTATAAAAAAAAATGTATTTGTGCAATAAAAATTTTTTTTTTGCAGTATAACATAAAAGTTGTTTGTGCTGACATACAGAACTTATTAAGGTGCCTGCCATCTGTAAATGCTTACATATACCAAATTATTATCGGATATGTGATGTTGTATTTGCTCTTTTCAAACAAGCTTATGGAATGGATTTTCTTTTGAATGCCACACATAGTGGTCAAAACCGGAGAAAATCTACGGCAAATCACAGTGGGAAGCAAAAAAAAAAAAATAAGTCAAATCACCCCCCCCTGCAGTAACACATATTTCTACAAATACAACGTCTTTCTATTGAAATAGGTACAGGTATGGGACCTATTAACCAGCATGCTCAGGACCTGCGGATTTCCAGTTAATGGATCTTTCCATAATTTGGATCTTCATACCTTAAGTCTACTAGAAAATCATGTAAACATTAGATAAGCCCAATAGGCTGCTTTTGCTTCCAATAAGGAGTCATTATTAAATTAACATACTGAGAATATATATTAATTATTATCTTAATTCAAGCAAAGGAAGTGTTTTATTATTACAGAAAAAATAAATTGTTTTTTAAAAATTCGGATTATAGCTTTCTGGATAACTGATCCCACACCTGTGTAATGCATTCAAGAGACTACTACAGTAATTGGTAACAGAGTGCATAAATCTAGTTCTCAGTTTACTACATGGCATGTTCAAGGTTCCTTCTTAAAAGTAGGGATGCACCGAAATACACGATTTGGCCAAATCCCTGAATCCTTTGCGAAAGATTTGGCTGAATACCGAACCCAATCCTTATTTGCATAAGCAAAAAAAAAGTGTGAAGTGTTAAAATTCTTTTCATTTCCTTGTTTTGTGATGCAAAATCACATGATTTCCCTCCCGCCCCTAATTTACATATGCAAATTCAGATTTGGTTCGGCCTGACAAGGATTTGGCTGAATCCGATTCCTGTTGAAAAAGCCCGAATCCCAAGGCGAATCCTGGATTCGGTGCATCCCTGGGCACCACCGGCAATGTCACTTAATTTTTCCAAAGTTGCATGACGTTTGCTGGTGATAAAGGATTTTTGGGAGATTATTCAACATTGCTAAAGCAGATCTCTAATCCCTCTTTGTGTACTCAACCGAAGGAACAGATTCCTCATCATATATCATATTGAGAAATATTCCTTTTATTTAAAATTTACCAGCAATTAAAAAGCAAAAGTTGTTCATTCTCCAGCATTTTTTTTCACCATTAATATCAGTGAGGAAATTTTCCAGAAATATCAATTTCTTATTTTTCCCCAGAGTAAAAGTTTTGCAGAAAAGCAGGACTTTCCATGGATATTGCATTATGGTAAATGAAAATGTTACACAACCTTTCACCTCAGTTTGATGAATGTTATTTTTTGTCCCACAGAATAAAGTAGAGCTTTCAACCAACTCTAAGTTGGACACTACTTTATGGAGAAAAACACGGGCAAAAGCTTTGATAAATGAGCCAAATCAGCAACATCTTTTTTTTTCTTATGGAGCCGTAGAGTTGTCAGGAAAAATGTTTTAGAATACTGGGGAAAGATTTATAAATGTGGGGGGAAAATCATAAAGACTTCAGTATGTAATATATAATTTAACCCCAGGGCATTCCAATCCATGTCCTACCGCCCACTACCCACCCTGTACTGAAGCACTGTGCTTCACCATCGCAGGTAAGACAGCAACTGGGGAAGAGGGGGAGTTGTTGTTGGCTATAGAGGAAGCAGACCCCACAGTCCAGGCCCACCTGCAACTGCGGTATCTGCTAACTCTACACAGGGTCAGACTGAGGGGGGGGGGCAGGGGCCCACTGGGATTGCTGTCTAGGGCCCCCCGCCCCCCTACTGGTGCGCTGTGCAGCGCCAGAAAAAGCTTTTTTTGTTGCAGAGAGGGGTCTTCAGGAGAGGGGGTCTGGCCCGGCGGGGGTCCATGAGGGTCAGGGGCCCACCGGGTTTTTGCGGTGTCCTGCAGGCCAGTCAGACCCTGACCCTACAGTTACGCTATTGATCATGACATATACAGGAAGAGAAGTATTATACATGTTAGTTTTGTATGACAACAGGCAGATGACATTTAGAATCACCAGAACAACATAATATTTTGTAATAATACTTCCACTGCCCTTCAGAATTAAATTCAAATTAATGACCCTGACATTCAAAGCACTTCACAACTCTGCCCCTCCCTACATCTCTGAACTAATCTCCATATACTCACCCAACTGCTTACTACGCTCCTCTACTGACCTGCTACTCAACTCTTCTCTCATTACCTCCTCACATGCTCGCATTCAAGACTTTGCAAGGGCTGCACCCCTCCTCTGGAATTCTCTCCCACGGTCTGTCCGACTTCCTCCCAATCTTTCAGCTTTCAAGAAATCTCTTAAAACCCACTTTTTTAGTGAAGCCTTCCCTCACTGTTAACTACCCAATGCAATACCACTTACATTACTACATCTCTCACCCACTTTACTCTGATCTTGCCCACTCCCACACCTTGTGTATCATTCCCTTCCCTTTAGATTGTAAGCTTTTTCTGTACAGGGCCTTCCTCACCTTCTGTACCGGTATTTATTGTGATTTTTGTAACTCCATATTTATTGTGATATATGTAACTCCTTATGTTCCATGTATGTAATTAATTTGATTTAATTGTATAATCTCATTCACTTTACAACGCTACAAAATAAGTTGGTGCTATAGAAATACACGTTAATAATAATAATACGTTTGCCTTTGGTACAAACTGTGTCATTCCACTTGCAAAGTTCTCTTTGTGACTTTACAGAAGGATGTGCTCATATGATATCACAGGGAGTAATCCTCGATAAACATAGCGCTCATTCTTTCAGCTTGTTTAATTAGCCTTGTCCAAAAGTGGATCCGAGCCAGTGATAGAAAAAGTGTTAACAAGTTAAGCCACAGGAGAAAAACCTGATCTCTCGCTGACCACAAACTAATGGAACCTTTTTTTTTTTTGGACAGGCTGTGGTTTTGTCCGAGTGACAAGGCTGTAATTACTTAACATTCACTCTCCTACATTCATTCTTGGCTCACAGAACAATCAGCAAAGCCAGGATCTCTTGGCTAGGACCAATCTTGGCCATACCTCGAAATTTCTTCCATCCTTCATAATGATAAAAAGTGTTACTGCTCGTTATAAAACCACAGCAGCCAAAATATTACACCTTGTACACAGTATCAGAGTAAAGGCATTGCTTCCCTTATCTGAGAAATTGTTACCCAGAAACCTCAGGATTAGGGTTGCCACCTTTTCTTGAAAAAAATACCGGCCTTCCTATATATTTATCTTTTTTTCCTATTAATAACATTGGGATCAACCATCAAAAATACCGGCCAGGCCGGTAAAATACCGGCCAGGTGGCAACCCTACTCAGGATTGAGAAAAAGACTATTTTAAGCTAATATTTAAAATAATTATTACCCTTCTCTCTGTAATAAGACCTTGTACTTGATGGTGACTAAATTACATGAATCCATATTAGGGGCAGAATAATACTACTGGGTTTATTTCACGTTTAAATTATTTTTTAGTAGACTTAAAGGGGACTCGTCACCCAGACATGAAAAGCAATTTAATAAACGTCCTTTTAAAATGAAACAAAAAACCCAAATAATTTTTTTTTAAAGCATTCATGACTATTATAATTATATTTTAAAATCCAGCTGTCAATAATAGATGCCTGTGCAATAGAGGCAGGCAATTACTTTCACTTTCCATTGTGCACTTCCTTTATGTCACTGCACTCCTCGCATTCCCCCACCCTCCTTATTGTGTAGCCAGTGCTTAGGCATGGGGATCAGGTTCCCCCATTCTGACACATAAAGAAGATTCTGGCATGAAGCAAAGCTTGCCTTAAATACAGTGTTTACTCTGCCTGCTTGCAATACTGAAAGAACATTTAAAATCATTTATTTAGTCTCAGTAAAGTGTATTTTGCTCAACTAACAAAACAGAAAGGAATTTGGAATTATTTCTTATAGTGACGGTCCCCTTTAATATCTGAATTACAGAGAGATTCCTTATTTAGAAAAATGCAGGTCTCGAGCATTCTGGTTAATATTGCCCATACCATACCTCCAAACTGTCCTGTTTTCTTGGGGACAGTCCCGATTTAGACTGCTCAGCTGACAATCCCTGCTTTTTATGATAAAGTCCCGAGTTCCTCCTTCATTGTAACTACAAGATTAAACAAATCTTTTGGGGAAACGGAAACTCACAAATCACCTCTTCTTCGGGCAGCTATTCTCCCCAAACTGCTTTCTTTCTGGTTAGAATCTAAATCCCCTGCGGGATGGCTTTCGGAGCGAATTCGTTTTCTGAAGTCGCCCGAAGTTTCCTCATGAGGCTTCAGAAAACGAATCACTCCGAGTGAAATCCCAACCCCGATTTAGATTCTATCTGGAGTGGAGGCAGTTCTGGGAGATTTGTCGCCTGAAGAAGAGGCGATTTGTCAACAGGTGGCAATCTCTCAGAATCTCAGCTTGTGCGCTTACCCTAATGGACAATTTCACATTCATTAGCATTTATTAAGTATAAAACATGGCCATAAAACCTGCCAAATTGTGTAAAATGGACATGGTAATTAGGGGTGTGGTCATACAATGGGTGTGGTCATAAACATTTCCTGTCCCACTTTCCAATTTTACAATGTTGGGAGGTATGCCCTACCTGTACAGATTAAATGACTTCCTCTGCAGTGGGATTTCTTTTTCTATAAATTCCACTTTATGATTTCTCCCAAACCATAGCTTCCCTTTCCAGTCTACACAAGTGATATTTCCAAAAATGGTTTTAGCAAGCATTATGGGGGATGTTTACTAAGATTGGAGATAAATATTTGGAGAGATTTCTGGAGATGTTGCCCATAGCAACCAATCAGCAATTAGATTTAAACAGCCACCTATAAGTTAGCAAAGATCTGATTGGTTGCTTTGGGCAACATCTCCAAAAATTTCTCCAGATATTTATCTCCAATCTTAGTAAACATGAGTCTTGGATATCAATAATTTTGTCAGCATCATACCCATGAAGGTAATTTAATCTTATAGAAGCAACTACATGTGTGTTACAATTCAGGTTTAGAGGAGATTGTGGAGCCTTTTTTTTTTGCCATGCTCTTTTTTTTAACTCACTGGTATAGTAAGATGGAAACCCATCAGTAAAAATATCATTGTCTGGTTATGTAACCGTTTGCAGTAAACGTATGATGAAATAATCATAGATACACTGAAAGAAGAAGTGGGTGACAAGGACTTAAAATGTGGTTTCTGTCAAAACTGACTTGGGGTCGAGAAAGTTCATCCATATAGTAACTGTTTCAACACACGGTACAACATGGAAATCAAATGCTTGATGATCTAATGTAAACCTTTTCTTGGTTCACAATGGGTGTGCTGCATGCCATGTGAAAAGTACCCAGGTAGTCAAACAGCAACACTGAACTGATCGGTATGGCAATGAAAAATATATTTTCTATTAAACTGTAGTAATCACGGCTGTCAAACAGGCGCTCTGAGGACTCTCCGAGCATTTTCAAGCACTAGAAAGTTAAATAATGGCAATCACAGAAATGGCCTTCGCCTGAACAGACAGAAATTGAAATAGAACGCACAAAGACCAACTTGAACTAAAAGACTCCCTCCTCTTAACTTCACTTTCAGCATGAGATGGTTATCAATGAAAACTCTTCCATGTTTCCATTTTATTTATTCCCAATGCAGCACTAAAAGGAATCAATTGAGTGTATAGATATGGAAGTGTGTCAGGCTTAAAAAGAAAAGCAAAGGAAAATGGTAAATGTAACCAAAGCATATTCTGCCAGTTATAATTGAAGCACACATATAAAACCATCTCAGACATACAGGGACAGTGTAACCCCTTGTTAAAATGAGTTCAATAAATAAGGCTTGCTGAAAACCTGCTTTCTGGCTATTTTTTAATCAAGAAAAATCAATGGAGGTGTTTGTTATGTTTTGGTAGCCGAGGATGAGCAGGTTATAACAGTGCTTTTATTAGTGCAGCCATTACACATCAGCAGTAACTTGAACTCTAATACTTAAAAACAGCATAGAAGGCACGATGCATGTACAGCACAACTCCAACTACAGGCACCTTGAACAAACACCACAGTTGTTATTTCTTAAAGGGAAACTGTCATGGGAAAACATGTTTTTTTTTAAAAAATGTGTCAGTTAATTAGTGCCGCTCCAGTAGACTTCTACACTGAAATCCATTTCTCAAAAGAGCAAACAGATTTTTTTATATTCAGTTTTGAAATCTGACATGGGGCTAGCCATTTTGTCAATTTCCCAGCTGCCCCTGGTCATGTGACTTGTGCCAGCACTGTAGGAGGGAACTGCTTTCTGGCAGGCTGTTGTTTTTCCTTCTCAATGTAACTGAATAGTACGCAGGACATGGGTTTTACTATTGAGTGCTGTTCTTAGATCTATCAGGCAGCTGTTATCTTGTGTTAGGGAGCTGTTATCTGGTTACCTTCCCATTGTTCTTTTGTTAGGCTGCTGGAGGGGAAAAGGGGAGGGGGTGATATCACTCCAACTTGCAGTACAGCAGTAAAGAGTGATTGAAGTTTATCAGGGCACAAGTCACATGACTTGGGGCAGCTGGGAAATTGTCAAAATGTCTAGACCCATGTCAGATTTCAAAATGAAATATAAAAAAATCTGTTTGCTCTTTTGAGAAATGGATTTCAGTGCAGAATTCTTCTGGGACAGCACTATTAACTGATGCATTTTGAAAAAAAATTGTTTTCCATAACAGGATCCCTTTAAGATAAATAGGACAAATAGAGAAAATGAAGATTCTCCATGTTAGGTCCTTGCAAGGTAAATTACATTACCAGACATCATATAATACTCCTGCATAATAGGATTCTGCTTATTTGAGCACCCACAATATAACGGTCTACTCTCGATACTAAGTTAGACATATAGAATTATTTAACAGTATGCTATCATCATTATAATTAAATATCATATCTTTCCTAAAGAGGGGAACCTATCCCCTCCAAAACTTCCTCTGTTAGGTTTTCCTTGCGTCTTACCAGAATTTTCACCATACATGGGCCAATCAGGTTTGTGATCTCACTGATCAGCCCAATGGCCGAATGGACAGAGCGTGGACAAGGCGTAATGACTGGGCGGGGGTTCTTGGTGTAAGTTCCAGGAGGTGCAGGGAGGCTCCCATGTTGCCCGTTGCAGTGTAAGGATTGTGAAGGGGAAGGTATTAACGCAGGCATGCGTCAGGGTGGTGGGAGGAGTTGTGCATAGGGTGAGAGGAACATCCAGGGGGTGGAGGGGGCCAGCCTGCAGAGTCGGAGGGGGGGGTCTGGGTGGAAAACCTGTGCCATGTTGTTACTGTACTTATGCATAATGCACTGGCTGATGTGGTGCTTCAACAGACATTTTCAAACCTACGGATATCAATAGTAGAGGTATGGGAATTTATTCAAAATGCTTTATGACTAACAGACCATCCATTAAATCTAGTATAAAAACACGTAAACATTAACTAAACCCAATAGGCTGGTTTTGCTTCCAATAAGGATTAATAATATCTTAGTTGGGATCAAGTACAAGTTACTTGTTTTATTATTACAGAGAAAATGGAAATCATTTTTAGAGTCTATGGGAGACTGACTTTCTGTAATTCGGAGCTTTCTGGATAATGGGTTTCATGTAATAGATCTCATACCTGTAAGTGGATATTGGTCAAGACCGGAGAGGCAACATACATGTACCAATAACCAATATTATTGTAATGTGTATGACCAGCTTTATTAAAACAAATGCAAACATGGCCAGATTCTAATCCCAAACTGAATCGTAATTGTGAGCAAATAAATTCCTATTATTCATTTATCCCATAGTTAAAAATAATAATACCAATAAAAAATAATCAATAAAAACACTATGTTATACCAGTTACACTGAGCAAAACACACACACACACACTGTAAACCAACAAGCAAAGACGTTTTTGGGTTTTAGCGAATAACTGCAAAGCGCTGATTTCCCAGCAATATGAGACATTTTTACTGCAGGAGCTTCAAGGTCCCCTGAAAATGTTGAGGGAGGAAATAAACTATGCTGAGAAACAATGAGAGTAAATCTCGGATTTCTAATTTACCGTACAGAAGCACCTGTAATAAATGGACTGGCAGTGACACTGCAGTAATTTACAGCATGCCATAACTCAACTCACGGGACCAAACAAACGCACATGCATTATTCTCCCACAGTATGCACATGCTAAAGTTCAGAAACGTAAGGCAACAACTTACCTTGGCAAAAGACCAGATATATTTTTCGGGTTCAATCTGCAAAACACATCAAAGTTGACAATAAACAGATCTTGCGTGTCCTGCAACTATATCATGCTGCTCTTGTCACCATGTTGCCTACCTTCATGGCAAAGAAATCCATCCAACTTTAGTTTCAAGAACTACATTTTATAATATTTAAAGGGAAAATATCCGATTTCTGTACACAGTGATATTCTGAGATAATGTTTGACTGGCCTTAATTTGTTTTTATTTTTGCACTTAATTTGCTTTATATTCTGCATCTTGTTATTTATTAAAAAACCTTGCTTTCAAAAACTTGAAAAAAACATGAATGTAGCACAATTTTCATCCATTTCAATGAGTTGGAAATTGCTTGAATTTTGTTATGATAACTCCCATTGACTCCTACATAAACTTAGCAGCTTTCAGACGGTCTTTTTTTAACCAACGTTTTTGCTCTTAAAGGGATTCTGACACAAAAAAAATTATTTTAACATATGAATGTACATTAAATGTTACCTATAGGTCATGCTGGTCATTTTTTGCTGAGAGGTTTGTTTTTGTATATAATTGTTAGTTGGATTTCCTAAGCCTGACTCTCTGACACTCTGACTTTGCCAACCTGACTGTCCCATCTCAGTCTGTTAGTTACAGTTTCTAATGCTAAGGAACTCCTGCTGCACAAATATGGCAGCCCCCTCATACAGGAACATGGGGGATCAGACAGGTAATGGAAAAGCATCATACAAATACTTTATGGCAAATTTAGAAGTAGCTTTCAAAGCCAGTTATTATAATAGATGTAAAAAGAGTTTAATTTCAGGTGTCAGTAGCTCTTTAAAGGTGACATACAAGATAAAGGAACCCCATCTAATTGCAATTATGAATACTACATGGTTCTGATTTAACATGTGTTGTAAATTAATATTGTCTTCAAAAATAGCTCCTTTATTTGAGCTCCTCGTTGATGCCCTATAGATGTCCTAACTGCCCCTGCCAGAAGAACTGTAAGAGGGGGACAACCAATCACAGCAGCAAAGACAGGCTTCAGTTTCCTATCAGGTCAGCCCAGCTGCTGATTGGTTTCTATTCTACAGTGCAGTTTGCCAAGTGTTGACGGCTTCCCCTGCACACCCAGATAATTCAGTGGGTAGGAAGTAGAAGAGATAAAAATTTTCAATGAAGTAAGCAGAAACAACTAGTACATTCTTGATCTCTTACATAATATATCTAATAGATCTTCAACATGTAATTAAAATTTGTGAGTTTAAGTACAAAAAAAAAAAAATCGGAGTTACTGTAAAAACGGATATTTGAATAAGAATAAATCACCCCTTAATCATATGATCCTCTTCTATTTACATTCTGTATAACCATTGAATCCACTGCTTTTTTACTAGGGTAACCAAAACCCTAGAAAACTGGAGCTGGAGAACAAAGTGTTACATAATTCAAAAAGATACAAATAATGAAAAATAACGATTTGACAATTGCAAATAATCTAAAGACGTTGTTGCCTAAATTGTACAAAAATTCAAGGAGTATTCACTTTTTAAATCTGTTTAAGAGAAGAACTGCGTCTGAACCAGCGTTCGGCGCTTACATGCGTCTCGTGGGTACAACCTCATTGAAAAGAATGAGGTGCGTCTAGACCTGCGCTCCCCTGCGGCTGCAGAAAATGGAACGCAGGGGAGCGCAAGTCAAAAACGCCCATGTGTAAGGGCCCTTAATCTGAGATTTTGATCACATTCTGGGGGTTAGATTTTTTCTGATCTTGCCACACAGCACCATGGAACAGCACTAGATAGCATAGCAATAATATAAAGTCAGATCAGATCAAATATGATGGTGTTGTTTGTTTATGTATGTTTGTTTATGAACTGGACGTCTACGGAAGACAACTGGTGATGATCGAAGAATCATTTCCACGGTGAAGAGAAACCCCTTCACAACAGCCAAACAAGTGAACAACACTCTTCAGGAGGTAGACGTATCGATATCCAAGTCTACCATAAAGAGAAGACTGCATGAACGTAAATACAGAGGCTGCACTGCAAGCTGCAAGCCACTCGTAAGCCTCAAGAATAGAAAGGTTAGATTGGACTTTGCTAAAAACAAAAAAAAATCTAAAAAACCCAGCGCAGTTCTGGAAAAACATTCTTTGGACAGATGAAACCAAGATCAACTTCTACCAGAATGATGGCAAGAAAAAAGTATGGAGAAGGCGAGGAACAGCTCATGATCCAAAGCACATCATGTGTAAAACATTTGGGAGGCAGTGTGATGGCTTGGGTGTGTATGGCTGCCAGTGGCACTGGGACACTAGGGATTATCCATGATGTGACACAGAACAAGAAGCAGAGGAATGAATTCTGTGGTTTTAAGAGACATACTGTCTGCTCAAATCCAGCTAAATGCAGTCAAATTGATTGGGAGACTTTTCATAATACAGATGTATATGGGTTAGTATACTTTTTTAACGATGATGATCAAAAGCAATACATTGTTGAAAAAATTTGATAAAATGTAAAACTGTGCTCAATTATCTGGGGGTCCTTAATAAAGTGGTGGTGTTCAACAAAGATTATATAATTGGACCCCCCCCAAACCTTGCAGTACAGCATTTATTTCCCAACAGGGATTGAATACTTTATTTGTATTACAGATGGACAATGACCCAACATACAGCCAAAGCAACCCAGGAGTTTATTAAAGCAAAGAAGTGGAATATTCTTGAATGGCCAAGTCAGTCGCCTGATCTGAACCCAATTGAGCATGAATTTCACTTGTTGAAGACTAAACTTCAGACAGAACGGCCCACAAACACACAGCAACTAAAAGCTGCTGCAGTAAAGGCCTGACAGAGCATATAAAAAGGAGGAAACCTAGAATCTGGTGATGTCCATGAGTTCAAGACTTCAGGCTGTCATTGCCAGCAAAGGGGTTTCAGCCAAGTATTAGAAATTAACATTTTCTATTTTCAGTTTTTTAATTTGTCCATTTACTTTTGAGCCCCTGAAATGAAGTGATTGCATTAAAAAAAAAGGCTTTAGTTCCTCACATTTTTATGCAATCTTTTTGTTCAAACCACCAAATTCAAGCTGAAAGTCTGCAGTTCAACTGCATTGGAGTTGATTCATGTAAAATCCATTGTGGTAATGTACAGAACCAAAATTAGAAAAAAGTTTTCTCTGTCCAAATATTTATGGGCCTAACTGTACATAGGATCGCTGCCGAGAAATATTTCTGTTTACTTTTATATAGTGCTAGTTGTACACAAAGTTTATGACCCAGATCTGAGTGTCTATTTTATAGAAGGTAAACTGATTACAAAATATAGTCAGTGAATTGACATTGTCATAAAATTCTTTTTATTTCATATAAATGTCCTATTCATCAAACTTTACATTCATATACATTACTACATTATTTGTGTGTTGGGCAGATATATATATATTTGTTTCTCTGATTTGTTACTGGTCTGCACCAACTGTATATCAGAGTCATAAAGACAACCTATGAGGTCTGGGATCTGTGATAGTGCAGACAATTTATACTTCCTTTTATTTCATACCTGGGATAGCTTTATGGGTAGGTTAGGACAGCTTTATGGGTAAACTAAGATTGCTTTATGGCTTGCCTATGACAGCTTTATGATTATGCTAAGCATTCTCAAATTCTTTCTATAACTAACAGAAATCAGATGTCAGTAAAACTGTGATGAGAGACTTCCCATGAGTAAGGGTCATGCATGTTATATGCAAAGGGACATGTTCCTTATATAGGAAGGGCAGTATGTTATATATGAAGAGACATTGTGGGGCAGATTTATCAAATTCACATGAAGGATTCGAAGTTCGATCGAACTTTCTAATGTTTCTGAAGACCCCTTCCAGTGAATTTTGAAAATTCGATCGAATCAAATAAAAATCTATTTGAATATTCGACTATTTGACAGTCAAATTACTTCCCCTTTAAATTTTAATTCGACTGCCTAGTTCGCCAGATCAAAGCTACCGAATTGGGTCTCATTGTTTTTGATCGAATAAAAAAATTCAATCGAATTTTCGCTATTCGATTGTTCGACCAATCGAACAGCGGTAAAATCCTTCAAACTCAATATTCGAATTCGAAGGATTTTCATTCCCCAACAATTCCTAACTATTCCCATGGTCGAATTCAAGGGTTTTTTAACCCTCGAATTCGGCCCTTAGTAAATCTGCCCCTGTATGTTATATTGATAAACACTACAGATGCAGCAGTTACTTGTTTCCACAAAATGCGTGCTTTTAATTCTGAACAGCTTCCTACCTTACAAAGAACCCGATTAGAATGGAAAGCTTATTATATGTATATAATATTATATATATATGTAGGTTCCACAGAAGAAATCCACAATCTATTGTCATGGAAAGTCTGACTTCAAGGGCAAATGCAGCATTTCTTTTTGTCAGGGGACCCAAATAAAGTCAGGAAAGAAGTTTCACAAATTACTTTATAATTTAGAAATCGTGTTACCCAACAGCAACCAATCAGCAATGCGGGATATACTGGTTTGTTGTATAAAAACAAACATCTAAAGACAATGTGTTACAAGTCTTTGCTCTGATTATTGTGTGTCGCCTTATTATCAACAGCTTTGTTAATATATGCAAATAAATAAGGCTTGTATTAAAACTGCCTTTGCCTATTCTTTAAATTAAAAAAAACAAAAGCCCCTTTGTCACCACATTTCTGGATTAGGTGAATTACTGACTCATTACCCAGACAGATATTAACTAATATTAACAGGGGAAAAAAAGTAACAAGGAATCTTTGTACTTTGTTCCAGAAAAGATGGCAGCCCTCCTGGGAGAATGTAGAACCTGGATAGCTAATGTTTTGCTTGCAATTGGTCTCTTTAACCCCCTAGCTAATCACTTTGTTCCTTCTACCTTTTTTCTTTCTTTATGCCTTTTTCATGTTTAGTATTGTAAATTTACAAATAAAAGCTTAACATTTTTTTAACCGCAACACTTTGTTCTAAGCCATTATATAATAGAGAACATACATATCTTCCTTTTAGAAACGGCAATGCAACCTTGAGGAACTTTTTTAAAAAACGCATTTGGCTGCATTCATTATAAATTTAGAACACTGAGCCATTGTTTGCAGGGTGAAAATCTACATATGTTTTCCTTTTTACATCCATGTGGTCTATTGGATCAATATTTAAATGGTGGAAGCTCATAAATCAGGGTAAAATGTCTGTCATCTTCATATAAACTGGTAGTTATATCCGAGCTCTGTCCTGCCGGGAAGAAACAGTTGTATCTCATTTGCTTGGGGGGGTAATGCCGAAAAGCAATATATGAGGTCTGGCTCTTGTTACTACTGGGGAAACAAAAACAGACTCTTTTAATTCAATCCTGAGATCCACTCCTGAATGACATGAGAAGGGAAATGGCAAATTGATCATTGAAAATTGTAACTTTTGGGGGAAGATTTACGAAATTCGACCATCAAATTTTTTGGGGGGGCTATTTTCGATCGAAAAGTGACCTATTTCGATCGCATAGGTCAGTTTTCGATTGAATTTGAATCGTTTCAATCGTTCAATCGCATTGTTTTCAAAAAATTTTACTTTTATTTTCCAGGAAATAGTCAAATACTAATTTATTTAAAGAGACAATACTACGAAATTAGAATTTTCAAAATTTTTTTCAATTCCAATCGAATTTTGGGCTATTCGATAATCAAAGTAGCCCCATATTACATTGAATTTAGAATTTTATTCTAAAACGCACTTCGACCATTAGTAAATGAGCCCCTTGGAGAATAAGGGTGCTAGGTATAATATAATTAAATAGCCGAAAAGAGAAAAAAATCAGTTTGATGTGCCATCACCTGTAAATAATTTGCGGGATTAATTTGAGCTATATAAAGGTTCAGATAATGAAAGCATATGATAGGATTGAGATATTACTTTTGGGGGCACATTTACTAAGGGTTGAATTGATTCAAAAGTGAAAATTCGAATCAAATTTGAATTAAAAAAATTTGACTATTGAGTATCCCAAAATTCGATTAGAATTGATCAAATTCGAATTTGATTTTCGAAGTAGTCCCTTTAAGAAAAATTCGATCAACAAATTCGCCAGATTGAACCTACCGGATTGCTATAGAATCCTATGGGAAGATCCCATAGGATTCTTCTAAGTTTTTTAATCAAATAAAAAAAATTAGATCGATTGCTTAAAATCGTTCAAATCAAATTTTTTATATTCGATCGTTCGAAAAATCGAATTGCGTTAAAACCCCCTCGAATTCGAGGGGTTTTCATTAGACCAAAATTCGAGGGTCCAATTCGAGGGTTTTTAACCCTCAAAATTCGACCCTTAGTAAATGTGCCCCTTGGTGTTCATCTGAAGAAGAAGCCATTTAAAAGAACAGACAATGTACCTCCTTCTGATTGGTGCCATTAAGCTCTACTCCATGATTCCGTTATGCTTGCTTCCATTTGGCATGAGCTGTGGAAGCATTCATATAGCTAAGAGTGGATGAAATTGCAAGGATAAAGTAGTTTTATCATTGAGCTAGTAAGAATCACCCAGCACCGCTGAACTTTAATGAACTACGGAAGCTTTCAAGCACTTAGCTCCATCTTAGACAATAGTAGTGATTAATACAATCATACACCATGTGCTGAGATATGCATGGAATGGATTCACTATAGACTGACAGGAGAAGGGAGTTATTGCTCAAAAACCTGCATTGACCACTGTGGCAGAATCTTGCTTTGGTCTCTAGAAGGGGTTAACTAATGTGCAACTGGTTAAAGGGCTAGTTACACGAAATAAAAATGCCCTCTATGCAGTTAGCCATATAACACAATTTTGAAATGGATACAGGCACTGAATTTTTGAATTAAAAAAATTGACGGGGCAATTTATTATATACTAGACATTAAGCCCGTTAAATTAACGGGCGCTAGAACATATGTAGAACATATG
>CM044436.1:100926030-100966956 GCA_024363595.1 Xenopus borealis
TTTCCACGGACACAGGGACTACTGGACGCAGAGACAATTGGATTTTATTATATAGGATGTGACAGAGGCAGTTTGTGCCTGGGACCCTACTGGCTAAATGAAGGCATAAACAAAAGTTACTGAAACCTCCCAACACGGGCTTTAAACCTTGAGTTACAATGTTCTCTTTCACAGCTATGTCGTAAACCTGTTCATCAATCAGTGTGCAACTAGATTTCCTACACTTTTGGGGCCCCTAAAGGCTACTGAGCTTGCTGCCCCTATAATTCTGCCCCTACAGTTAATATGGAACTGCTCGTTGACTGGCATGTACAGCTGTCCTGCCACAGAATCCTTAGTTGATACCCCTTTATACAGTATATAATTTCACCCACCAACTTTAGTTTGATGTCATATGTAAATCTGTGAAAAATATAGGCCATGGGCGCAAGTGTCATGGAACCAGTGGAAGAAGACCCATGGAATCCAAATTGATGAGTTTACTCTCAGCCCAATAGGTAATGAGGATTCTTGGTACCTCAGGAAAGGCACAATTTAATTACTAAGGGGCTGCTAATGACAAAACAGTAATGAAAATTTCCATGTATAGACTGCTGCTAGTTTGGTCATTGCCAAACACTTGCACCAAAAAATGAAAACTACAATACACAACATCTCAAATGAAAGTCATCACTCTGTATTGGATTTTATAAACTATAACATAATGAATCAGATGCACATAGGGATGGTGTATGGGGCTATTTGCGCCTATTCGTATAAGTTTATGCAATGCCAGGTGATAATTTTCATTTAAAGGGCAAAAAAGGCAAAGAAATAAAATCCCACTTTTACTTTCTTTAATGAAAAAGAAATCTATCTCCAATATACTTTAATTAAAAAATATGTACTGTTTTTACTAGAAACCTGACTGTATTCAGTGAAATTCTCCCTTCATTTAGTGCTGTGGATAGGAATTGTCAGACTGTCCCTAACTTCTGGCAGGGAAACTGTCCCTGCCTTACTTACCAGCCATGCAGAACTCCAGCAGCTTTGTTTTTTGATCATTTATGACGATCCCCAAGAAACCCAGATCACACTGAGCATGTGTATGTAGTCTTGGTCTTGCAAAGATATATAACAAAGTTACAAGATGACAGCCCCCTGTGGCCAACTTTGAAAGCATAAATCATTTGTTTGATTAGGCTTGTGGTGCAGTAAGTTCATGTTTATGTTTAGTATACAAAATACAGCATTTCTAGCCGTATTCTATTTTACACTTTCCTTGCACTTTAAGCCCACGGCTTGCCAGACTCCAGTCTCATACAACAATAAAGGAGGATCAGCCATTTAGCAACTGGGCCGTATTTGATCTCAAGCACTGATTATCTGCACCTCTGTCATATTTACTTCTTTAGTTCTAGCAGCCTGACCACAGTCTGACTCAACAGGCATTTCTGCTAGTGAAACAATGGAGCACACAAGTAAACTGAAACATGAGCAGAAAAGGAGGAATGCTGTGCAACATGGTAATGACCATGGAGAGTGAATTCAACCAGGAGAATTCAAACCTTTGACACAACATACAACACACAGCCCTCAAAAATATAGCCAGAGAGTTACAAGGCACACTACAAAAAGACACAAGACTACATAATAGATTTCCTGATTCACCTCTTGCGGCATTTAGGCATCCTCTAAACCTAAGGAAACTCATTCAAAGAACAATGTGACTCACCCAGGTGGAAGTAAGACATGCCCACACACTCTCCGCAGACAGAATACCAACCCTGGCACAATAGAAGAATACTCTGTACACGGCCACTACACTTGCTCATCCACATTGTGGTTTATGCAATAACATGCATTGGAGAAACTGGACAAAGCCTCAGAAAAAGGACCAATCACCACTAGTTCACAATAAACAATAAAAAATTGGACACACAAATAGGTAAACATTTTAATAGCCCCCAACTATAGTCTGGATGACTTTCACATTTCTGTTATCAAAGGCAATTTCAAAACAGAAAATGAATGCAAAGTGTGGGAATAGAAACTTCTGCAAACCTTTAGGGTAAGGCCAGACGGGAAGATTCGGGGAGATGTCGCCCAGCGACTAATCGCCTCTTCTTTGGCGAGAGAAATCTCCCCGAACCGCTTCCCCCTGCCTTCCAGCTAATTAAGGAATAATTGCCTCCGCCTATTCACATGCGGCGCTGGCTTTTCCGAAGTTGCCTCCTTAGGCAATTTCGAGAAAGTGCAGCACCGCGTGTGAACAGGCAGAGGCGATTATTCTTTAATTAGCTGGAAGGCAGGGGGAAGCGATTCGGGTAGATTAGTCGCCAGGCGACGAATCTCCCCAAATCTTCCTGTCTGGCCTTACCCTTAGGAGTCTGGAGACAGGACTGAATTTACGCCACGGATTTATAGCTAATTACCAAAACTAGAAACCAATGCATATATTCTTTCTGTGGAGATAAACTACTACAGGAATCTTGAACAAAAAGGGAAAGAGAAAGAAAAAGAACCCCTACTCCAACTTGTTGTTTCTTGTATTATAATTCACTAATTATAGTGTATTTTGAATCAATTTTATCCATTTAATTAATTAATGCACATTTTGACTCAATTTCATCTATTTAATTAATTAATGCACTAGCACCTAATCATTGAGTAACTCACTCCTATACAAGGGAGGAGAGATTAGAAGTGATTTTCTAGGTATCGGTACGATACTTTTATGAATTGGGAATTATAATATATGAAGTAGTAGAGTAGGGGTTCTTTTTCTTTCCCTTTTTGTTCAAGTTAATTTTCTGACACAGTCAGACCTCAACTTCAATTAGAGAAATCATTATATAGTTAATCCGGAGTATCCTCTCTTTCCTCTAACTACTACAGGAATCTGTTATCTGCTTCTCACCCTGGTCTGGTCTACTTTGCAAACCCAACTCCCTATAAGTCTGTTCCTGCTTGCAATACAAATTATGTGTATGTGTTGTTTCTCCTTTTGTCCTTTGTGAACAAAATTCAGTATATGTGTCAGTGCCAACATTGCTTCTTTGAAATCAGTTTTGAAGAAGGAACTGCAATGTTCTGAAAGCTTGCTGTGATTATTATCTTAGTTAGCCAATAAAGGTATCACCTTTACACCACTTTTGTTATGCTTCATATAAAAATGTTCTACCTTATAAATTCTTCAGATACACAACATACATACATGGCTGTGTAGTCATGGGGCAGCCATTGAAAGCTGAAAAGGAAAAAGTCACAGGATACACCAGATAACAGATACAGTAGTATACAATGGGATTCTTCAGAGCTTATATGTTACCTATTGTGTCTCCTGTGCTTAAAGGAAAAGTTTACTCTCCCTGTGCTAAACCCCTCCCCCCCGGCAAATGCCCCTAAGTTGCTACTTACCCCTCAGTGCAGATCCTGTCCATGGAGTTTGCAGGTGCCATCTTCTCCCCAAGCGTCTTCTTCCTGGATTCTTTGGCGCTTTGCGGAGCATATTTCCGGTTCAGCTGTACTGTGCATGTGCCGAAAGTCACAAGGTTTCAATCAGAAAACTTTGTGACTTTAAGAGCCGCCAAAGCCTATGGATCCAGGAAGAAGATTGCACGAGAGATGATGGCACCAGCAAACTCCATGGACAGGACCTGCACTGAGGGGTCAGTAGCAGTTTAGGGGCATTTGCCAGGGGGGAGGTCGGCCGGGGGAGGGGGGATGGGTTTTGAGCAGGGAGGGTAGACTTCTCCTTTCATTGTCTGCCCCCATGGCTATGCCAGTTTTACCAGTGCAGGGTAAAAGTACTTTACATTGCCATTGCTTTACAATACTTATATTTTGTTGGTGTTACTGTTCCTTTAATAAAATTCAGGCTGTTGGAAACTTTTGGTGACAAAACAATGTTTTGCAGTAGATTATTTTATTTTTCAAACAATTTTTCCCTGTACAGATGAAAGGCTCTGAAATGTCAAGTTCCAACCTGACGGACTGGAAAGTACAAGAGTATATGGCAAAGATCCATTTGCATGTCAAGAATAGACCAATATCAGAAAACCCTCCCATATGATGAGATGAAAAATATTTAATTCCATCCTTTTTCTGTGGCGAAACGCTACTGCTCCTGAAAATGTAGTCTTTTAAGCTTTAAATATCTGATCTCTCCATCAGACACGATACAATATATTAAGGGTTTTTTCTGAAGCTGAAATGAAAGGTGTATACAGACATACAGGGATAGATTTACCTAAGCCCCGAAGTTTTTACTGTGCTACATTCTGACCTGGCTGAAGGTTCCTCTGAAGTTGGGTCAGTCACGTTGGGCTGGAGGTGGCACAATATTTTCATAGGCTGGAGCACTGTTTCATTTGTACTTAGGGAAGGATTGCAGGGGAATTTTAGCCAGAAATATTTGGTGCCACACCCCCTTAGCTATACTAAGCTATAAACACCCTCCTATGGAACTTAGAAGAAAAGTGTCAGTAATCACCAACGTTTTTGGCAGCATCTGTAAGGCCATGGTGACATCTCGTTGCACTTAAAGGATAAGTAAACCTTTGATACAAGTTAATGTAAAATCGATGAGCATACTATTCACTGTTTATTTTCTTTTTATTCCAAGTTATTAAAGGATACGTGTACTGTTAATATGAAATAATTTTGTTAAAACAGCTCCATCTGCTGGTCAGTTTCCAACCATTCTGGCCACCAAGTAGACAAGGAAGTTGTCAGGAGAAAGAAAGAGGCTGCTCTGATGTTTTTCAGCTTAGGAAAAAAATTAAAAAACTTTCTCAAATCTTTCCTAAGCAGAAGAACATCAGAGCAGCCTCTTTCTTTCTCCTGAAAACTTGCTTGACTACTTGGTGGTCAGACTGGTCAGACCAGCAGGTGGCGCTGTTTTAACAAATTTCATTCATATTAACAGCACATGTATCCCTTAATATCTTGAAATAAAAAAATAATGCATGACAATTGCAATAATTCTTAGAATAGCATCAATTTTGCATTCACTTATTTTAAAGGTTTACTTATCTTTTAAGATCTGCACCCCTATGCTGTGATAGATGGTAAGGCCACAAAATTAAACTTTATCAAGTGTTTCAGGTCCTTTACACTTTAAAGAGGAAGATATCCCATTTGTAATGTAATATCCTTTTTATGTTCAAACTAGACCCAAACCCTTATTCTACTAAGACTGTGGAATTCTGTTATTATGGCCCAGAGTATTCAGTATTCACAATCTATTTAGGATGATTCTTCAGATGTTAACCAGGTGCAGTTTGGGAAATCTATTTCATGAACAATCTGACTGTGACAAGCAGAAACCACAATTGCACAGATGTGAGCAACAGCAGCCCCAGTACAATATAAAGGAAGGAGTCACATTAGCCTTCTAAATGTCATTTAGCAAAAACATGTGGCTTTGCATCTATTAGATACGTCCATTTCTAAAGTAAAAATTGCCCATATGAGACCTTCTGTGCTCTGGAATTTATTTCATTAGATCAGGAAAATGCACAGTGATATTCGAAGAGGATTATCCACCAACATAAGCCAAATATGCCCCAGTCAGTTAATAGTGCTGCTCCAGCAGAATTCTGCACTGAAATCCATTTATCAAAAGAGCAAACAGATTTTTTTATTTTTCATTTTGAAATCTGACATGGGGCTAGACATATTGTCAATTCCCCAGCTGCCCCATGTCATGTGACTTGTATTCTGATAAACATCAGTCCCTCTCTACTGCTGTACTGCAAGTTGGAGTGATATCAGCACTTCCTTTCCACCCCCAGCAGCCTAACAACAGAATAATGGGAAGATAAACAGATAACAGCTCCCTAACACAAGATAACAGCTGACTGGTAGATCTAAGAACAACACTCAATAGTAAAAACCCATGTCCCACTGCGTTCCATTCAGTTACATTGAGAAGGAAAAACAACAGCCTGCCAGAAAGCAGTTCCCTCCTAAAGTGCTGGCACAATTCCCATGACACGGGGCAGCTGGGAAATTGAAAATATGTCTAGCCCAAATATGTCTAGCCCCATGTCAGATTTCAAAATTGAATATAAAAAAATTTGTTTGCTCTTTTGAGAAATGGATTTCAGTGCAGAAGTCTCCTGGAGCAGCACTATTAACTGATGCGTTTTGAAAAAAAAAAAACATGTTTTACCATGACAGTATCCCTTTAACAATCAGTCAAATGTTACATTGAACTTGCATACTTCAGTAAGGATAATGAAGGCAGATGTTTTCTACTAGGGAACACCCTGGAACACGGGAATCTCCTGATAAAAACTTGACTATGAAATGAAAACTATACCCCCAAACAATGTCTGTTTCTATAAAAATATATTGAATAAAACAGGTCATATGTAAAACCCTTCTCCGTGTAAATAAACCATTTCCATAATTATATACTTTTTTCCTTTCAAGTTCCATTTGCATAATCATAAAGAAATAATGACTGCCACCATGGGATCCTACCATTCACGGTGCACACAAACAAACCAAACAAGCCATACATGTTAGGTCACATGAGCCAATCAATGGGCAAAGTTCTGTCTTATACTCTCGCACTTCTTCCTGTGACGGTTACAGCTGCAGTATTTCTGATCAGGTGATCTCTGAGGCAGCACAGAGAATATCATAAAATGGTGGTTCAAGGCAAGAGATGTAAAAGGGCAATACTGTAGTTGCTTAAATATATATACCAGTGTGCGAAGATTCTTTAATATGCCAATTATTATGATATAAACTGTTGCTTAAAGGGCAAGGAAAGTGTAAAACAGAATAAGAAATGCTGTATTTTGTATACTAAACATAAACTTACTGCACCACAAGCCTAATCAAACAAATGATTTATGCTTTCAAAGTTGGCCACAGGGGGCTGTCATCTTGTAACTTTGTTATACATCTTTGCAAGACTAGACTACATACACATTCTCAGTGTGGTCTGGGCTTCTTAGGGATCGTCATAAATGTTAAAAAAACAAAGCTGCTGGAGTTCTGCATGGTTGGTAAGTAAGGCATAATCATAAGTATGATTGTTTCCCTGCCAGAAGTTAGGGACTGTCTGACAATTCCTATCCACAGCACTAAATGAAGTGAGAATTTAATTGCATACAGTGAGGTTTCTTATAAAAACGGTACACATATTTTAATTAAAGTATATTGGAGATAGATTTCTTTTTCATTAAAAAAAGTAAAAATGGGATTTTATTTCTTTTTGCCTTTCCTTGCCCTTCAATTTTACATTTTGGGGGTATAATTTTCTTTTAATAGGTAAGAAAATGGAGGTATAAAACTGTACCCAGCATTAAACCCAATCTTTCTTGGATGTTTACACACTCATGTATGTCACTTTATATATGTACCTTTGTGGAGCAAGACAATATGGCAAATTACATGTAAAGTAAAACATTGAAGAAATGTTTTGTTACAGAGATCATATGTCCCAGACACAGAATGCATACAGGAATATTATTTCTCAAACATCTGGTTTCCATTAAGTTCTCCTGTGTCTCCATTGTATGTTATTGCTTATATTTTGGATAATTAAAATTAGGTACTGCATCATAATAAAGCTAATTAGAGGTCAGTATAACTAATTATGGCGGTAGCAAAGTAAGCAAACAGTTTCTTAAGGGATGCAATATGGATTTGTGTAAAGAAACTCAGTGATGCATAATTATATTGCCCTGGGAACTATTACTGAGGGTGACATAACAGAATCCTCTGCATGAACTTACTGTGCTGCTGATGTTTCTTACTTTATCCTGCATGGAGTGGTTATAATTAGTAAAGTGACCTAGATAAAAGTCATCATGGCATGCCCCTAAATCTCAGCAGGTATATTCCGCATATGATACAGGTTACAGCTTCAGAGCTTGTGCATCATATTTAGCTATTTTTAATATGATGGCAGGGACATTGAAGTTTTTCCTTTAAAAAATATGGGGCTAGACATATTATCAATTTCCCAGCTGCCACAAGTCATGTGACTTGTGCCCTGATAAACTTCAGTCACTCTTTGCAGCAAGTTGGAGTGATATCACCCTCCCCCCCCAGCAGCCTAACATCAGAACAATGGGAAGGTAACCAGATAACTGCTCCCTAACACAAGATAACAGCTGCCTGGTACATCTAAGAACAGCACTCAATAGTAAAAACCCATGTCCCACTGCATTCCATTGAGAAGGAAAAACAACAGCCTGCAAAGAAAGCAGTTCCCTCCTAGTGCTGGCACAAGTCACATGACTAGGGGCAGCTGGGAAATTGACAAAATGTCTAGCCCCATGTGAGATTTAAAAACTGAAAATAAAAAAATCTGTTTGCTCTTTTGGGAAATGGATTTCAGTTCAGATGTCTGCTGGAGCAGCACTATTAACTGATGAATATTTGAAAAAAAAAAAAAAAAAAAAACGTTTCCCCATGACATTATCCCTTTAAATTTAAACACATATACATGTATATATCTTATAGGATCAGCACACTGTTATGCATTATGATTGTGATGATTATGAATGACTTACTGTCGCCATGTCATGTCAACAAAACAAAACATTGCATCTCCTCCACCTTACTGAAGACACTAGGGAAATGTATACATTGAGTTTACTGCATTTGGGCTTGCCCAGTTGTCCAGTAGCTATGGCAAATGAAAAAAACTTGTGTGTAGGGACAAAAAAAGAAACAGAAATTACAGTGAGTATGAAAGATATGTATGTATGTAATGTTCATGCATTAATGCACCAAAATCATAACTATTGTATTTAGCCAAATACTTAATCTGAAAACACAGATATCATAGACCCCTTATTTTAGTAACCAGAAGTAAGTATTCTACAAATCTAACAAACCACAAAGGTGCAAGAATTCATACTTTCATTAAAGGAGAAAAATCAATAAAATTGAATATAAGCTTCATCATACTGAAATAAGAGACTTAATACAACCAATTACATATTCGGCATCATTTCTGAAATAATCAAGTTGATCTTCACTATCCCATCCTCAACATCTGTTTCTCTTCATTCCGTCTTCATGCAGCAGTTGGGTGTCGGATATTGATTGACAGTTAGATCCAATATATCTTATGGGGGGGGGGGCTTCCTTTTCTAGCAGATGTATTAGAGCTCACTCAAATAACCGATTCCAATACAAACAAAATCTAAAAAAAATAACTGCCTTTTGCAAAAATCCTGCATGTAGAGAAACATGATGCCTGGTGATTTTAATAGAGGGAGCTCTAATACATCTTCTAGGCAAAAGGAGCCCCCCTATAAGATATATTGGGTCATTCGTTTGACACCCAACTCCTGCATGAAGACAGAATTTGGAGAAACAGATGTAGAGGGAGCGATTGTGAAGGTAAATTTGATTATCTAATAAATGGAACCACATTTTTAATGGATTGTATTTAGAAAATGTCTTATTAAAGTATGCTGAAACTTATATTAAATTTTCATTTTTGAGAGTTCCCATTTAATAATGCTGCAGGGAGCCCACTAACGTTTTGGCCAGGGGTGGCGCCTCTGAACATTGGTGCAATGCATTTTGCATTCCTTTATTTCCTGGAGGTGGACTTATTTACTATGCATTGAGGTACAGATGCTGCATTGGAGGACCATATTTTTTGGCATTTCAGCTATGATATTTGGACAGAACTGTGATGATACTGTACTGTACATAGTAGAATGTTAGAATTATTTCGAATTAATGATTATTTTCCTAGCAGCTCTAAAAGTCAGTCTAATGTCTAGTATGTTGCATATAAATACATTAATTACAAAAGAAAGTTCTCATTTCCCTGAACAAGCGGCTAACCATTAATGCAGATATCATTCATAGTAAAAAAGAAAGTCTTTGCCTGACTAAAAAAAAATATATTGTAACTACAATAGAAAACTAGGATTAAAAATAGCAGATGCTGATGGCAAGTTCATGATCAGCTTATTGTCACGAGGAATCCCAAGCCTTAAGTGCAGCAGCTGTTAAATAAGTACAGTAGGTGACATGACCGGGGGAGCCAGTGCGTGACACAAAAGCCAGTCAGTCAGTGATGCTTCAGCAAGATATTCACACTACTGTTTCCAGGCACAACTGCTCTTGTCGTGTGTAGAATAAATATGGTATTTTTTTTAAAGAAAATAAAGATAACCAGGGGATAACCATAAGCAGA
This sequence comes from Xenopus borealis, assembly GCA_024363595.1. Lineage (NCBI taxonomy): Eukaryota > Metazoa > Chordata > Amphibia > Anura > Pipidae > Xenopus > Xenopus borealis. Next base: position 100,936,199 of record CM044436.1, read on the forward strand.
TAAACCCCTGGCCATGTTTCACAGTAAAGCCAGTTACTGGTTTATGTACAAATAAGGTATAGGATAATGCTACCACTGTCTGTATACAAGAATCCAATACATAGCTGCCTTTTATCCTTAACAAAAGTAAGGAGGAGAAGCTTACAGTCTAAACAGAACACAGATGCTTTTTTGCCACTTTAGAAAAGGCCACGGTCATTTTGTTTCGGTAGTGTCATTAAAACATACCTAGTGATCATAAACTGATGTTTCTATAGTTTATTCTGGTAAAAATTCAACCTAGTTTCAGCTAAGCTAAAGAATATGGCTGCCCTTACTCTCAATAGTAGGGCAGATAAGCAGATTAGAAATATCCTATACGAGAGCTGCTCTCGTTCTTTACTGCTTAGGAGGAAATAAGAGATAAATCCTACTTTTAAATAATATATAGTTTATTTTAACTTGAAAAGCATGACTACAGGGGGTATTTATTATAAATCCCAGGCAGAAATGCAAGAGTGTGCCTGTTATCGCTCATGCATGGAGTATTACTGCCAGAGGCATGGCCGTGTTCTGCACCTTGTACCAGATAAAAAAAAATCCAGAATGAGGTGCACAAAGTCATGTCCGGGGGTGTATGCAAACTCTTTATAGTTGTCCTTTGCTCCCTATGATTGATGGCAAGTAGGTGACGGGTAGGTTAGTGCCAATACGGCTTCCATCGCTCAGTACCAGAAAAATGCAGCATGCAAAGTGAAAAGAAAAAGATGATTAAAGGGGTTGTTCACCTTTGAGTTAACTTTTAGTATAATGTAGAGAGTTATATTCTGAGACAATTTGCAATTGGTTTTCATTTTTTATTGTTTGTAGTTTTATAGTTACTTAGCATTTTATTCAGCAGCTCTCTAGTTTGCAGTGTCAGCAATTTGGTTTCAAGGGTACAAATTACCCTAGCAACCCTGCATTGATTTTAATAAGAGACTGGAATAATAATAGGAGATGGATTAAATAGAATGATAAGTAATAAAAAGTGGCAATAACAATACATTTGTAGCCTTACAGAGTATTTGTTTTTAGATGGTGTCAGTGACCCCCATTTGAAAGCAGCAAAGAAACAGAAGAGAAATGCAAATCATTAAAAATCTATGAAAAATAAATAATGAAGACCAATTGAAAAGTTTCTTAGAATTGGCCCTTCTACAATATACTAAAAGTTAACTTGAAGGTGAACCACCCCTTTAAGTCTGTTTTCTGCATTTTGTACATTGCTTTCCCCCTTATAAGGTAACTTTTTCTACCCACTCACACCCTGTATCACAGCTTTCTAATAAAGTGCCCTTTATTAAATTGATTTTAGCACTAATCGAATTTATGCCTCAAGTAAGATCAAGTAAGGTTACAGAATTCATTATTGTTATGCAACAAGTACAAACACATGGAAGGCAATAATAAGGTAAGTTATTATGTAAACAGAAGATATAGTAGGGCAAATGCATACAAATGTTTATTATTTTCACTGTTCAGGAGAAAACAAGGAATCATCACAGCCTTCTCCACCAGAAGCTGCTTCCCAGTGCTTTAGAAGGGGAAAGCCATAGCCAATGGAATAAACTTGTAGATGAGTACTTAAGGATTAGGAAGTCAGGAGGAAGCTCTTCAGTAAGTTCCCATCTTCTTCATCAGGCCTTAAAAAAGGGCAGCAGGGCCAAGGCAGCCTAATTTGTTGACTATGGTGCTTCAAGATTCAGAATGGCCCAGGCCATTCATGTAGGTAATTAAAATATCATGTGTCCTTTCAGATTAGGGCCAGAACAGTAACTTTATTAGGGTGTTTAATTGCTGTGACAATGTCAAGCAAATGGACATCAATGGCTCTTTAGGGTGAATGATAATCCGGCAATTGTGGACTACGTCATTTGCTGGATTCTCTATATGCCTTAAAGGAGAAGGAAAGGTTAAAACTTAGTAAGCCTTATCAGAAAGAAACACCTGAATATACCAGTATACCCTAAAAGTAATGATGCTCTGAGTCCTCTGTCAAAAGAAACACTGCATTTCTATCCTTCTATTGTGTACACATGGGCTTCTGTACCAGACTTCCTGTTTTCATCTTAAAACTCCTTGCCCCGGGCATGAGCATGCTCGGTTTGCTCCTCTCCTCCCCCATTCTCTGCTGTAATCGGAGCCCATAGCTATAAGTGAGCAGGGAGAGACTCAGGAAGCAGGAAGTGATGTCACACAAAGCTAATAATGCAGCTGCTATCCTAAACAAACAGAGAGCTTTTAGAGCTTTTTGCTCAGGTATGGTTAAACATTCTACAGAATAAATATAGCATTCTACCTTGCACTATTGCAGCTAATCTATTGGCAATAAAATGCATCAGTAGCTTTCCTTCTCCTTTAAAGGAAGCTACACAAAATGTAGTTGTTTTAAGGCCCATAAGTCTCCATTTTATTAATGCTATGCCTTGTCTGCCAGCTCACCCCATGCCCACCTACAGGCTGCCACTGATCAAGGGCTCTCCTTCTCCTCGCCATTAAACAACATATAGTAGATTTACAATAACAATGAGCAACTTAGTCATATATGGAGTTATGTTATAAAAGACACTGTTTGCCCAGGCAACCAATCCCATCAGCAGGTAGAATTTATTGGGCCCATTTAAGGGGGAATATAATTAAAATCCCAAACATTGTTTAAAATGGCATTTTTACGAATGTTTATTGCTGCTTGCAATATAAAATAGTTCGCTGGGGAATATTGCATTGCTCATTATCGCTGAGATGTTCGCTAGCGGTTTTTACCTTATATTACATAAGTGCAATAGATGGGAAAGTGTGATTATTGCTACAACTGGAACTGAAATGAATATGGCACAGACAAACCCTGTCTATGCAAAGGGATCACAAATTCTCACAGGAAGTGGGGGAGGTATTTAATAAAGGTATAATTCTAGATTCGAAGTGTTCAAGTACACTTACAATGTTGCTAGGTTATAGTCTGACAGCTCCTATTGTCATCCCAGAAAGGCTTTGCTGTACCAGCAGATTCAGATTAGCTGACTACAGCAAGACACTGCCCTTCGTGACACCGGCATGCAAAGGAGATCATCATGAGTGAGCTGATTTGTGTCCCACTGCTTGAGGCTAAACAGGTGAACTGGAACACTCAGCACACGCGTGACAGAATATGACAAGGGCTCTTTAATTTGTTGAGCTGGCTCAAAATAACATGAAGGAAAGTTACCGAAACACATGACAAATTCATGTGATAAGGAAATTCAGCTAGAAGTGAGTGCTGCCTTTCGTTTTCATGCAACCAGTGTGGCCCAGTTACTTGCATCTAACACTTGGCCTTGATTTTGTTGATTTTCTAAAGGATCTGGTCATCAGCGTCACCTACAGTAAGAACAGCTCAGTTCTCTACAGTCCAACCTTGGGAGAGCATTTTCGGCAGCATAATACTGACCAATGCAACGGTTTCTGACTCTCCTTTTAATATAACATTGGGTTGGTTACCAGATCATCATGTAAAGATCCTCAGCTCTGAAACCCCCACGGATTCCCAAATCTACTGGCTACTAGCAAGAGTCCTGACCTCCATCACTGCCCCCTAGCTCAGTCACTTTCTCCTACCTCCCTCTCTCCCTTCTATGCTATTATGGTGCATGCATGCACTCTTGAGCACACACAAACTGGGAGGGTAGGCGTAGCCGACCTAGGTGCCTAGGGCGCCCTGTCGGCTTGACCCAGCCCTAGTTGTCCCCCCAATACTGCCTGCTTGGAGTCTTTAACAGAGAAGTAACAGGCAAGCTTTGGAGCCTCCTCAACGGAGGTTTGCTTTATTATGCAAAAAAGTATTAATTTGAGATGGATGGGATCTAAAAAGTGGCAAAGTTAATAAATGTGACAATCCTCATGATTAAATTATGGATTCATATAGAAATATTGATTGTCCTTGATTAATATACTACAATGCCTATGTAGAATGCATACATTGTGTAAAATGCAATAAGTTCCAAAGGACTACCCTCCCTCAGCCCCTCCCCTTCTTTGCTCCATCTGTACTTTTTTTACCAAACCAAATAAAAATAATTTCTTTAAAAAAAAAAAATTACCAGATCATCAGAAAATTGTAAGGACATTTTTATGAAAAATTCGCTAGCAGGGCTGCTTGAAATGTATTATAAATGCATCCAATATGAGCTCCTCCTACAATAAGAAGAAAAGGCAGAGCGCATGCTCCACTGTCAAGCTTTTAAGGAGGAAGAAAGGGAGAACCTAGAGATATGTAAAAGATCTTAAAAACAGAAAGTCCTGCTTGTTTTTAGGTGTCAGTATCACTTAAATTTAAACTCTCCTTGACAAACATGGAATGTTTTCTTAAAGAATAGCCATAATATATAATGTTTAAAGAAGGTCTCTATTTTCAACGGCTCTGCCGTTCCATAGAACAAATGACTAGTTTGTAAAGTGAATGTCCTGCAATCCTTCAGTGAGTTTGGAACAAGACTATATTTTATACTTGAAGCTTTGCAGTCTCCAGAAGCCGTGTGAAGTCAAGGCTCTTGGTACTTTTGACAGGCAGGTAATTAAGTAAATCGCGAGCAAGCTGCAATCTGAAGGCACGGCGGTACTCTGGATTTTTTCATTATGAAGCAGGGTTTGATACTCGTGAGTTACTGTGGGCTCTGGGTAAGTTCTAACTGCTAAAGAAAATTGTTAGGGGATTTTCCACAGGTCTCAGACATCCCATAATAGTATTTTGAAAATGTAATATAACAAGGTGATACAAATTCTCTCACTTGGGATATATATTGCATATGAGGGTGACAATTTGCTGATGAACAAAACATTCCAGACCCAGTGGGAAGCAGCCACAATAATAACCCGCAGAAATGGGGAAACTGCGTAAAACTGATCTAAACTTTAGTTAAGTGTAAGTTAACAATATTTATGGTGTTGGTGGATGACTGAATGTAGAGAATGTCGTAAAAACGAACAGCAGGTAATTCTGTCAATATTACCAGAGCAATTAATGATAGACATGCACTCTTGGTGAGACCTAAGGACAGGAACCTACACCTTACAGTGTTGTTGGTTCTAAATTTTGTCAAATCCAAAACATGTGTACAATTCAAATTTTTTCATGGTTTTATCATGTTTTTTCCTGCACAAGAAACTTTGTGTAAAATGAATTGATGAATAAGGGGGAAAAACCTGCAGATTTGGTTGGTCTATTTTACCGAAAATTATTATTAACAAAAAATGTAATGGTGAGACCATGTAAAGGCCAAATACGTCATACCAATTATACACAAAGCCAATATTAAGCATCTTCAACTGTGCCAAGTCATACATCCACTTCAGGAATCTTGAACCCCTTTTAAAAGCCAATAAAACCACGTACAAGAATGCTCCACTACAACATTCTCTACTAAAAAAAATAACATATTAACCAGTGTCCTAAAGTCCATAATTAGACAAAAGCAATACATCAATGACCTATGTCCACCAACGGCTATAAATGTTCTTTGAATGAGTTGTCACAGTTTCTAAGACTTCTCCATTGACTCATGATGTCAAGATAGGATGTCAATAGGTGCTACAATAGTCCAAAAAAAGTGTTTTCTTCAGCACACCACTTACTATTTCAGGGTGCATCCACTCCCAAGCTGCCTCCAAGTCAGCCAAATTCCTTGTCTTGAATAATAGGATATGAAGCACACCATCCTCAGGCTTTGCCTTTAAAACATTTTATTCCAGCGGAATCCACACACAAGCTTTCGGGGGAGAACCCCTTCCTCAGGTGCATTAATAGGTGCTACAAAACTATACAATATGCAATTTCACAAGCACCTTTCTTAAAATTATACCCCTTGGGTAAAACAACACAACAGTATGCATGGGTGAATTACTGGATTGTTCTTTGAAAAGAGCTACAAGTAGAATCCCAGCAGAAAGAGGTATAGTCCAATTCCATCTTCTAAATTACTGTGCTATCACAGAACTCCAGTCTGGATTAGAGAACAAAGCATTCTTCAGAAAAGCTGAATGAAGAACTTCAGCCATATAATTAATTTCTGTGCCTTTAAAAATACCTAATGAACAATATCACACAGTTTTCTTAAGACATCTGAGGTCATGCTTATCAAATACGAGCTACAAGTGGTTCTGAAGACACATCCAATGAGGTATTTTAAGAACAATTGAAGAACAGAAGAATATATGGAGTAATATCTTCTTGGAAGCAATCATAGAGTAAATCACAGCTTTCTGTGATTTTGTATAGTTTAGGGTCAGTCCACACAAGCAGATTCAGGGAGATTAGTCGCCCCAGTGACAAATCGCCTCTTCTTCAGGGCGACAATTTCCCCAAACTGCCTTCTACCTGCCCTCCACCCGCTGCGGCAATTCACATGCAGTGCTTTGTTTTCCGAAGTCACAACATTATGATCTACATCCATGAAAGCATTGTTAGTGTTCTATTCCATGGAAAATATTACTTAAGTATGATATTGATTCATGCGCAAATGTATATTGATATATTTAACAAGCAACTATTTATTATTTTACCTTCATAAATAAACTGCAATAAATATCTAAATGAAAAGAATGAAACAGGAGACTGATTTAGACAACCTGTTTGTTGACAGTATTTTGAGATCTAATGATCACCAGCTAAAGGTCTACTGGTAGATCCCAAGCTACTTTTTTGGGCACACTTGGTATAAGGCATATCTCAATTATCTTAATTAAATGTCACATCGGCGTAATTAAAAGCCAATCAAAGCCCAAGGCAGTCACTATGGGTCTCTTACCTTTGATACTAAAGCACACTACCATTACCATTACAGCTAAGGGAAAACAACCTCCCTGTGGTACACTTCAATTCCATCAAGTGACTGTTGCTGACTTGTCCTCTGCCCAGCAATATCCCCTTAACGCAAATTGAACACGCCATAGGGCAGCTGTTTCCTATGCATAAGAATAGGAAGCAGCTACTAGGTGGGGAAGGGCACTTGATGGCCAATATTAATCCCCCGTACAAAAGCAACAACTATGTCTGTGTGTATGTGTAAATACACACATCCATTCATCATAGTTAACAATTCCACCATCACCCCGTCTCCCCAGGCCCGGTGCCTTGGCGTTATCCTAGATTCTGCCCTGTCATTCACTCCTCATATCCAGTCACTTGTTAAATCATGTCACTTCCATCTAAGGAAAATATCCAAAATACGATCATTTATCACTCAAGATGCTGGCAAAATTCTTATTCACTCTCTTGTCATATCACGTCTAGACTATTGTAACGCTCTATTAATTGGCCTTCCCCTCCAGAAACTGTCACCTCTCCAGTCCATAATGAACACTGCTGCCAGGCTTATACACCTCAGCAACACGCTCCTCCTCTGCCGAGCCATTCTGCCAATCTCTGCACTGGCTTCCACTCCCCTTCAGAATTAAATTCAAATTAATGACCCTGACATTCAAAGCACTTTATAACTCTGCCCCTTCCTACATCTCTGAACTAATCTCTATATATTCACCCAACAGCTTACTACATTCCTCTACTGACATGCTCACTACTCACATGCTCAGATTCAAGACTTTGCAAGGGCTGCACCCCTCCTCTGGAATTCTCTCCCACGGTCTGTCCTATTTTCTCCCAACCTTTCAGATTTCAAGAAATCTCTTAAAACTCACTTATTTAGAGAAGCCTACCCTCAACTCTTAACTACCCAATGCAATACCACTTACAGTACCACATTTCTCACCTTGTGTATCATTCCCTTCCCTTTAGATTGTAAGCTCTTTCTGCACAGAGCCTTCCTCACCTTCCTTATCGGTATTTATTGTGATGTTTGTAACTCCATATTTATTGGGTATGTATGGTCCATATGGTTTATGTATTTCATTCATTTACAGTGCTACGAAATAAGTTGGCGCTATAGAAATACATGTTAATAATAATATTAATAAATGTACAAAAAATGCTTTGAGAACTCAGGAACATTTTTACTCTGCCTATTTAAGGGAATACAAAAATTAATAGAAAAGGTTTCATTCTTTCCAACATAAAGAAATATAAACTCCTGAGGGAAAACAAATGGTATATAGTGGCAGAATATTGTGACCAAGAATGATGTGCCAAAATAAAGTCTGCTAAACTGTTGTGCCTAAACATACAGTACATCAGATCTGTAACTCACAACAGATGATGAGATGCCTTTTGTTATCTTGGATTCAATGAGACAGTATTATGCTTATGTCAAAACAAAACAAAAAATTATTGCTCAATACACTTAATTTGTCTGTGCACTAGCATTATACGAAAATCGGTCTTGGAAAACGGTTTTCTAAAGCTGCTCAGAAAAACATGCTCTAAGCTGCTGCTATGATGCATTGCAGACCCAAGTATAGGGCCCAAGTGTATTTTGAACTGGACACCAGAACTGTAACAGTGAATGGCTGGTATAACAACATCATTGCCCAGAATAAACCCATTCATGAAGCTGGTCCAGATCTGCGGCAGTATCATACAGGTTGCTATATTACCATGAGTAATTGTGAAGTTACATTTTGCTTTATCTGAAGAGCTTTTGAACTGTAGAACTGTAACTCAGGAACAATAACATATTACTGAATTACATTATCACTTTTTCTATTACTACATAATACTACAAAACAGATTTTTCAGCACAGTGACTCACTGCCCCCACAGACTACCTGGCAGTTGAGGTCATAATAATATGAGATACAGTACTTTAAAATTCCACAGCTGAAGCTATTTCATGTGCGGCAACCTCATGAAATCACCTCTGCTAAGAAATAAGTATTATGCTCAAATTTAATTACAATGCAGCTCTTAGCACCTCTGACAACTCACTCTACTTTACAGTAGCACAAGCATATTTAACAGACATTCATTTTACAAAATTGCAACAAAGGAGTAAAAAAACAACTATAGGCAAGAGTGAACCAACAATCAGTATTACAGCAGGATGCAAAGAATAGCTTAATACAGTTTACATTGGGAAAATTCCCAAACATCTCCCAAGTAGTCTTATCATGTTATGTCAAAGGGAAGATATTAACAAGAGCATAAAAACCCATGTGTGTGCGTGTGTGTATATATATAGATAGATAGGAGTGGTGTTTACTCCTAACTGTGTGTATGGGACGCCAACAAGGTCTAGAACTTTACTTCCCAATAATAACAAAAACTAAATGGGGATCCTAAATAGCACTAATAGTCACCATAACTTTTTAGCAATGCTATCTCACTAAGAGACAGATTTAATTAGAAATTAGAGCTCACTGCAGAAAAAAATTCTCTTTCTGATCCTATGGGAATTTTAGAGTTTTGGGAACACCCCTTAGTCAGGCCTTTGACTTAGGGCTATTCTCAGAACATGTCCGGCTTTTTTCCACAGTAGTCACGTGTGCTCTTAATGAACTAATACATTTTAAAATATTTTTTTTGAGAAGGTATGCTCTACTATTTTTTTTCCCCTTTTTGTATGGTGTTGTAGTTTAAAGGAGAATTCAAGCCTAAATTTAAAAAACCCTACATAGACCCCCCAACTTCCTTCCCCCCAGCCTAGCTGCTACCCGGGCAAATGCCCCTAAGTCTTACTTACTTACCCCTCAGTGCAGATTCTGTCCAGCGGAGTTTACGGCAGTCATTCAGGGCTGGATGTGTGGGTAGTGGGAGAAAGTGCTCACGAGGGGGGTGGGAATTTGACCCTCTGGCCTAGAGATGACCCAAAAAGAAATCCGGCCCTGAGTGGCTGCCATGAACTCTGCTGGACATAATCTGCACTGAGGGGTAAGTAAAGACTTAGGGGCATTTACCCGGGGTAGCAGCTAGACTGGGGTATGTAGGGTAGGGTTTTTTACTTTAAAGTTGAATTCTCTTTTAAAGGGATCCTGTCATGGGAAAACATGTTTTTTTAAACAGTTTATAGTGCTGCTCCAGTAGACTTCTGCACTGAAATACATTTCTCAAAAGAGCAAACAGATTTTTTCAGTTTTGAAATCTGACATGGGGCTAGCCATTTTGTCAATTTCCCCGCTGCCCTGGTCATGTGACTTGTGCGAGCACTTTAGGAGGGAACTGCTTTCTGGAATTCAATGTAACTGAATAGTACGCAGTGGGACATGGGTTTTTACTATTGAGTGCTGTTCTTAGATCTACCAGGCAGCTGTTATCTTGTGTTAGGGAGCTGTTATCTGGTTACCTTCTCATTGTTCTATTGTTAGGCTGCTGGGAGGGAAAAGGGGATGGGGCTAATTGTCTCATTATTAATTTAAATGGGTGCTTCACCTTTAAGTTAATTTTTAATATGTTATAGAATCGACCGTTTTAATCAACTCTTTCAATTTAGTCCCTCTCCTATTCATATTCCAGTATATTATTCAAATCAATGCATGGCTAAGTTAATTTGGACCCTAGCAGCTGAAACTGAAAAGCTGCTGAATAATGAATTAAACACAAATAAAAAAAAGTATATACATCATATATACATCATATTAAAAGTTAACTCAAAGACGCACAACCCCTTTAGCTGTAATTGGGTCCTACAAAGACTACACGTCAAACAAAAGTGCCATTATCACAAGAGCAACAAACGCAAGCTGGGTGTGTTCAGTTTCATCCATTGTGTAAGTGGTGCTCCGTACCCTCCTCTCAATACTCACAGGGAATTGGGCCTGCTCACTTTGGCCACATCCAAGTCCGTATCACTGGCGTTGAGATTATTCATATTAGAACGCTGGGCACAGGTGGAGTTGACTGAGCTATGAGCATTGGATGAACTGACAGATTCCTCACTGGAATTCACACTGTTCCTCTTCTCTTCTGAAAACAGACAAGGGAGATAAAGGGTTAAAAATGCATCAATGAATGAATTATTACATTGACAATAACTCATAGCTTAATAGACCATATACCTTTATACCTTATCTATAAATAAAGAGGCCAAACTTACTGTGTGCACAGGACATTCCGTCTCACCATTTTCTACATCTATATAGATATAGGGAAGCTGAAGAATAGAGCTTAGCAAGTATATTTGTCTATATTGTCTATATACAGTACAGTGCCATTTTTCATGACTAAATACTTAATAGGATAGATAGTAGAGCAATAGTGTGCCAATAAAAAAAAATTCGAAATTCGACCAGGGAATAGTGGGGAATTAAAAAAATTCGAATTCGAATCAAATATTCGAACAATTTTTAAGCGATCGATCGAATTTTTCTTATTCGATCTTAGGGAATGATCCCCATTTTGGTAGGTTTAATCTGGCAAAGTAGGTGATTGAATTTAAATTTAAAGGGGAAGTATTCGACCATCAAATTTTCAAATAAAATTAAATTAGAATATTCTAATTCAAATATTCGATGGTCGAATTTGCATAATTTGCATATTTGAAATTCAAATCTTTTTGAAAATTCTATCGAATATTCGAATCCCTCATCTAAATTTATGTGAATTTAGTAAATCTGCCCCCAAGTGTTAACATCCTCTGGTAGGGGGACTTGTTTGTGCGAGTTGATCCTCTTACAGTGGAGGAAGGGACTTCTGGGCCATCCTAGGGGGCCATGTAGCCAATTTTTAACAATTTTCCAGCAAGGCAAGCTGTGGAGAAGGAGGGTGACTTAAGGCAAGACCAGGCTTGCCTGGGACAGGGGGGGCCAAGGTTGTAGCAGCTATTTATCCAACCCTTTCCTATTATCTTGGTGTTTTTGCCTTCAGTAATTCAGTTCTAATCAAAATGTCATCAGACAGACCTTTATTATTTAGAACATATGAACAGACATTTTCATTGAGGGATTGCAATAGAACAGATTGCTCATGTCTTTTCTACTGATTACAAAGAACTGATTTAATAGCTTGGACAACACAAGTTTGCATTACACCGTCTATAGAAATTTGCGATACAACTGTGTTGGCAACCCTGAATAACCCTGCAGAACAGTGAACCTGCTTTTACTATATTTTGGTGAAAAGGTACAATTATACTTTCAAGTCCTAGGTCACTAATACCATGTGCATCATGGAGTCTCAGAAAAAGCTAATTTTACTCTTTTACTATGTCTGTGCTTTACTTCTGGTCAGTGCACAGCAAATGTTTACAAGTTGCAGCAGGCAGGAAAAAGGCAGAACATATTGCATGATCACAATATGCTCCCTGGAAAGCTGGAATAATATAGATTCTCATATTCTGTACACTTGAATATTATGTCCACAAGTATTGCTAGTGCAGTGAGCTCCAATGTGTTTGCTGCACCAGCAGAGCTGAATTTCCATGTTAAAAAAATGGAAATTCGGCTTGTGTTATAAAACGGAAATTCAGCTCTTGAAGTTAACTTTTTGCATTAAATGAACACTAAAGGGGACATTTACAAAATTCGTGTGAAGAGATCGAAGTTCGACCAAATTCGATCAAATTCCGATCATACGATTTTTTTGGAGGATCGAATGTGCAAATTTGGTATTGTCGATCATCAAATACCGAATATTCGAATTATTGAATAGATCGAATGATCTACTTCACCAGAATGAACCTACAGAATACCAACAGACGCCTATGGGATCCCCCCCATAGACTTCTTTTGCAAAGACCTGCTCGAATACCATTCGTACGATCGAACGCCTTGATCGTTCGAATCGTACAAATTTTTCGGAGGCTCGAAGGCAAAAGTATGTTTTTTCCTGAAATCGAACGATCGGTATTCGATTGTACGATTTCATCGAGAAATCGAATATTGAGCAGAAAGATACCCTAGAACTATTCAATAAGCATTCGATAGTCAAATCCTTATAGAATTTCGAATAGATTCGAAGGATTTGCCCCTACATAATTTACTGCAACTAAAAAGCATACAACGGTGGGAAAATTTGCTAATATTTTTGTTTTTATTTATATTCATTTCCCCTTCTATTCTACCAAACTCCCAAGCAATTTTCGAAGAGGAGGAATGTATGAAGTCAATGTTAAGGTCAAAGCAAAGTCATTCAGTCAGTCTGCTGGAAATCAATAAAGGCAAAACTCATTCAGCTTTCAAAAGTCACTGAAGACAATGAAAACATGACATGACTACTATGCAACAGAGGATTATGGAAGATAAGAACAGAATGACCTTGCCAGTCTACTGATTAAACCACAAAAGCATTTGTTGATTGGGTTTAGTACTAACAGCAGCATTATGGACAATTCATTTACTGCAAGAACCTTAATATCTGCTTATAGATGATGCCATAGATCTACGCCCCATAATCTATAGCATCTTTATGGGAAAGCACCACATTTTTAACTGTAATTTACCACGTTCCAGCTCTTTTTGGTACAACTGAGGGCCAAAGGTGCGCTTGAGGGCACAAGGCAAATTGGGAGCTCTGTACTTACCTCCTACTCAAGACAAAGGTGCATGTGAAAGGAGCTGAGTGCATTTTAGATTGTGCTTTGGAGAAGCATTAGTGTTAAGTGAATAGCACCCTAAAAGCCACAACTTTAGGACCCTTGGGGCAGATTTATCATTGGTCGAATTTCGAATTAAAAAAATTCGAAATTCGGCCATATGAATAAAAGGGAGCGAAAATCCTTCAAATTCGACTATCGAATTCGAAGGATTTTACCGCAATTCGATCGATCAAATAAAATAAATTAAATCGATAATCGATCTAATTTTTTTTATTCAATCAAAACTAATGATTCCCAAATCGGTAGCTTGGTTCTAGCGAAGTAGGTGGTCGAATAAAAATTTTAAGCGGAAGTAATTCGACCATCGTATAGTCGAATAAAATTTAATTCGAATCTTCAAATTCGAATATTTGATATTCGAATTTCCCTAATTTGCATATCCGAAGATTCAAATTCGAATTTATATTAAATTCAATCGAACTTCGAATTATTCACGTGAATTTAGTGAATCTGCCCCTTTAAGTAGTTTTTTTACATTATTCTCATTTTGTATCTTTTATAGATTTGCTAAGCTTCAATCGTGTTGTCACTTGCACTATTGGAAACATTGTTGGACACTTCTAGAAAGAGTTGCATTGTTAATGATCACATGATGTGTATTAACCACTAGATGGAGATGTGGGGGTTTAAATAGTGTGTTGTGGATTGTCAGTTAAAGGGCTACTGTCATGGGAAAACGTTTTTTTCAAAACGCATCAGTTAATAGTGCAAGTTTTTTGTATTCAGTTTTAAAATCAGACATGGGGCTAGACATTTTGTCAATTTCCCAGCTGCCCCTGGTCATGTGACTTGTGCCAGCACTTTAGGAGGGAACTGCTTTCTGGCAGGCTGTTAATTTTTCTTCTCAATGTAACTGAATAGTACACAGTGGGACATGGGTTTTTACTATTGAGTGCTGTTCTTAGATCTACCAGGCAGCTGTTATCTTGTGTTAGGGAGCTGTTATCTTCCCATTGTTCTGTTGTTAGGCTGCTGGGGGGGAGTGAGGGGGCGATAACACTCCAACTTGCAGTACAGCAGTAAAGAGGGATTGAAGTTTATCAGCACACAAGACACATGACTTGGGGCAACTAGGAAATTGACAATATGTCTAGCCCCAGGTCAGATTTCAAAATGAAATATAAAAAATCTGTTTGCTATTTTCAGAAATGGATTTCCGTGTAGAAGTCTGCTGGAGCAGTACTATTAACTGATGCATTTTGAAAAAAAAACATGTTTTCCCATGACAGTATCCCTATAAGCTTGACAAAGGGTCAGGCGAGTCCCGAAAAGGTTGCTGTAATGCCCTAAAGGTTTCCAATAAATGCATTTTTATTTTATGAAGTAGTGGTGCTGTTTCATCTTGTAAGCTGGAATGTATAACTGTGGAAAGTGGCCACCAGGAAACCTGTAACACACTAAAGAAAAGAGCCAGGTGGCTGTGCAGAGTATTCCTTACCTCTAATATAGTTAGTTAGCCAAAAATGTAATGTATAAAGGCTGGAGTGACTGGATGTCTAACAAAACAGAACTTCCTGCTTTTCAGCTTATCTCTTAAATTAAGCTGGCCATAGACGCAAAGATCCGATCGTATAAATCCTCGTTTTTTGGACTGTGCGTGGAGCGTTCCGACATTTGTCTTGCCATGACGATCGGCCGTTCAGTTGATCGACAGGTTAGAAGATTTCTGTTGGCTGCCGATAATATCTTTGCATGTATTGCCGATCTGACGATTTTCAGCTTTGTCGGACATAAACGTTTATACAATTGCAGTCAGGGGCAGAACATCGACTGATCTGTTCTTTTACTACTTTATTTTATCTGAATTATTAGTGGCAGGTCGGTATATGGGGACGTCTGATTGTTCGTCTGATATTGCAGGTAGATCTATGGCCAGCTTTAGTCAGTGACTTTAAGGGGGCCACATGGGACATAACTTGTCCCATGTGGCCCCCCGTCAAGTCACTGATTGGTTACTGACTGGTAAGTGGAAACCAAGAGAGCTGCAAAGCAGGAAGTAGTGTTCTGGCTATTATGTTACACATCCAGTCACTCCAGCCTTTATACATTACATTTTTGCATAACAATTAGAAACATTTTTTATTTTACACAGCCTATTTTCCCAGTTTTTATTTTTATACTGAACAATTCCTTTAAAAAACCCCTCTGGAATCTGAGCGTATACAGTCACTGCTACATACATTTCATAGAGGAAGGCTCCTAGCAAATAAGAAGCTTCCATGTAACTGCCAGGTAGAGGCAGAAGGAAAAACAGTATAGAATTAATTGAAAAGGCTTTGCAAAATAAACTCATTCCGTTATCTCCGACATGTTGGCAGATTGCAGGTGCCAGCACAACAGCTGGAAACTTGGGTAAACGAACAGTTTTAGATACCGTTTTTCAAAACCTCAAAAGATAAACATCCAGAAGTACTTGTCAGCTCAACTGGCTATTATATTCCCTTGTTTCCTTCCTGTCTCTCTTCTTTTACCTGTCTATCATCACCGCAGGGAAACCTGGGTAACATACAATTATGGAGTCAGAAATTGCCATGACTGATGCATGATAATGTCACACCTAGCAACCATGGTTGCTGCCTTGAAGACATTTCAGTGTCAAGTTAGTGGCCTGTTAGTTTACAATTTAAAGGGATCCTGTCATGGGAATTTTTTTTTTCAAAGTACATCAGTTAATAGTGCTGCTCCAGCTGAATTATGCACTGATATCCATTTCTCAATACAGCAAACATATTTTTTAATATCTTATTTTGAAATCTGATATGGGGATAGACATATTGTCAGTTTCCCAGCTGCCCCCTGTCAAGTGACTTGTGCTCTGATAAACTTCAGTGACTCTTTACTGCTGTACTGCAAGTTGGAGTGATAGCACCCCTCCCTTTCCCCCACCCAGCAGGCTAACAACAGAACAATGGGAAGGTAACCAGATAACGGCTCCCTAACACAAGATAACAGCTGCCTGATAGATCTAAGAACAGCACTCAATAGTAAAAACCCATGTCCCACTGGTTCCATTCAATTAAATTGAGAAGGAAAAACAGCCAGCCAGAAGGCAGTTCCCTCCTAAAGTGCATCCACAAGTCACATGACCAGGGGCAGCTGGGAAACTGACAAAATGTCTAGCCCCATGTCAGATTTCAAAACTGAATATAAAAAAATCTGTTTGCTCTTTTGAGAAATAGATTTCATTGTAGAAGTCTACTGGAGCAGCACTACTAACTGATGCGTTTTGAAAAAAAAAAATACGTTAAGTGCAACGTAATGCAGTATGACATGATCCAAATGGAGAGTATATAATATATGGAACTGTATTGACCGAGAAAAGACCTAGATAAGGGTATTGTAACTCTCTGTGAATTAAAAGTCTTTTAAAGCAGCACAGGCCAGTAGACGGGAAACAATTAAAGGGATGGTTCGCCTTTTAGGTAACTTTTAGTATAAAATGACCAATTTTTCAATTGGCTTCATTGTTTATTTTTTTATAGTTTTATAGTTACTTGCCTTTTTTCTTCTGGCTTTTTGCAGCTTTTTGCCGGACCCCTTCTAAAAAGCAAATGTTCTGTAAAGGCTACAAATGTATTGTTATTGCTACATGGTATTCCTCATCTTTCTATTCAGCCCCTCTCCTATTCATATTCCAGTCACTTATTCAAATCAATGCAGGGTTGCTAGCAAACCAGATTGATTAAAATGCAAATCGAAGAGCTACTGAATAAAAAGCTAAATAACTCAAAAACCTTAAATAATAAAAACAAAAAAAGAGTCAGGTAAATGGATGATCGAGTGATTTTTCCTATGCAGCTAAATTAGTAGGCATCTATAAAGGAGCTCTTTTCTGTGACTACTGGGGTAAGGAGAAATGGAAGGCATTTTTATTTCCTTCCGATCGATTTCCCTTATTAAATGCTGAATGTAATTTTATTTGTTTTACTTATCTCAACCTCCTGTGAAGTTACTTCCTTGCAAGCACCTGAAGTTGCATAGGCAAACTGCCTACAAGTTGTGTATTGTCTGTTAATTTACACTATAACTGTTAACACATGTACACAACGTTGTTAGATATACACACAAGCAGAAACTCTCTGTCTATCCCAAAAGAGAGCTAAATCTCTCTTTTGCATTAACTGTATATCATGTAGTTTTACTAAGCTCTACCAGTTTCGAATGTGCAAGAGAGGCAGGGCTGCTGAGCCATGGGCAGTGTTAATCATCAAAACATTGGGTTACCTCAAGCACAAAGAGGAATAAATGAAAAAAGAGAAACGTCTGATCAGCCAGTTAGAAAGTATAAAGATAGCTTAGTGCTAACAAGCCAAGTATCTGGGAAGCAATGGGTGTCATTGTGCATGAGAATTATAAGAGTATGAATGAGGTACTCAGTGTTGCCTTCCCACCTGCCAGTAGCACTTTCAATAACTGTCACCAGCCAAGACACAATTCCTGCTTTTTATATTTAAGTAGCAGACGAATACAGCCCTTCCAGTGTCCAAACTCCAGTGTTTATGCCCCTGGGCATAACTGAGCACACCATTTCACTGGGCATTTCACTGATATGATGTGATAGTTACTGCAAGATGCATACCATATTGTGAACCTTTAAAAAAAGCTATTTAATTTTTAGACATTGCAAGGATTGGTATTGGATGGAGATAAAATTCCAGCCATATGTTATCTCAGATACAGATTTTATAGTCAAGAAGGAGCTATTATCTGCATTGTGCGAGATCTATCCTTTGCACGTCATGGAGGAGCTATCATTGGGATACTGTGAAGGAGCTATCCTTTGCATGTTGTGTAGGACCTATCTTTGCACATTGTGTAGGAGCTATCCTTTGCACATCATGTAGGAGCTATCCTTTGCATGTTGTGTAGGAGCTATCCTTTGCAAATCATGTAGTAGTAATGCTTCGAAGGCACCATCTACTTATTGTATACATACAGTACATGTGCTTAGCCATTTAGAATGTCACGCTGGGTAATTGGTAATCCCTGACAAAGCACAACAGAACATCTCCAAAGCAAAAATTGTGGTTTCTGCTTCATACAGCAAATTTATACTGGAAAAAATATCAATAGAGACTGTAATTCCCATGGGAGAAGCTTGTGTTTCACAGTTTACTGGTCTTGAAATAGAAACATGAATTTCCAATTATGTTAGAGAGATATTTTGTGAAGACATAAAAAACAGCTTATTAAAACCATGGATTAAGTGATCTCATCACAAACGCCTCCTTTCGTTCATGCCCAGTAGTCATGTTTAGTGAAATTTGAGTTTATTGATTATTCAGATATGAAACCTCACTTTTTGAGAGTTCACGGTTTTTTTTTTTTTGCAGTTTCCAGTAAGCAGAGGCTTGAATCATATGATGTTCAGATGGCAATAAATTCCATGGTTTACACTGGCTATAACTTAAGTAAGGTCACATGCGACCCAAATACAACTTATATGCAGCATAATGAAATGCAATGGGAAGGGCAAGGGGGCACTAGGAGGTGAGCACACATAGGCACTGTTAAAGGCGAACTAAACCCTAAGAAATAAATAGGACCAAAAATGCCATGTTTTATATAGTGAACTTATTGCACCAGACTAAAGTTTCAGCTTGTCAATAGCAGCAATGATCCAGGACTTCAAACTCGTCACAGGGGGTCACCATCTTGGAAAGTGTCTGTGATACTCACATGCTCAGTGGGCTCTGAGCAGCTGTTGAGAAGCTAAGCTTAGGGGTCGTCACTAATTATCCAGCAGAAAATGAGGTTGGTCTGTAATATAAGATGATGCTACAAGGTTGATTATTATTATTAGCTGCACTGGTTTCTGTGCTACCATGTAGTAATTATCTGTATTAATGACTAATCAGCCTTATATTGTGACTATATTTCTATTGTATGTGTACTGTATATTGTGAGTGGGTCCCTAAGCTCAGTAAGTGACAGCAGCACAGAGCATGTGAACTCAAAAGTCAATGCTGTCCCCACCTGGCAGGATTTTTATGCCTGTCCAATAGAGATCTGCCTGATATTTAGCCAGTTATCTATCAGCAAGTCTGTTGAGGTGGGCCTTTACACTGACAAGCTACTGACTAGTTTGCAGGAGCCAAATCAGCTTAGATCTGACACTATATGACCCACTTATTTCATTGATTAAAATGCTCATAAGAGGCATGTCCTACAAAGGCAAAACTCATTACCATCTACAGCAAGAAAAAAATAAATAGGGCTTCTGCTTCAAAGAAATCACTTTTTACATCTATACTAAGATATATAAACAGATATATATACATTTAAATTATTGTTTATATTTAGTGTTACTTATTGGCCTTGCTTACTAGATCTATAACACTTACATTTTCCCGTACAGTTGCATTATACAAATAAATAAAAAACATCATGGCATTTGCCTAGGTAAAAAAAGCTATTTTGTAGTCCTTGATAGCAGCCTAGATTGTTGCACCTAGTAGTGTGCTAGTACTAACACATCATACACTTTAATGCAAGATTGTTCAGTTACTAGGGATGCACCAAATCCAGGATTCAGCCAAATCCTTGTGCCTGGCCGAACCTAATCCAAAACCTAATTTGCATATGTGGGAAGAGAAACCACATAACTTTTTGTCACAAAAGAAGTAAAAAATTTTTTTTCCACTTTTTACCTTCTTGTCACTAATTCGCATATGCAAGTTAGCATTCAGCTTTGGTTCAGTCTTCAGCCCGAATCTTTCATGAAGGTTTCAGGGATTTGGCTGAATCCCAAATAGTGTATTCGGTGCATCCCTATCAGTTAAATTTGCACGATACAGGTATGTGATCTGTTATCTAAAAACCCATTATCCAGAAAGCTCTGAATAACTGAATGGCCATCTCCCATCGACTCCATAATAATTAAATAATCCAAATTTTTCTCTGTAATAATAACTCAGTACCTGGTACTTGATCCAAACTAAGATATAATTAATAATTACTGGAAGCAAAACCAGCTTTTTGGGGTTATTTTAATGTTTATATGATTTTATAGTAGACTTAGTGACAAATTTACTATTTCCTCAGAATCCTACGAATTCCCTCGTTATCTGATAAACATTCGACTATTGAATGCTTATCGAATAGTTTCAGGCTTTAATTTCCTCAATATTCGATTTCTCAATGAAATCGTACGATCGGATACCGATCGTTCAATTTCACGAAAAAATCGTACTTTTTCCTTCGAGCCTCTGAAAAATCCGTACGATTCTAACGATCGAGGCGTTCGGTCGTACGAATAGTATTCGAGGAGGACTTAGCCAAAGAAGCCTATGGGGGGGGGGGTTCCCATAGGCTTCTATTGGTATTTGGTAGGTTCAATCTGGCGAAGTGGGCATTCGAAGGATTTTAAAATTTTAAATCCTTCAATCATCGAATGATCGAATTATCGAATATCCGATCATTCGATCTATTTGATAATTTTGATAATTCGGTATTCGATGATCGAAGAGGCCAAATTTGCATATTCGAATATACCAAAAAATCGTACAATCGGTATTCAATCTCATTCGATTGAACTTCGAATCCTTCACGTGAATTTTGTAAATCTGCCCCTTAATGTATGAAAATCCAAATTACAGAAATATCCATTATCCTGAAAACCCCAGGTCCCTAGCAATCTAGATAAAAGGTCCCCACACCTGTAATATGATGCCTGGTTAGGCTTTGATTTGCATCAGCCTTATTTCCTATGTATGCAAGCAAATTAATAAGATAGTGGAAATAACCCCCATTTGCCAAGCTCACAGATGGAAAACAAAGGCCTATCATTTTTAGGGGTTTTCTTGGCCACTGACAGAAGGCTACAAGTAGGGTTGCCACCTGGCCGGTATTTTTGATGGTTGATTCCAATGTTATTAATAGGATAAAAAAATTAATAAATATATAAGAAGGCCGGTATTTTTTTCAGAAAAAGGTGGCAACCCTAGCTACAAGTACAGGGCAAGTATGAGGCTCTGAAATAAAGGGATATCTACAGAAATATCAGTTGCCACACAGCTTTGTGCAGGAAAGGATGGACCAGCGACACACCCACCTTTCTCTGTGGAATGGCTCGTGTGGAAGAGAGTTAAGGGCCTCTCGTTGCAGGAAGGCGGCTTTGAGTCAGTGCTCCTTTTACGAGACAAATGCAGCTGGGAGTTTGCCTGTGGCATCTCCGGAACGGTGGAAAACATCTATAAATAAAATGAGATCGAAAAGGTCAGCTGCTTATAAAACACATAAGGGAAATGGCAGAAAAATCAAATGAAGCACAGTGTTTGTACAGTAAATTCTCTGTTACACACTTAATGCCGCAAGCCCAGTAAAGAAAAGACTAAAGGGGAAATAATGCTCCAATCAAAGATGCTTTCATGTTTATATAGTTAGTATGCAAAGAAGAGAGCATGAGATAAGTAAAGGTGGCCATACATGGAGACATCTGCTGTTTGATGATGTTGCCAAACGAACGGATCTCTCCCCCCGATATGCCAATCTTGAGGTGGGCGATACCAGGCTGATCCGATCGTGCACCCTAGGGTCCAACGATTGGATCAGAACAAAGTGTAAACAGGCTTTAGGCTTAATGAACAGATGCGGCAGCGATCTAACTGGATTTTTAGTCCTGTCCGATCGACATCTGGTCCAACATCGATCTGGGAAGCCCATCAGAGGGCCCCATACACAAGCCAATAAGCGGCCGACTTGGTCTGTCGGCAGCTTTTATAAGATCTTCTTTTATAAGAAGATATTAGAGTGCTAAAAAGCTCTTAAGAGAAGTCATTATTTCATGAAAGGTTCTGCCTATGAGAAGCTGTAACCTCACACTTAAGGATAAACACAACTCTTGTTTTCATTCAACAGATCTATAGAAAAGTCTCCATAGGAGAAACTTTCTTTTGATTATTGGGATGTGCTTAAAAATCCAATGCAAGGTAAGACATAACATCTATAAACATCACTGTGTCGGACTGGGATGCCAGTGGCTCTCCAGAAAACCTTAGACAGTGGGCCCACCAAACTCTCCTGGTCATTTATAGTCTACTTACTATACTTTATTCTTCCATTATTAAGCCTATTTTCCCATAAATAAATAGAGAATGACCATGAAATACGTCAAATGGTTAGAAGCAAGAGAGGCCACTAACACCTGTGCCCAGGCGTTTCCCCGATATCCCGGTGGGCCAGTCTGACACTGACAGGACCCTTATTGAACCAGTACTATCAGTATGATTACAGCTGCTAAATAAAAAAACACTTTGAAACAATACTCCACATAAACATGAAGGTTTCTACCCCCCTCCTTTAAAGAGATTCTGACACTAAAAAATGAATTTTAACATATGAATGTACATTACATGTTACCTATAGGTCATGGTGATCATTTTTTGCTGAGAGCTTTGTTTTTGTATATAATTGTTAGTTGAAGTTCCTAAGCCTGACTCTCTGACACTCTGACTTTGCCAACCTAACAGTCCCATCTCAGCCTGTTAGTTACAATTTCTAATGCTAAGGAACTCCTGCTACACAAATATGGCAGCCCCCTCATACAGGCACATGGGGGATCAGACAGGTAATGTAAAAGCATCATACAAATACTTTATGGCAAATTTAGAAGTAGCTTTCAAAGCCAGTTATTATAATAGATGTAAAAAAAGAGTTTAATTTCAGGTGTCAGTAGCTCTTTAATTTACCTGTTTTTTTAATACTATACTATTTGCCAAGCATTAGCTGTGCTTACCCATGCTACAAATTTGAGATGAGAATATGGGGTGGGAACAAGCCCCATTAAGCCAGTTCTAGTTTTGCAAGAAAACCAATTTACTGTATATATAGAATATTAAAATCAAAATACAAGGCAGATTAGTACAATCACAGTTACAAGACAATGAAGGTATCTTTTTGTGTGTTGCTGTCCCTTTCAGTAAGTGACATATAGGGGAATGTAATATACATCAAAAACTATACGCAATGCGAAAAGTTAAGCCTTTGCTCTAACAAATTTTGCTTTGCGCGAATGCAATATACCTTTTGCGAACCCGGGAACTGCTTAGCGACCACTTCCGCCAGCGGAAGGCCGTTTGTGAATTTTATACTTTGCGCTAATGCGCTGTCAATGTAATAAAACTTCTTACTGAAAAAGTCGCAATGTTTGCTCAAAAAGATTACGACACCTTCAAGCACTTCTTAAGAGTGCACAATTACAATCTGCAATGCGCAATAACGATTTGCAATGCAATAACCGTTTAAGGAACAATATTACATTGCGAGATGTGGATTTTAACTCTTATCGGTGTGCAATGTTTTGCTCTTTGCGACTTTAATTACATTCCCCCCATAGAGTCTCGATAAGTAATACAGCAGCGTCACACACAGTGGCTCAGTTTTTCTTTCCCACCTTTTAATTTTGTTTTCTCAAATGGATAAAAACAACTTTGTCAACATATCTTTTCTCAGCTGATGCAAAATGACTTCCACTTGGCAAATTTGCCCGGGGACATCCATGAAGGTGTTTTTTCCAGCTGAAAGCATTCACGTGCAGTACACATACATGTATACGTGCCTCATCTCTGCACCTCTACCCTCTGCTCTGAAGACAAAGTTACTTATCTATATACGTTAGTCAGAAGACACGGCTACTGTCTATCCAACGTTTCCCTCCACGGCAATGACTTTGCATTGATTTTTATGGCTGCTCTGACATTTTCAATGTTTGTTTTAAAATCATCTGATTTGTTAAAAATAAAGTGTAGTTGATAATTAACTTTAATTAGATTTCGCTACAATATTGGACTTACATTTACACCACATCTCAGTTTTACAGCAATAAACCATCTATAAACCATCTGTAACTACTGTAGCAAAGGAAATTATAACAAATTATATATGAAAAAAAAGAAGAAAATACCAGCACCAGTAT
Source organism: Xenopus borealis (assembly GCA_024363595.1). NCBI lineage: Eukaryota > Metazoa > Chordata > Amphibia > Anura > Pipidae > Xenopus > Xenopus borealis. Next base: position 100,960,589 of record CM044436.1, read on the forward strand.
GTAATATGCCCGTTAATAATAATATATAATTGTCTATTCTGTTATTTAATAAGCCCAATGGGGCGATCCTTTCTGATATATGATATATAATTACTTTGCATTATAATATTATTAACAAATATGGTGGGCAGAAATATTCGTTGATGTTAGGACTATATACAGTTGTCATTGATTTTAACAATTTTGAATAGTATTTTTTACACACGGCTTTTAGGTAGTAAATCAATCTTAGAATATTTATACACTTTTTATTGACTTATATGCACTTTATAAGTGGCGATATTGCTACAATAAAATTTAATGGCACCCTGACACTAAATTAAGCTGGTTGGAGACCAGCCATACAAGGGTTAAACTGGATTAATGATGTCACTGGCATTTTGAACTCATGAGGGTGGAGGTTATTTAAGGGAAAATTTGGTGTGTGTGTGTACCTTGAGAAAGGTCCCAAGAGGGACCGAAACGTTGGTTGTACATATCATGTAAAAATACAACGTTTTTTGGCAAAGACCCCTGGTGCTGGTATTTTCTTTTTTTGTTTTGTATGCTAACTATCCGTGCACAGGGGCAGCTGAGAGAAAGCTGATTGGAAAGTGGTGCGGTCCTGCAGAATGTCTATATATATATATATATATATATATATATATATATATATATATATATATATATATATATATATATATATATATATATATATATATATATAAAATGCAGTCCAAGGGGTAGCCAGCACTCTCATATAGAGGTTTAAATTGCCTGGGTGCAGTACCAAAAATTTCAATGAGCAAAAAGGATCCGCACTCTTAGGCCTTATATGTAACTAAAAATGTTTTATTATTATAAATGCGAGCCTAACGTTTCGGCCTTCTCTTTGAGAAAGGCTTTGGAGAAGGCCAAAACGTTAGTGTTGTGTTTGGTAGCCGAGGATGAGGAGGGTATAACAATGCTTTATTAGCAGGTCATGCACCCATTACATAACAGTAGTAGGTCTTACTTTCACTTTCAAGCTTTACAGAAAGTCCTATGTATGCAAAGTGCCACCTGCAGGCCATTTGTATAAACACCACATATTCCCCCTATAGTAGGAAAGCATTTGGACAAATATATAAACAGTAACAATTAAACTGTATGTATCTTAAAGCAATATATACATTCTGCACATGACATAGTCCTTGGTCCATGCAGGTAGTTTCCTGATTCTCTCAGTATGCCTTATAGGTTCACTTTCCTCTGCCCTATTGCAGTTGGCATTAGGAGTAGGGAAATGTCCTTCATCAAATGGAACATCTCCAAAGTCATATCTAGCAGGAGCAAAACGACTTGCATTCCATATGAGTCCATCAGACAGTTCATATGTGTATGGTCCTCGTTGGCGTCTCACTTCAAGTGGTGTAGTACATTTAGATTGTCCTTGTTTCAGTATTCCTGGTTTCTTAATTCTGACTAAAGATCCAGGCTGAAAGTGCACTTGTCTTGCACCACGGTTTCTATCAGTATAAGCCTTACATTTGGCTTGGTGATGTTTCACAATGTCGGCAGTAGATGATTTTGTAGGAATAGTCTTTGGTGGAAGTTTGACGTCTGCAACATGTAACTTAGTGCGCATCTGTCTGCCATGTAATAATTCAGCTGGAGATGATTGGGTTGTTGTATGGCATGTTGCTCTGTAGTTATGCAGTTCCTGTGATACAGTCTCCCTTAGAGAGTAGGGCCATCGCCTTAATTTCTGGTGTACTGGTTTTACATCTAGTCTCAACTTAACTTTGTGTGCAAAGTTCTTTGCACAGCCCAACGTAGCTAGGCAGAAACTATAGCATTGGGAGGGAATGGTGGGGGGCTTTAAGGTGATTCACTGGAAGGTGTGGAATATATTTAAGAGTGCTACTGGCATTAACGCTGTGTGAACATTGACCCTATTGGAGGGTATTTGCTATTCTAGAGTAATTCATAGTAGCGATTATATGATACATTGCCAAGCAGTGGAAGTGCATTTAAACTGTTTGTTACCACTAGCCTACCCAGTCCGCCTACACATTCAGTTTTTAGTATGTGTTATTTTTAAGGACATTGTCCTGCACAGCTGTGAGTGTAACATGCTGTGAGTGTTTATGTCGGTTTGAGCCTATTTGGTTTTTATTAAGCAATGTTACTATTAAAGGTTAAGTTTTAATATATTGTTGCGACCATAACCTGAACTGGCTGGCTTGCTACATAGTTGCTGGATGGATGTTAAGCATTCAATTCAGAACTTGTATGCAGTAATTTTTGTTTCTAGTCACATGTTTTGTTGTTACCAGCTTGCAGGCTAAAGGTCGTATAACTTCCTTGTTAACCCCGATTAGTTTGTGTATATATAAATCCACCCATAATTGTAAGTCAACAAATGATACCCACCTGCATCAAGCTGCATTAACAAATGTCCAAATAAGTAGGTACACATCGGGAAAAAGTTTAAAAATCATTACTTTTAATTAATTAATTAATTTCAAACAGCTCGAAGTTTCGGTCTGCCTCTACGACCTTCATCAGGACCCTGTTCGCAATAAAATCACAGACTTAAAGGAACAGTTCAGTGTAAACATATAAACTGGTAAATAGATTGTGCAAAATAAAAAATGTTTCTAATATAGTTAGTCAAAAATATAAATATTATCGCATCATTCATTTTAAAGCTGTATACAGAAAAAAGTCCAATTTGCAGTATCTGAAGGGTTAAAAGAAGGGTGGGTTTTCGGGAGGGCTGTCCGGGTGAAAGCTGCCTGTCCGAATTTCCAAATTAGGAAATCCTGAAAAAGTCTGCCCTTACCAATTACCATTCTGCTTAGAGGGTTTTCTTTGTATGTCTTCAACTGCAGCTAGGGCTGCCACCTTTTCTGGAAAAATACCGGCCTTCTTATATATTTATCTTTTTTTCCTATTAATAACATTGGCATCAACCATCAAAAATACCGGCCAGGCAAGTAAAATACAGGCCAGGTGGCAACCCTAGCTGCAGCACATTTTGGGTGAACGCATTATTTTCTAACTTTCCAAATGTATTTCCTGCAATTAAAATGGATAGGCATTTGCCGTTATTCCTATATGCTTATCTGTGTGTTTGTATTTGTTCAGTTAGTTTTGGCTTGAGCAGAATACAGAATCCTCCTGATGAAATTCATCAAATACTAATTTGCATATTCAGCAGCTTAAAAAAATAAAAATAAAAAGTCACTTCAGCTATCAAGTCATATAACGTGAAAGGATTCATTTTGGCTAAATCTTGCAAAAAGCTAACTCTGGATTTATTGCATGCCTAGCAGTAGCTGCCTATTGTTTTGGGCATTGATCCTATTGTTTTAGGATCATTAGAAATGACTGTTAAAATAAAATGGTAGAATGTAAGGCAGGCAACACCAAGCAATACATTTGGTTTCATTTACCCCTCCAAAAAACAGCTGTACCTAGAATTACTGCCTGAACCTCCACACCTGCTCACTAGAGTGTTCCTGTACAGCATTATTGTAGTTGTTCACATTACAGCAGCAATTCATTATAAATACTGAATATAGCGTTTAAGAGGATCAATGATCATTGCATGTTTTATTCATATCCTTCAGCTGGCATGCAAGTGAAACCCCCAATTTATTTGCTAAATTAATAGCACTGGATAAGGAAAACAGCAAATGAAAGACTCATTTTATCAGTGAATGCCTCTGCAATGTGCTTTAGTCCCTTACACATAGGCGTTCGTACCTGCGCTCCATTTTGCTGCACTCAGCCGCAGGGGAGATGCACTAAATTCTTTTGAATGAGGTTGTACCCTCCAGACACGTGTAAGAGCCAACCTGCGATCAGCGCTAATGCGCGTCTGGTGGGTACAACCTCATTCAAAAGAATTATGTGCCTCTAGGCCTGCGCTATCCTAACCTGCCTGCGCTATCCTAACCTGCCTGCGCTATCCTAACCTGCCTGCGCTATCCTAACCTGCCTGCGCTATCCTAACCTGCCTGCGCTATCCTAACCTGCCTGCGCTATCCTAACCTGCCTGCGCTATCCTTACCTGCAAAACAGAATACAGGGCAGCGCAGGTACGAACGCCCATGTGTAAGGCCCCTTAGGAAAAACATATATCCTCCAGAGCAGACAAGTGCAACACTGGTGAGGATGAGAGGCTGCACTTACAGCTCTATAGTGAAACTAAATGTATTAAAAGGGTTAACGAGTTTAGTTAAAAACAAAAATAACTAGAAAACGCATGTCTCCCGATATTCCCTACGTACGTACAGTATATAATTCTGTCATGCTCATGTGTGCTCAGGACAATATCACTGATTGAATGGAAAGTGTACTGCTCAGATGAAAATGTTTGTCCAATTTCTGAACTGAATCTGAACTCTAATATAAAAGTTTTGATTTGAGCAACTACGAAAATGGCAACATCTAAATCAGTGATCCCCAACCAGTAGCCCGTGAGTAACATGTTGCTCTCCAACCCCTTGGATGTTGCTCCCAGTGGCCTCAAAGCAGGTGCTTATTTTTGAATTACTGGCTTAGAGGCAAGTTTTGGTTGCATAAAAAACAGATGTCCTGCCAAACATTCTCTCCTGTAGGCTGCCAGTCCATATAGGGGTTACCAAAAAGCCAATCAGAGCTTTTAGTTGACATCCACATGGACTTTTTCAAGCTTGTGTTGCTCTCCAACTCTTTTCTAAAAAAAAAGTTTGGGGACCCCTGATCTAAATCATCACCTTTGGTTTCTAGCGCTTCAAAAACAATTAAGGGTTTGGTTTACTGTGAATGCTGCCAAAACAGTAAAGATCCGATCTTCCAAATCCTCGTATGATTTTCAGATCCTGCGTGGAGTGTACCGACATTTGTCTTGCCATGCCGATCAGTCGTTCCGGTTAGAAGATTTCTGTCGGCTGCCGATGATATCTCTACATGTATTTCCGATCTGGCGATTTTCAGTGGGAAACTGTCACCAGCTTTTGTCGGACATAAACTGATCTGATGATTTTCAGCTTTGTCGGACATAAACGTTTATACAATTGCTGTCAGGAGCAGAACATCGTCTGATCTGTTTTTTGCTACTTTATTTTATCTGAATTGTTAGTGGAAGGTCGGGAGATGAGGATGTACGGTGGTTCATCAGATATTGAAGGTAAAACTTTGCATCTATGGCCAGCTTTAGACCCACAAATGGACACACTATGGCTAGGGTTGCCACCCGGCCGGAAAATTTGTAACACCACTAAAAACAGCCCTTGGCCTGCCCCAATACAATGAAAACGTATCTTTTTCGCTGTCTTCGGTCCAACACGTGTCGTGGCTTTGCCCCTTTCACGTCACAACACACCCCTTTGATGTCACACCCGCCCCTATTGTTCCCGCCCCCCACTGCTGGCCAGTAAATAGCTTGCCAAAAGGTGGCAACCCTAACTATGGCACATAATAATGCAGGTTAAAGCGATACTGACAGCTCACATTATGAACAGATCTTTTCAGGCGTTTCAGTGACGCTGGGCTGGGGGTGGAGCAATCCTTCCATAGGCTGGATTCATGTTTTCATTAGTTTTTAGCCTATGGAAGCATTGCGCTGCCCCCAGCCCAGCGTCACTGATACGGCTCAGGAGGTCTTTTAGTAGTGTCGGAGGGTCGTGTAAATGCAGGTGCGCGGGCCTGGGGTCGCTCTGAGGCAAAATATTCTGGGTGCAGCACATACTATATACTGACACGTTCCTATGATTTCACTGATTTTGTGCATGAATACCCTCTGAACTTGAATAATTATAATTTTTTTACACCAACATTTGTGATTCCATGGTTTTCTTTCTATTGAAATAAAACCATGATAGTCTGTCTGTGTGCTGATTAGGACTAGTCCTTCACCCCCTTATTATTAGACTCACAGTGTAAAGCTACTCCCTCACATTTTTTCTATTGTGAAGTGATGGATTCTGTGGGACTTGATATCCCATAGAAAATTGTGCACGGATTCTCTGAAAAGCAGAGGGAACATCTGTGTAGAAAAACAATATATTTGCATTGAAACCTCAACTTTATATCCACTGTATTTATGTTTTTCCTCGTTTTACATTGCTTTTTTGCAGTCCCACATGTAATATTTTCCCTGATTTACAATATCCCAGATTTTACGCAAATTTTGGTCCCTGAAAAAACCCTAAAATGGGGGTTCTACTGTATATTTATTTAAGGAAGTTTAGCGGCGGAGTCACTATGTCAATGGGACTGAGTCATATCAACAAGCGTGGAATCCAAAGAGGATTTGGGGAGTACAAAAGCTATAAAGGTGTGGAATGGTGGTAGGATTGCCACCTGGCCGGTATTTTACCGGCCTGGCCAGTATTTTTGATGGTTGATCCCAATGT
>CM044436.1:100980489-100996154 GCA_024363595.1 Xenopus borealis
GCTGTTATGTAATGGCTACATGAACCTGCTAATAAAGCACTGTTATACTCTCCTTATCCTTGGCTACCAAAACACAACAGAATGTAAGTACTAAAGGTAATAGAATAATAGAACCAATATCCTATAATGTTCTCAAGCTGTGCCAGCTGAACAGGTGATTTCCCCATAAAAATTTTAAACTCAGTGGTAAAGGTGTCCAAATTACAGTTAAGTCCTGAGCTTAAACTGCGATACTGACTGATGAACTCCTGAAAAAGTTTCCCTGACACACTTTGGTGGAACATGCATGATGTTTGGTGATTCCTTGTTGTATAGGCAGCAGAAACTTTCAAGACATGCAGGAAAGCTGGAAATTTGAGGGAGATATCTATAAACCCAGCATGAAGTGTAGAGGTCCCCATAGACGCAACGATCTTTCCCTGCCGAACGACCGATCTTAGGAAAGTCCGACCAATCTGTCAAATTATCGTGCTGTTAGTGGGATACCAACGATAGTTCATCTTACGATTTTTCGTTCAACATCGGTCTGATGATTGATCGGCCAGGTTAGAAAATCTTTATCAGTCCCCATGCAATCTACCTATGTTTGCAGGGCCAAACAGGCTGCAATCCTTCAGTTTTGCTGGCAATATCACCTGAAATGGTCTTTTTAGTTGATGACACATCAGGCATTTAAACGATCGTTTTGAGACAATCGTGGTCTCACGATAACAATTGGATCTTTCAAAAATCTTTACGTCTATGGCCAGCTTATGTCTATACCACCCAAAATCATAAACAACTCCTCATCCTAGTGCCATTCTGTTTGCTGTTAAAATGTTATGTTCTTAATTCAGTTATTGCCAACATTTTTCATATTACTTAGAATGGCATGTAGCATTAAATATGTAGCATTAGAGACAGGTTCACTAATATCATTACCAGAGGGCTGGCATTGTGTCCTTTTCTGTGAGTTCTAAGAACTTCACATGTCTGGTGGCCAGATATCCCGTGGAGATAAGATAACCGAGCACCTTGCATCTCTGCTGTACATTCCGAACAAATCATGTAATTATTTCGGAAACTATTATACTTTGCAGACATGGCATTTGAAACCAACAGTGTTCCTGAATGACCTCAGAAAAAAAACATTCAAGTCTTATCAAGTGTGAGAGAATGGATCCATTGCTAATAATAGTACTGGGAACGCTGGGCATGGATGCACAATTTCATCAATGTGCTCTAAAACACTTTTCCTGGCTGCTCTGGGTTCCTTAAAAAAAGATTAGAAAGCTGGCCAAATTGCATTGTCAAACAAGTCTAGGAAGGCAATGAAGGCAAATCCAAGGTCCAGATTTGCTACATGGAAATATTCAAGGAGAACCAGTCCTTTGGGCTCTCAACTGAATGCGCCGTTTATTAGTGTTATTGATAATGCAATCAAAAATTTGGAAGAGAGGGCTGGAAAGTCATTAACAGTAGCCAAAGATGATTTAAACTTGCTTACTGCACAGTTGCCCAAACAGATCTATAGCCGACTTTAATTCACTCTTCACTTTGCTGAGGAATTGAAAAACAACTGATAGATTGGCAGTCCAACCTATATGAACTTCCTGCACACCTCATATTGACTCATTTCAGATTTATTGGCCTTAAAATGCAAGTTCAAGTTCCCTACAATCAATAATGAACTTTTAAGCTGATGCCTCTGTATCTTTAGATCTTTCCTCGGCAAAGCCTTAAAAACACCCAGCATTTCTTGGCAGAATATGTGCAGTCTTAATAAAAATCTTTTAGCCTAATTACATTGTACTTGATCAATGTCTTTTTTTATCTTTTTTGTCCCTGACAATCCAACTAATCTAGTCAATGTGATCTGGGTTTCTGATGCACTGGCGTTCTGCCCAGGCCAACAGTTTATTAAGACAAACCCTATGATATTCCAGAATCGCATTACCTGCACCAGAGAAAGCACCACTTAAATATCTGACTGTGTTCCAATGTATTATATACACTAGCATTGCCCAATGACACACCAAAGTCATGTCACTGCACAGCTTAAGCTACAAACAACTTTCTATGTAACTTGTATGAATGCTTCAGCAGCAGAGGAGCTCAATCAGTGGTAATTTAGGTTTTTGGTACTAAATACCATTTTTTTCACTAGTTTATACTTCATAAACCCACTATATGCTGCTACATGTCAAAAGCTGGTGTTACCCTGCTGGTAGGTCAACCACCCTGGTGTAATTAGTCATGAGCGAATTCACAAAAATGTGTGAATTTCCTGCAAAATTCGCAAAACAGGCAAAAATTCATGCAAAAATTGTGAAAATCGGAAATTGATGCCCGTATCCAAGCCGACGCTGTGTTACAGTCAATTAACTCACGGAAAATGTATTTGCCAGTGGCAAAACACGGAAATTCACCACAAATTCACAACAGGCAAATTTATTCATCCATCACTAGGTGTAATACATACAAGCATGCACGTTAGCTGGGGTGCTGTTGCCTCACAACTATTATACTTTACTATATTTGCTTCAATAGCTAGAAATATACATTCATTTATTATATAACACATCATTCCTTACCACTAATATCTACTGAATACACAAACTACCCTTGAAGGTGTAAATTAATATATCAGAGGGTCTATAGAAGCTCACTTGGGGTACCTAATCGTATACAATTGTTTTGTATGCATTTGTTTGGTTGCAAGTGTAGTTTCTTTCAAGTGTCTGATAAAATAAACCAATAAAAATCTTCCACAATGCTTTTGTTTTGAGCATTTAATGGTAAAGACACCTGTGTAGAGAAAAAGAGCAGGCACTTCCAAAGACCAATTCTCTAGGCAGGCTTGTCAAATCAAGCATTAAGTTTGGTGCTTTATAAGGGTTACACTGTTTTACTGTAGATCCATTAAACATATAACTATTGCATTACTTTACAAACCACAAAGTATACAGCTGCTGCTAGCATAATCCATGCTCGAATGTCATGCATCTTAATCCATGAGTGTGTGCCATCTAATTTTCTGCTACATATGGATTAATGAAACCAAGGTTTACAGCAAGGTTTCCAGATTGAGCACCCGAATACACGCACAGGTTTGCATTACCACTGATCGAAGACCACTTCTCTATTGGCTCCCTGCTGAAAGAGAAAATAAAGGCTGTTCCGTGTACTGGGGTAATAATTAATAAACCTCTAACTGTAGTTAGGTGTACATGTTTAAATACAGCCACACTGAAAGCGAGTAAATATTCCATAGCCCAAGCACACATCTCTGTGCTATAATCTTATATAGTGTGCCATGCATAAATGACCTGCCACCATAAAGCATGATAACAATGAATGTCAGTTTTGCTTTTTGGACATCAAGTGTAGAAAATATACAGTATACGGAAAAACGTTATCTATCCTTTACTTTAATCAATATTATCTGTTGGAGAGTGCAGAGACTAAGTGCAACTAAACTGGTTAGAGGGATGGAAGACTTAAATTATGAGGGGAGACTGTCCAGGTTGGGGTTGTTTTCTCTGGAAAAAAGGCTTTACAAATATATTAGAGGACATTATAGACAAATATCAGAGGAGCTTTTTTACCCATAAAGAGGATCACCGCACCAGAGGCCACCCCTTCAGACTAGAAGAAAAGGACTTTCATTTGAAGCAGTGTAGGTGGTTCTTCACAGTCAGGACAGTGAGGTTGTGGAATGCACTGCCGGGTGATGTTGTGATGCTCATTCTGTTGATGCTTTTAAGAGGGGTTTGGATGATTTTTTGGACAGACATAATATCAAAGGCTATTTTGATACTAAACTCTACAGTTAGTATAGCTATGGGCATATACACACTCAAAAAAACCAGTGCATGCACAGCCAAACGCTTGGCTTGCTGAATTTGCCAAGCCTTGTAAGTATGTATGTATGTCTGTGCTTGAAACATGGTTAAAGAAGAATAAAGTGAATGTTTTGGAATGGTCAAGTCAAAGTCCTGACCTTAATTCAATTGAAATGTTGTGGAAAGACCAAAAGTGAGCTGATTGTGCGAGGAAACCCACCACCATCCAAGAGCTCAAGCTGTTCAGTATGGCGGAATATGCTAAAATTTCTCAGAGTCAATGTGCAGGATTGATCAACAGTTATGTCAACGTTTAGTTGCAGTTATTGCTGCACAAGGGGAAGGGGGTCACACCAAATAGTGAATAACGATTCACACACACATTGGATCATTTTTTTCAATAAATACATGACCAAATATAATAATTTGTGTTTCATTTGTTTAACTAGGTCCCCCGTCATCATTTTTAGGACTTGTTTGATAATCAGATTATGTTTATGTTTTTAGGTCACATTCATATAAAAATATAGAACATTTTAAATGGCTCCCAAGCTTTCAGGCACCACTATAAATAAATGTATGTACTGTATGAAGTTATAACTAGGATCTATCTTTGTTCAAATGCATTTAGGAAAATAATATCCATTGAATTAGAGACCATTAAGATCATTTTTAATAAAGAGTATACAACTGAAAAGGCTTTACAGTTATTTCTATTGTTTCTTTGAAGCAGAAGTCCTGAATTTTAATATGGAGGGTGTGGTATCAGTTATGCAAAAAGCAGCCCTCTTTTATATGTTGCCTTAAATGAGAACTAAAGCCTAACTAAAGAAGTACAGTAGGTAGAAATGTTGTACATGATGTTTTGTGCTTGTGTACCAGCCCAAGGCAACCACAGCCCTTTAGCAGTAAAGATCTGTGTCTCCCCAGTAGATGCCCCAGTAGCTCCCCATCTTCTTTTCTGCTGATTCACTGATTCACATGCTCTGTGCTGCTGTCACTTACTGAGCTTAGGGACCGACTCACAATATACAGTACACATAGAATAGAAATATAGTCACAATATAAGGCTGATTTGTCATGAATACAGATAATTACTACATGGCAGCACAGAAACCAGTGCAACTAGCATCAGAATTTAATAATCAGCATCAGCTTATACTACAGTCCAACCTCATTTGCTGCTGCTGGATAATTAGTGACGACCCCTAAGCTTAGCTTCTCAACAGCTACTCAGAGCCCACTGAACATGTGAGTGTTACAGACACTTTCCAAGATGGTGACCCACCAGTGACAAGTTTGAAGTCCTGGATCATTGCTGCTATTGACAAACTTTAGGCTGGTGCAAAAAGTTCAGTATATAAATTATAGCATTTTTAGCCATATTAATTTTTAGGGTTTAGTTCTTCTTTAACTATGCTCAGTCTATCTATGCTGAAGGGAACCTTAGATGTGTTAAGTATTATCTGCCCCTGAAACAAAACTGCAGTATCTTTCAAATAAAATTTCAGTTTAGGTAGGATAATGTTCTACCATGCTAAGTGAGCATTAAGTGACCCCAGGCACTAACTCCTCCCACCCACCCCCGTAAGCCCCCCTCCCTCCGGCCTACCTCTCCCCCCGGGCTATTGCCCCTAAGTTGCTACTTAGCCCTCTGTGTAGGTCCCCTCCAGCGACGATCACAAGGGCCATCTTCGCTTCAAACCGCTTCTTCCGGGATGCTGCTTCTTTGGCGGCGCATGCACAGTAGGACGCTGGTACTATTGCGCATGCGCACAAAGTTCAATCGGCTAACTTCACAAACTTTGTGCGCATGCGCAGTAGTACCAGCCTCCTACTGCGCATGTGTCGCCGAGCGATGGATCCAGGAAGAAGCGGTTTGAAGAGAAGATGGCCCCTGTGAACGTCGCTGGAGGGGACTTTCACAGAGGGGTAAGTAGCGACTTAAGGGCAATAGCCCGGGGGAGGAGAGAGGGGGGCCTACATTTGGGTGAGTGGGGAGGGGTTAGCGCTGGGGGGTTAGATTCCCCTTTAAATGCCAGTTATTATCCATTAAAAGTCTAAAGACACGCAAAAAGTACCTTTTCATGGTTTTCAATTATAATTTCAACCACAATGTTCTGGAATTTAATATCCATGATGGCTGCCACTGTCTCTTCCTGGGGGCGCAATAGCGTTGGCCCAAAAACAACCCCAAGGTTGGCTACAGTCATCAAGTTTTGCTTGTGATGAGCAGCAACGCTGCAAAGAAAACAGAGAGAGATAGAGTTTACAAAGTGAATACAATATGGAAAACAAACAGTAAATTATAGTTGGCTGCAGGGGCTGATCAAGTGAGTATGTTGAACAAAGATTAAGAGGCAATTATGGGATAACCTTTTCCCCCCACAAATGTGTACTTTTGGCCAAGATACTCTGGAAACACATGATACCAATATATATAAAAAAGCTTTGTAGATTTTTCCAATGCCTGCATAGTGGAAAAGTTCATTTTCACAAAAGGTACGCTAAAGATTCAATAAAACCTCATAAAATCTGTGGCATATTTTCTTTATGACAGATATCTTCAACCAGAACAATAATGAGCTTCATGCAGAGCACAGTTGTAAACTTAGGTGAATAAGCTAATCATTAACTGCTGTCTGCTTTAATATTGGCAGAACCTTAAAGGGATCCTGTCATGGGAAAATGTTTTTTTTTTTTCTTTCAAAACACATCAGTTAATAGTGCTGCTCCAGTAGAATTCTGCAATGAAATCCGTTTTTCAAAAGAGTAAACAGATTTTTTTAATATTCAATTTGAAATCTGACATGGGGCTAGACATATTGTCAGTTTCCCAGCTGCCCCCAGTCATGTGACTTGTGCTCTGATAAACTTCAGTCACTCTTTACTGCTGTTCTGCAAGTTGGAGTGATATCACCCCCCCCCCCTTCACTCTTGACTGCTGTACTGCAATTTGGAGTGATATTACCACCTCACTTTCCCCCCCAGCAGCCTAACAAGAGAACAATGGGAAGGAAACCAGATAACAGCTCCCTAACACATGATAACAACTGTCTGGTAGATCTAATGGTGTCAACAGCTTATCAGCCCGTGCGGGGGGCCCTCTGATGGGCTTCCCCGATCGATATCTGGCCGAAAGTCGGCCAGATGTCGATCGGGCAGGATTTAAAAATCCCGTTGGATCACAGCCAGATCTATTCGTTGATGTGGTCCCACGATCCGACCACCCGTATCTGTGCCGTTCTGATGCGATCGTTGGGCCCTAGGGCCCACGATCAGATCAGCCTGATATCGCCCACCTCAAGGTGGGCATATTGGGCAGAGACCTGCTCGTTTGGTGACGTCGCCAAACGAGCGGATCTCTACGTGTATGGCCACCTTGAGAATAGCACTCAATAGTAAAAATCCATGTCCCACTGAGACTGATTCAGCTACATTAAAGGACCAGTAACTTCAAAATATGAAATTGCTTTAAAGTAATAAATATATAATGCAGTGTTGCCCTGCACTAGTAAAACTGTTGTTTTTGCTTCAGAAACACTAGTATTGTCTATATAAATAAGCTGCTGTGTAGCCATGGGGCAGCTACTCAAAGGAATAAAAGCTCAAGATACACAGCAGATAGTAGATAAGCTCTGTAGAACATAATGTTATCTGTTATCCTGTGCCTTATAGGCTTTTTTCAATTTCCACCATTGCTACTCAGCAGCTTGTTTATTTGAACTATAGTAGTGTTTCTGAAGCACACAGATCAGTTTTACCAGTGCAGGGAAACCCTACATTATATTTTCATTACTTTAAAACACTTTCATTTTTTGGCGTTACTGTTCCTCTAAGTAGGAGAAATAAACATAGTGGGGGTCATTTATAAACACTGGTCAAATTTGCACTTGGGCAGTAACCCACAACAACCAATCAATGATTAGCTTTTTTTTCAGCCAGCTGCAGATTGAGCGCTGAAAGCAATCATCTGATTGGTTGCCATGGGTTACTGCCCTGGTGCCCAGTTTTTATAAATGACCCTCACTATCCAGGCAGTTTCAGATGTTTATTGTTAAAGGAGAAGGAAAGGTTAAAACTAAATACGCTTTATCAGAAAGGTCAATATAAATACACCAGTAAATTCTCAAAGTAAAAGATGCTCTGATTCCTCTTTCAAAAGAAACACAGCATTTCTTTCCATCTATTGTGTACACATGGACTTCTGTATCAGACTTCCTGTTTTCATTTTAAATTTCCAGAGCTTGGGCATGCTCAGTTTGCTTCTCTCTCCAACTCCCTTCTCCTTCCTCCCCTCAGGCAGGAAGTGATGTCACAACAAGCCAATAGGGCAGCTGCTATCCTAAATTAAACTAGAGAGAGCTTCTAGAGCTGTTTCCTCAGGTATGGCAAAGCATTCTACAGAATAAATATAGTGTTATAGCTTTCACGGTTGTGGTTAATCTATTGCAATAAACTGCCTCGGTAGCTTTCCTTCTCCTTTAAATGATCTTCCCCCGCATTTCCCTCTGCCTATATCCTTCAGTACACCTCACTTGTAACTCTCAAGGGCATCCACTTCTAACAATGCTTGTTTCCTGGCAGAAAAGGATTTTGGTATTAAAATACGGGTTTATAAATATATCCGTCAATCAGGTAAATGCGCTCATGAAGTCACCAATTGTTCAGATGTTGGCAGTGGATTCAAACTAGTATGAAAATAGTGTGTATCTAAAAACTTAGATGATTATAAGCAAGAAATAAAGTGGTGCCAGATGAAACACAGCAGGAGGCTGAAAACATAACAGGCTCCATTATGTATTTAGCCAACATACAACTTGGCCTATTACTCTTGTCACATGCTATTTTCTCTTTTTCCTCCAGTACACCAGCAATAAATTAAAAAAGTAATTGTAACTGACATCATATAAAGGAAATGCATGTGTATGCAAATTCAGATTGCCTCTTTAATAACATACAGGCATCAGGAAATATTAAATGGGTGGTACACTTAAGTTAATTTAGTTAGTTAACTTTTAGTATGTTATAAAATGGCTAATTCTAATTAACTTTTTATTTGGCCTTTGTTTTTTCTTTTTTTTGTACAGTAAGTTTTTGCCTTCTTCTTCCAGCTTTCAAAAGGTGAATAACATCCTTTAGGGCAGTGGTTCTCAACCTGGGGGTCGCGACCCCTTTGGGGGTCGAACGACTCTTTCACAGGGGTCACTTAAGGGGCTCCAGGAGCAGGTTCATCTCTCTCCCCACTAGCCCTGGGGCAAGGTTGTAGCTCTCCAGGTGTTGGTGCTGGTAGTTGTAGTTCAGTAACCTGTGTAGGGAAGCCAGTTGAACTACAACTTTCAATATCCCTTAGTAGGGACTGCCATACAGCTCTCCCTGCCCATTTAAAGCGGGCAGTCTTATTTGTAAAATCAACATGGTAATAGGGGGTGTGGCCAAAATATTTTACCACACTATGCACGGAAAACAAAACTTTATGCAGACACCCTGTCTCCTGTACTTTCCTAACAATCCTCTCTGGGCTGGCAATGAAAATACTATAATATTTTATGGTTGGGGGTCACCACAACATGAGGAACTGTATTAAAGGATTGCAGCATTCGGAAGGTTGAGAACCACTGCTTTAGGGTGAGGTGACACACAGGGGGTATTTTTAGCTTTGTGTGAGTTGTTCAGCCTGTAGTTTTCTTTTACCCAACACACATCTCTGTTTTTTCGTTACCCACAATTCTTTTCGTAAGAATTTTACTAAATTAAGCAGAAAAGCAATTTATAAACAAAATGTAACCAGGCCTAGATTTACAAATGGGGCACCCCTAGGCCACCTCCATTCATTGTCCCCATATGCATCTCTCTCTCTTCCCCCTCAGCGTCTCTCTTTCCCTACCCTCCTTCCGCTTCGTCGTCCTCCTCTTCCGCGTCGTTCTCCCCTCCCTTTCCACATCGTCCTCTCCCTTTCCACATCGTCCTCTCCCTGTCTCCTTGTGCCTATATGTATATGCGCATGTGCATATGTGCTTATACGTGCATGCACAAGGAGACGGGGAGGACGACGCAGATGTGACGCGGAAGGGGAGCTACTCACTTGAATGCGGCTGGGCGGCATGCCCCTCAATTCCTAACGATCATTTTTTATTGTTTGTGGTTTTATAGTTATTTAGCTATTTACTCAGCAGCCTCAGCAATTTGGTTTCTAGGGTACAAAATACCCTAACAACCCTGCATTGATTGGAATAAGAGACTGGAATATGAATAGGAGAGGGATTGAATAGAATGATAAGTAATAAAAAGTGGCAATAACAATACATTTGTAGCCTTACAGAGCATTTGTTTTTAGATGGTGTCAGTGACCCCCATTTGAAAGCTGCAAAGAAACAGAAGAAAATTGCAAATCATTAAAAAACTATGAAAAATAAATAATGAAGACCAATTAAAAAGTTTCTTAGAATTGGCCCTTCTACAATATACTAAAAGTCAACTTGAAGGTGAACCACCCCTTTAACCATAATGTAAGTAATGTAAGTAAGCAAAAAGCAGTGCATGCAAACATAACATTAGTAACTGGATATTATGGGTTAGTAGGTATTTGCCAGGTGATACTTCTTGAGATGTTTCTCACAGCATTTCAAAGGAGAAAAAGTATAAAATGCAAAAAACTCAGCTTCTTTAAAATTTCAGAGCGTTTACAGATTATAAACAAAGCAATTATTTATTCAGTGTTTTATAACACATCGCTGTCAGGACAAAGCACAAAAAGAGTCTCAGCATCATCCAGTGTCATCAGTGAACTTAGTGGGCTGCAGAATACTTCAGTTAGTTTACGATTGTGCATCAAAAGAAGTAGAAACTCTGCAAATCTTCAAGTTCCACCCAAAGAACACAGAAAGAAAAGAGGATAAAAAGGTAAGCAAGCAACAAAGAACTCTATTAATTATAACGGAAAGTTAAGGAGTGACATTAAAGGTACTGTTCAGTTGTGTTCCACTAGTGTGGGAATAAAAACTCTTCTCATTTATTTGCTTTTTGTGTCTCTCAAAAACCTATAGTTTCCCAATCTATTATCTGCTTGAGTCTGTCGTCCAAAGTAAATTAGCCCAAGACATTGCAATCATGTTTCTCCATTATCTTTCTATGACAACTTGATTGTTTTATTATGCAATTACTGTCTAGATATAAAAAAGCAGTGTGATTATATAAGGCCATAAAAATCAAATGGCCTTGCACCACAGCTCAGTAGCACAGTTCTCTTTCAAGGAGAAAGGTGGTCCTGCAAGACACAAACTCCAAATTAAAGGTAGGACAAGGATCTGAAACTGAACTCTTTCAACTGAAACTCAAATTATTACAACGTGCCCTTTTAATATGCCACCTGTTTTGCAGATGCTGGGAAATATTCACTTATATGATGATTCTATCGGGAACTGTCCACAATACTCCCCCATTACTATACATGTTCTGAATTTTGTCAGATCCTTCCTAGTTCCCACAACCATTTGAGCACAGCAGACAATTGCTCCATGCATAGGGAAAATTACTGGTTTACTTCACTCAATCACTTCTCAGCACAATTCATTATTATATACGGACAACAGGGAGGGTTTGTAAAAACTCTGTAATCCTGGCAAGTATCATTCCGATCTTTCATATTGATCTGGAGGCCTGATCTAGAACACGCATGCCACGTGCACTTGAACCCAATACTAGTTATGCTGCACACACCTAGCCACGGCTAATGAGTGGCAGAAAAACAAACCACTTTATCTCCCAAACAAATATAAAAACACCAACAAATGAACCTTTTTATACAACAGAGCAGGGAAACCAACAGCAGTCTAGCTGGAAGCACGGAGAAAAAAACAAACAAGAAAACGAGACATAAAGTGTAACCTTCTAAATGCTAGACCATGGATGTTGCTGATACAGAGCGATCATGGTGGCACAGAGCAAGATGACAGCGAGGCATACTGGCGGCAAATGGCTTCAAAGCCATAGCAACCAATCAGCAAGGGCTCTGCTGGGATTTATGCAAGTTACAGAATGATGCAAATATCTGCTTGGTTGCCATTGTCAATTGCACTGGTGCATTTTAGCCCTAATGTTAGTATATGGACTTCAGTGTGGGCATGGTAGACATAACAAGCTAGACAGTATTTTTGTAGGAGAATCGAAAGTCAAAAATGGATTGTTGCAGTTACATTCATTTTCTATTTGTAGTGTCTGGCATATGACCAGTTTTAAACTGCTTTTATCTCAGCTCTGATTGAAAGTCACATCGTCAGTTACCCTGTCTTTGCTCCATATAGAGTTAATAGAATACACAGGAGCAGGGCATATTTTTTTTTAAAACTGGAGGCAAACATCACTGGTGATATTTTAAATGGCTATTCTCTTAATAAAACCAAAAAACTGCACCTTATAAAGGCTTATCTGTCTTATTAATAGTGATGGAAATCTACTAGCCAAAGTACTTGACAGACATATGACTAGTATAATTTCACAAGATTAGCATGGCTGCGTGCCAGGCAGATCCGCCAAGATATATCTTTACCAACCTTTCAAGTAGCCATGGCAATTGCACCTTTGATTCTTTGAAGTTATTTCCAATAAATCCGGGCTTTTGTGCTAACTTTATGAAACTGACCAAAGCCCTATGCTGAGTCCCACAGATGTTTCTGAACAAATCATATTATCTTGCTAGACTTTTGGCTTTTTATGAGCATCCCCCGATTTTAATTTGCAATTTTCCTGCTCAGGTAGGGGCACCCAAGGCAAAATTGGAGTTGGATTAAGCCATCAAGTAGAAAAGCTGTTACTTTGCTAGTGATACCCTCCTCAACATAGTTAACTTGGATTTTGTATCAGCATTTAACATAACAACATACATACACAATACTCGGGTCTCCAAACCAAAACATTTCCCCATAGATATAAATCAGGCCCAACAGAAAACTCATCCAGGGGATTTACAATGGGCCCATTCAAATAAGTAGGGGTCACTATATACACGTTGAGAACTTGTTCTCAATGACCATGATAGTTAAACACTAATTTGCTGTAGTGGACAATGTGCAATTAATTAATACTTACAAAGCTCTTAAGAATAGAGCCTTTTATGGACAAGGGAAAAGCAACAGGTGCTTACAAGGCACACTTGGAACCAGTATTCTATACAAAGCTGCCAAAAAAACTTAAATCAATGAAAAATTGGATTATAGCAATAATCAATGATCCTTATATTTTACATTAACGAATGACTATGATGCCAATATTCTCTTCTAACTTCCGACTAAAATCCCCCTACATATCAACGCAATGGGCCAAGCACAAAATCAAATATATAAATACACAGTGACAACTAATTAGAGACAACTCACAAACAGATGCAAGATATTGAAAAACTATTGTTACTGTAAGATGAAGGTATGTAGATTGCATCTCTGTCGTCACATCAGTACCTGACCCAGTGAAAACTACAGCTTACGGAAGTGATACTTAAGACTTGCTGGCCCTGTAATCACTTTCTAGCAAGTTTCAGTTCGGCAGGTTACCATGGGCACAAGGTTCTGTAGGCTGAAGAATTACTGTATGTTTGGGTGTAAAAGGCTAAGTAGTCTGTGACGCACTGCTCAGTGAATTAAAGCTCTGACACAACTCAGACGGAAGATATTTATCTAATCAAGAGAAGATCTGCTTCTGCAATTCATTCAGGCTGCCAAAAGCTGGAGAGAGAGAGAGAACAAAGTCAAGTGTGTTTTTTTTTTTAATATACCATTCCTTTCAGATTATTATGTCTTTGTTAAACTGTGTTTCTGGGTTATTCTGCGAAATTTTTGAATTTGTAGAGAATCACAGTTTTAATAGGAAATAGAATACTGTGTATTGGAACATTTAACAAAGCACTGATATTATGTTCATTCAACAAATGAAAGTATCAAAAGAAAAATACTTTCAGGGCCTCATTTACCAGGACAATGGATTAAGTGCTAAGGCACTTCGAGGCCCTGACCAATAGTTTGTGCAGGCTAAACTTGTGCAAACCCTGAAAGCCATTATTCAGAAATCTCTGTTTCCAAAGAGTAATAATAATTATGACATTAATAAAAAATGATTTTTAAAAATGTTTTTTTTCTCTGTAATAATAAAATCCATGCATCCCTATTGGTAGCAAAACAATCCTATTGGGTATATTTAATGTGTAAATGATTTTTGCAGATTGAAGGTATGGCGATCCAAATTATGGAAAGACCCCTTATCCAAAAAAACCCAGTCCTACGCATTCTGGATGATAGGTCCTATATATGTATCAGGACTTTCTATCACATACTCTAGCCCAGTGTGTACTGTATGTTGTTTTTGGGCCAATAAAACACTTTTTTGCAATGGGATTTCTAGGGAATCACACAGAATTCTTAATAAGTTTCCAAGCAAACAACATTCAACCCCTTTATGAACAATACATTCGTGGCATGAGCAGAAGGGATTACTGGAGAGAGAAGATTACCCTGGAAAATAAGAAATAAGAACAGACCTTCTGAAATCAGAGAATGGGCTTCAACATAATCTTGACCACTCTGTATCATTAGCACTGGCTCCTTTTTGAAGGAAACTTTGCAAAATTTTTAGAAAAAGTTGGTTTCATAAAGGGCAAATAATTAATTTAAGGATGTACACAGAAAATGAGCAATATGTTGAAATGTAATAATGGAATTCACTCTTAAAAATCCTACAAATGCCAGGAATTCAACCTTACCATTATTACAGCATACACCAAGTCTTCTACCTTCTCAGAGGAAACTTCTCCTTCAAAGATATATATATAATATATAAACAGAACATACTCCCTCAAACAACATCATCTGTAAGTAGAAATGAATTGGAAAAGTGCTTTTTTTGTAATTTTTCTAACGAAGCCTTTTGAAGTCTCCGCTGCGGATGTACAATGAACTTTTAACCTCCATAATCCTTTATTTGTGATGGAACAGCCTTTGCCATGGTAACGCTTGCTACTGCACTTGTGTGTAGGTGGCTTAACGTTGCCCCCCTGTATATTTTATTGTGAGGAATCAATTCCAACTCTACTGCCCAGCAATAATTTCCAATCTGCCGTTTGTTCTGCTGTTAATCCAATAAATAATTGTAATCATTGCGCCACACTTGCATGGCGTGCAGACTCGGCATACACTCGTCTCTTTAGAATGTGCTAGAAACACAGTTTGCCTTCATACTGCAAATCCCTAGATAATCCCAAATCCCTAGATAAAACTGTTTTTTCAGTATCAGTCAATGATTTACATTTATGGCCAATTTAGACTAACCTTTATATAAGGAAGCAAAAATAATGTAAAAAATGTTTTTTAATATGTTACTATTCAATATAATAAATAGCTTCCCCTTCATTCTTGACTGTAATAGTTAGAACTACCCAGGGCAGCTCGTGCACTGCTGATTCCGGGCACAAACATCACGTACGGAGGGGGGGTCCGTCTGCATGTCCGGCACCAGGGCGCGACCCCCTCTAGTTACTTTACTGCCCACCGTTGCTTGACTGCCTACTCGTTTTTCATTGGTAAGCGGGAGTAGCAGAAGAGCAGTTATACAGGGGAATGGATTGCACTCAACTTTAAATTGAAGCTCAAATCGGCTGATAAAAAATAATTGATTGCAATTAGAAAAAGGCTTATGTCCGTTACCCAAAGGCAAAGGGGGATTTCAATTTTTGACAATACATCCCCTTTAAGGTTTAATTATATTAGAAATCATGGGGCCCCACACAACTAAATTTTTGGGGCCCCCAGGGTCCCGCCCACCCAGGCACCAAAGCCCCACCCCTGATCCTCTCCC
>CM044436.1:101007575-101044986 GCA_024363595.1 Xenopus borealis
GCTAAAAACGCCAGGCGACAAAATCTCCCCGAATCTCCCTGTCTGTCCCTACCCTTACTTTGTGGATAAGCCACATTTCTTTAGTGCTAACTGAAATATTATCTACACCTGTTCTGTTTTGCTTTGTGTGTCAAAGCATAACCTTTAAATAGGATGTGATGTCACTATGATGTATATTGTTTGAAACGTTGCAAGTTTCTTTTGAGATAAAAGATATTTTCTTCATTCACATCGATTTGTCCCGTGGAATAAAATCTGATAATGAATATTTGTACATGGAATAATATTTATTGCTAGAGATTTCATATTGCTTCCTAGCATCATAGATAAAAGGGTATTGTCTCTAACAATCCTTGTTCTGTTTAAAGGGGAGGGCAGTTTTAGTAGCTAAATGCACAACATGTGTTTTCATCCTTAATATATTGGTACAGGTATAGAACCTGTTATCCAGTATGGAACCTGAGTATTTCCAGATAATCCTTCCGGAATTTAAAGGACAAGGAAAGGCAAAAAAATTAAATCCCATTTTTACTTTCTTTAATGAAAAAGAAATATATCTCCAATATACTTTAATCAAAAAATGTCTACCATTTTTATAAGAAACCTGACTGTATTCGGTGAAATTCTCCCTTCATTTACTTCTGGCTAAAGGAATTGTCAGATGGTCCCTAAGTGCTGGGCAAGCAATCAATCATACTTATGAACTGCAGCGGGGGGCCCCGCCTTACTTCATGCAGAACTCCAGCAACTTGCAATCAGCAACTGTGTAGAGATTTGCACTGGATTTTATTTTTGCCTTTACATCCCCTTTACTGTTTCCCACTCCAGCTGCAGGGACAAAGATCATGGAGCCAGATTTAAACAGATAAACTGGGATTCTAGTCAGAGGATTAGTTTGCTGCAGCCACTGGTTCTGGAGAGTTGGAGAAAGTTTGTATTAAACATGACAACACAGGACCCAGTGCAGTCTCTATATTCTGATTATTAATCAATCTTGCAGCATCGGCTTCTGGCAGATATTATTTGACTTGTGCTGTTTTGATAATTTATGAAGATCCCTAAGCAGCCCAGATCACACTGAGCATGTGCACAGTCTTGGTCTTGCAAAGATGTATAACAAAGTTACAAGATGACAGCCCCCTGTGGCCAACTTTGAAAGCATAAATCATTTGTTTGATTAGGCTTGTGGTGCAGTAAGTTCATGTTTATGTTTAGTATACAAACTACAGCATGTCTAGCCTTATTCTATTTTACCCTTTCCTTGCCCTTTAAATCTACTAGACAATCTAGTAAAAATTTGATTATTTGGAAACATTTGAGTCTATGGCAGACGCCTTTCTGTAATTCAGAGTTTTATGGGTAACAGATATAAGAAACAAGAACGTCATGAAACTGCTCATTAAGGGCCTATCCAAGGGGATCCCAAAACCCTGTCCATAAGCATATAATCCTTTAGGGATCCCCTTGGATAGGTCCTAAGTGGGCAGTGATCTGGACCAGACTAGAAGGCTTCGCCTGGACAGCCTTTCCAAATACCGGCTGTCCAAGTGAAACCCTGACCCCAACCCTACTTTACACACCAAAAAAAAAGGCCTCTGTTTCATGCAAGCTTATCCCTGCTATACATTTAGTCTAAAAGAACCTTAAGGAAAAGATTCGTCACATAGCTGGATCTGTTTTTCTAAGTTACATTTTACCTGAGCCTCTAGACTCACCCACATGCCCAGACTCACAGCACAATTTATTGTACATTTCCCAGTGGATGTAACAGTTACATGGACAGAAGTGAGATCAGAGAAGAAAAGCAGAGCTGATGGCTGGGTGCCAGGCAGTGAGTAGTTCAGCGACTCGAGGCATCTTTCCCCACACAAGGTATTACACAAGGGAAACTTACTTGCTGCTTTGATAAAGCTTCTTTGAAACTGGTATGTCATGAGGGGTCCTGGAAGCATCCTGCAATATAAAATTGTACAAGTTTAGTACAGGTATGGGACCTATTTTCCAGAATGCTCAGGAACTGGGGGTTTCCAAAATTTGGATCATCATAACTTACTTCTACTAGAAAATCATGTAATAAACCCAATAGGTTGGCTCTGCTTCCAATAAGGACTAATTATATCTTAGTTTGGATCCACTACAAGGTACTGTTTATTATTACAGAGAAAAAGGTAATTAAAAAAAAATTGGATTATTTGATTATAATGGAGTCTATGATAAACAGCCTATACCTGATGACCATATGATAGGATTTAGACATGACATTTCAGTGGCTCTCATCACTCCATAAAGGATTTAAGAATTTTGGTTCTTAAAGACAATTTTAAAACAGATAGAAAGAAAAGAGTTGGAATTAATGGAAACTTTCAATTCTCTGGAAAAGGGACTAAACCTGGGCCTTGGATTTATGGCTAATTATGTGGACTAAGAAAGGCCTGTACCAGAAATAAAAGAATGTGTGATTCTGGACTAAGAGATCATTGAATTCCTTTTATTCCACACTCCATTAAAGGGGTTGTTCACCTCTGAGCTTAGTTTTAATATGATGCAGAGAGTGATATTCCGAGACAATTTGCAATTGGTTTTCATTTTTTATTATTTGTGGTTTTTGAGTTATTTAGCTTTTCATTCAGCAGCTCTCCAGTTTGTATTTTCAGATGTCTGGTTGCTAAGGTATAAATGTCCTAAGCAACCATGAGAATTGAGGATACCTTTTATTGGCTAACTGAATAAGTAACAATTGCAAGCTTTCAGAGCACACATGCCCCTTCGTTAGGAGCACACTGTATTTTGCCTGACAAAGGGGCCTTTGTGCTCTGAAAGCTTGAAATTGTTACCTATTCAGTTAACCAATCAAAGGTGATCACCAAACTTTACATTTTCTGCAGGTTTAAAAGAAAAAGTGTAATTACTTCCATAAAAGATGGGCCAGATATATACATAGCACCATTATGGGATGGCTCTTTTAACCTGACCCACCATTTAATATTTCATAATTCCAATGGTAACAGCAACAAGGTTTTTACCGTAAGTATGTCTTAAGTGAGCTTGTGATTGTCTTTATCTCCCATTCTGAGGGAATTTCTGTTTCTGTTTCAGGAGAGATTTTAGGATCTGGAATGGAACAGAAGTTTTGAAAATAAGTATTAGATTTTTAGATATAATAAATGTTGCAATTAATAACGGACTACTAATTACCAAATCTAATATACTGTATATGGTGAAAATATCACAGCAATTTACATGGAAAACGTTATTGGTAATATATCTATAAAGGAAGTGACAGGAGATCATTACTAGCACAATTGTTATGAAAAAAATAGCCTTTTCTATAGATGGCCAGGGCCCAAGTGGGTAAATTGCACCCGTAGTCCTGCAGCAAGTCGGGTTTCCCCAAAAAGCTGGTAACCTGTGGGATAAAAGTAGGATTTTCAGGTGCGGTTATAGATGCGGGTCTCATCTAAATTTCTTATCTTATGTTATATTGTCTATATTTTACTCCTTTAAAAATGTTGCAAAACGATTTTCTGCGTCCACCCACTTTTGATGATGTCACTTCCAGTTTGCAGCAACAACACTTCCTGTTTAATGGTAGTAGGCGGGTTGCAGATCGGGTTGAGAATAAGGTAGCTGCGGGTTGGGTAGCAGATCAAAAAGGGTAAATATGTGGGTTGTGGTTTGGGTAGCGGGCTGCGTGTTCGGGTCAGGTCGGGCCTTATAAATTGGTTCCGCACAGGCTCCTCATAGACTCAAAGATTTCTCTTGCCGAACTACTGTTTTTTGGGGAAGTCCGAACAATCCGTCTAATTTACATGCAGTTAGTGAGATTCTGTAATTGGTGCTAAATAGCAAAGTCTGTGTGTGCTATTGTGCTTACAGCAAGTTTGTCACAACCTGCTTTACTTTGCAGTTAGTTTTCCCTCAGTTTGAGGGGGTGGGGTTTGATTAGTTGCACCTGAACAGACTGTATAAATAGAACACCTGGGATTCCAGTGGAGCTTGCTCTAGTGTTCAGCTGCTCTTAAGTGTTTGCTCTTTAAGTGGGGGATCTGTAAATGGAGTTGCAAACAAAAATGAGAGTTCAATGTTGATAAATGCAAGGTTATGCACTTTGGCAAAAATAATATAAATGCAAGTTATACACTAAATGGCAGTGTGTTCTCCTTAAGTGAGAAGGATCTTGGGGTTTTTATAGATAACAAGTTGTCTAATTCTGGGCAGTGTCATTCTGTAGCTACTAAAGCAAATAAAGTTCTGTCTTGCATAAAAAAGGGCATAAACGCAAGGGATGAAAACATAATTATCCCTCTTTATAGATCCCTAGTAAGGCCTCATCTGGAGTATGCAGTGCAGTTTTGGACTCCAGTCCTTAGGAGGGATGTAAATGAGCTGGAGAGAGTGCAGAGACTAAGTGCAACTAAACTGGTTAGAGGGATGGAAGACTTAAATTATGAGGGGAGACTGTCCAGGTTGGGGTTGTTTTCTCTGGAAAAAAGGTGCTTGCGAGGGGACATGATTACACTTTACAAATACATTGGAGGACATTATAGACAAATATCAGGGGAGCTTTTTACCCATAAAGAGAATCACCGCACCAGAGGCCACCCCTTCAGACTAGAAGAAAAGGACTTTCATTTGAAGCAGTGTAGGTGGTTCTTCACAGTGAGGACAGTGAGGTTGTGGAATGCACTGCCGGGTGATGTTGTGATGCTCATTCTGTTGATGCTTTCAAAAGGGGTTTGGATGATTTTTTGGACAGACATAATATCAAAGGAGATTTTGATACTAAACTCTACAGTTAGTATAGCTATGGGCATATATGGTTTGTGTGAAAGAGTGGAGGGGTGTGTGTGTATGTATGCTGGGTTTTAATTTGGATGGGTTGAACTTGATGGACTTTGTCTTTCTTCAACATGATTTAACTATGTAACTATGTACATTGTACAATTTTCCGTCCATCTGTCGGACAATTGATCGGCCAGGTTAAAAAATCTTTATTGCTCCCAATGCAATCTGTCTATATTTGCAGGGCCAGCAGGCAGTGACCCTTCGGTTTTGCTGGCAATAATGCCTGAAATGGTGTTTTTAGTTGATGGACAATTCGTACGATCGTTTCCAGATAATCGTGGTCTCACAATGATGATCGGATCTTTTAAAAATCTTTACGTCTATGGCCAGCTTAATATATTTGGTTAACCAACTGTTTTCTTGCATAATGGCACAGCAAACAACTTTTCCCTAAATGAATACATTAAAGACGAGTTGATCCACTTATGTTGCTCAGCGTAATGTTTGTAAATTGATTTTGTTTGCAAGAGGGTCAACATGTGTACAGTTCTCCTTCTGGCACAGGAAACCTCAAATCTGTTCTTAAACAAGCCTCATGAGTGCAGGGATTTGGGGCCGGTACAAGCCTTGCACAGAGACAAGCTGTTTTGGCTTTCATCAGTGTCAGAGAGGCTTTTTACATCTGAGCAGAACATAGGAGGCAAATGATAAATTATATTCTAAAATCTTGAATCTCAGAGGAAACAAAAAAAACAAACAGTGCACAAGATTTATCACCAGTAGAAATGAGTGACATTCTGGCACCTTTGATATGGATCATATGATGGATATCACATATCTGACTTACTTTCCAATAAATACATGAGCCTTAGGCAGTATATATACAGAGCACTAGCAGTGCACCAGATGTTACAACACTCAATTCATGATCATATCTATGAAGCTGTTCATCAAGCCAAAGGGTCCAAAATGTCCAGTTGTTTGGCTCCACCTAGCCACGCTAACTGAAAAGCCTCACTTCTGCCTTTATAACGGAATTGTTATAACTATATATATATATATTTTATTAAACATATGAACACAATGAAATTGAAGCCATGTGCTTATACCATGCAGGAATATTCATTTATTTGTGAAAATAAATCTAGGCCAGCACAGGATTACACATTGCAGGGTTCTCACGACCTGGGACTATACGAATATCTCATAAAAGTTTTAAAAAGAAGAGAAGCATTTGTTTTCCAAGAAAACAGAACCGTGAATGCCTTACAACACCTGCAATAAAGAAAAACAGTGCTGTTTCTTTGTTGTGTCAGACAGGTGCCATACACATACTAGTACAGGTATGGGATCCGTTATCCGGAAACCTGTTATCCAGAGAGTTATAAAGTAGACTCCATTATAATCAAATAGTCCAAAATTTTTTATTTTTTTTTCCTTTTTTGGTGTAATAATAAAACAGTAGCTTGTACTTGATCCCAACTAAGATATAGTTAATCCTTATTGGAAGTTAAACCAGCCTGTTGGGTTTATTTAATGTTTAAATCAGGGATGTCCAAACTGCATGCTCGGTTCCTGAGGAAACATCATGTCACAAAGGTTATAGGAGTGGGGGGTCTATTTAAAGGAGACATTTTGCATAACAGTTTGCCTGATTTAGTTCTAGATAAATACCGGATTAAAACTGTATTTGTCTCAAACTAGATTCTAGGGCTTCAGATATTTTAATTTGCCTTCAGTATTGTTTTTCCTCATTAATTACAAATGAGGGCAACACACAAGGTGATAAGGGCAAATATATTATAGCCTCCATAGCCCAGCATGCCAATTAAATAATAATGGTTCAAAGAATGTCCGGCTGAACTCTGCGTACGCATGTGTTTTTGCTCAGCGCGTCAGATCTTGCGCAAATCGTCAGCCCTTAATGGTTGGCCCCCACAACCAAATCAGGCCCTTGTTGCAAAAAGTGTGGACACCCTTGGTTTATATGATTTTCTGGTACTCTTAAGGTGTGAAGATCCAAATTACGGAAAGACTCATTATCCGAAAAGCCCCAGGTCCCGATGATTCTGGATAACAGGTCCCATACCTGTATGTGTTTGGCACGTGTCTTTTTTTTTTTTTATCCTGTATACATTTTTAAATGTTCCCCCAAACCAAAAAAAAACAGCTTTTCACTAAATGGCACTATGAGACTACTTTACTAACACTAGGCAAAGCTCATGCAGTGCAGTTACAAAGAGCAGCCAATCAGCAATGCTTTTGGATCATTCTACTGGTTGTACAGTACTAAAAGTCCATTTCTGATAGGTTGCTGTGGGCTGCAGCTTTGAGGCAACTTCCGCCAGTACTAATAAATAATACCCATTGTTTTCAGGCACAGGTTACCTTTATATTCACTTATATTATTGAATTTCTAACAGTATGCACAAAGTATTGAAGAGGTGGTACTGGCATACAGAGTAGACAATTTGAACACAGGGCTGGATGCTTTTATCAAAGAAAATCAGAATATACAAGCTGGTATAAAAAGTCAATTTTAGGCAACTCCTTTTTGTTCTTATTGGGATTATTTAATGTTTACATGATTTTCTAGTAGACTTAAGGTGTGGGGTTTTCCGGAAAACCCCCCCAATGTAGTGCCTGGTTCCCTACGTAACGACAGTGGTACAAATTAGCACCTAGATTAGTAAACGAACATTGCAACAAGATTAGAATCTTTAGATTAGTGCTTCAATGTAGAGTCAGATCTTGGTATTTAAATATTTACTGGCAATATTTACAAAATATGTTCAACTCTTGCAGACAGAACCACACCATAGGAGGAAAAGAATGTTCCATCAGAGCTACTTTCCATACCTTGTTTTATCTCAGTCGAATAACACTGCCAAGAGTTCTTGAATGCACTGGATGATTAAGACAACCCATAACCCCAACGTCATAACTGCCAGATTGAATAAATATACAGAGATGTCTTACAGCTACTCCCTTTCCATAATAAAACCTCAGCTGTGTATTCGATAGGAGAAGGCTTTGCTTTTGCTACTGTTATATTAGCGTGCAGGGCACTTTTTTTTTTTAAACAAATTTAGTGAGTCATCTGCTTATCTTCACCAATGTTGCTCCTTCAGCCAAGAGTCCGTTATGTAATATTAACCAGCATGTTTTTAACAATGGCGAGACGAGAAAGCTTTTTATAGCAAGTTAGCTCCTGTCTTTTTCTCTGTGGTTAAGCTGATGATTCATACTCAGTAATTGGTTGGACCAGTGATCCCCAACCAGTAGCTCATGAGCAACATGTTGCTCTCCAATCCCTTGGATGTTGCTCCCAGTGGCCTCAAAGCAGATGCTTATTTTTGAATTCCAGGCTTGGAGACAAGTTTTGGTTGCATAAAAACCAGGTGTACGCCAAACAGAGCCTCAATGTAGGGGCAATCACAGCACATATTTGGCACCCCAAAAAAAACTTTTAATGCTTGTGTTGCTCTCCAACTGCTTTTACTTCTGAATGTTGCTCATGGGTTTAAAAGGATGGGGATCCCTGGGTTGGACTAAAAGGGTAATGGGCCATGACACTTCGGAGCAGATTTATTATGCGGTGTAAAAAAATGCGGAATAATTCCAGGCATTGTGTGTAAAAAAAAAAGCATAGTTTTTTTACATAATTATTCTTTGAGCAAGTTCTGCCGGAACTTACTTACAAAGGTCTAAAGCAGTGTAAAATAACAGAGTAAAATGTGGCGTTTGCAATGGCGTAATATATCACACACCTTGATACTGCGCCATTTATTTTACACGGCTTTTTACACAGCACAATAAATAGGTAGCTTAGGGTATGCATCCTGAAACTGGGTATACTTTACTTCTTAGGCTAATGCCAAAACAGATGTGTTGCTTACTACTGACTTTAATGGAGGTGCTGATGGGCACTGTATGAGATGTTAGCATTTGGTCCCCACTGGGGCTGTTCAGAATATTCCCTTAATTATGGTTAATGATCCATCAGACAGTTTGCAAATGGTTGAATCCAGGCTGTAGCTTTGTCCAAAATTCTGGGTTAAGGATTTTTCTGTGTTATCTTTAATGCCAAAAAAAGTCATATCCCATTAGTATCCTTTCAAAATAAGGTGAAAAAGTCATCAAATGGAATGCGGCTTGTCTCCAAATTTTCTTCTCGCCAGTGCTTTCTAAGCCTAAACTGAACTTATATTAATATTACAGGCCTTCTGCTCAACTAAGAGTAGGATTTGACAAATAAATATATTTCTCATGAAATAGCCGTGAGTAAAATGAACTATGCTGGTTTTCAGATGACAACTGATGGGGCTGTGGGCTAAGAGGTGATATAACTTGAATTAATTGAGGCAATAAGCACGTTACATAATATTATGTAAAGACAAAAAGGTCCAACAGGCCTGTAGCAGAAACATACATTAGATTTTGTTTGAAAGATTAATATTATTGTCTGCATCTTATTAACTAATGTATGTTTCTGCAGTGAACCTGTTGCAAGATATAAAGATGTTAATTGAATTGGCTCTTCTATATCCAATCATTTTTTTTTTTGGCTTCACCAACTTCCTCAGAAGCCACACTCCTATTTCTTGCATTGATTAAAACTGTGGAGATGGAAACAAACTGTCTGCAGGTTTAGAAATATCAGCAGTGCTGGAATTGGGGAGGGATGCACAGGGATGCCATCCCTTCGCTTCTTTATCCCCCTGAGAGAGGATGCAAGAATTTTGAATCCGGGAACGGTCTTTTGCTCCTATACACGTCTACATTCATATAAAATGCAGAGGTAAAATATAATATAGTTAAATATAACTAAAAAAAGATTGCTGGGAGAGAAGTAAAAAAGATTGAGTAGTTTTAAAAAGATAAAGAAGGCGGAGGCATAAGAGAGGGTTATAGAGAAAAGGAGAAGAAAATGGGAAATAAAAAAAGTGAAGGTATTAAACAGCAGAAGATTAAAGAATAGTGAGAGAATGATATATATATGAAGTAATCTTGGGTAATATAGAATATGTGGGGGTTGTGCTATGGTATGACACACAATACACAGAAAAGGTGCTGTGCTTGCAGAAGCTGAATTGGCAGCCAAGAAATCATATGCACACTTTTCATTTTGGCTACAGGTCACAAACGTAAATCTACGCATACTGGGCATCAAACTGCATTAGAAGGAAATTCCAAAAAAGAAATGGCTTTGCTTTAAAGTGGGTGAAAAGTAAAGTATTGGTGCAGGAGTCTTTTTATTACAATGGGTGTGGCTTATGATTGTGGGAGGGGCTTGTTTTAACATGCCAAGCATCCCTCCACTTTTTTCACTCCTATTCAAGCACCGATTACCTGGATTATTAGTTACTTAACCAGTGGTTCTGGGTGCATAGTTCTGCAAGTTTAGATATATGGCTCTGAATTATTAGGCTGTATCTGTGTTACTTAACCAGTGGTTCTGGATGCATAGTTGGCCACAAGGACTTTAAAGGAGAAGGAAACCCTTTCAGCGCAAAACCCCTCCCCCGGGCAAATGCCCCTAACTTGCTACTTAGGTCCTGTCCATGGAGTTCACAGGCGCCATATTCTTCTGTGCGCTCTTTTTCTTGGATCCATTGACATTTTCCGGTTCAGCTCTAATGCCCATGCGCCGAAAGTCACTAAGTTTTCCGATTTCAATTTCATGACTTTCGGTGCATGCGCAGTAGAGCTGAGCCGGCAAATGCTTCTACTACGCATGTGGCACCAAATGCCGATGGATCCAGGAAGAAGACCACACAGTAGAAAATTGAGGAGTAAGTAGCAACTTAGGGGCATTTGCCCAGGGGGGGAGGAGGTACGGGGGGGAGGGGTTTTGCGCCGAAAGGGTTTCCTTCTCCTTTAAGGAGTGATTTGCATTTCTCTGCCCATAATGCCTTAAGTCAAGGTTACCGTCTCTCATTTTTGGGTTTTAAGACAGTTTTATGTATATGGAATGAGGCATGTGCATATAAAGGATCTAGATGCAAATACAATGTTGTATAATGGACAAGAGCGATAAAAAACCCATCAAATATTTCCTTAGAATACATAATATATAGCCAAAAATATCTTGCTAAAGAATTATTACAAGTGGTGCTTAGTGATGTCACATTGTCACATAATTAATGTAGCTTGGATATTAAATGAAATAATATAACCCCCTGCTTTAGAATATGATGCAACAAAATAGCAACTCTGTGTTCCATGACCTGTATATAAGTGCAGCCTTGTTCGCCATGGAGCTCCTTGGTGACTTCTAATATCCCTATATTTTACAATACTAACTATACACACAAAAGAATTTTCCATACTGAAAATGTGTTCAAGCCCATAAATTATAAATATTTAGGCAGTAAAGTTTCTAACATAGAATTGTTTGGCATAAATCAATATTTCACTCTATAAAGGTCCAATTTAAAGAGAATTCTGGTGCTATTAGCAAAGGCACTTGCATCAATACACGTTCATCTATACTAAAATGTTGGTTGTTTCTGTTGTACTGAAGGTTTCACACACAGGATACCATGAAATGAATGCACCTTTTTTTGCATTATTTGGTAGTGTTTAGAAAAAAACCAGAGATAAATGTATGCAAAATGCAACATTAAGGGGCAGATTTACTATTGG
Source organism: Xenopus borealis (assembly GCA_024363595.1). Classification (NCBI taxonomy): domain Eukaryota; kingdom Metazoa; phylum Chordata; class Amphibia; order Anura; family Pipidae; genus Xenopus; species Xenopus borealis. The sequence continues at coordinate 101,019,009 of CM044436.1, forward strand.
TCGAATTTCGAATTAATTAATTAATTCGAAATTCGACCATGTGAAGTAAAATCCTTCGAAGGATTTTACCGCAATTCGATCCATCGAATAAAAAAAAAATCGATCGATTCCAACGATTTTATCAATCGATCGAATTTTTTTTTATTCAATCAAAAATAATGAAACCCAGTTTGGCAGCTTGGATCTGGCGAACTAGGTGGTCGAATAGGGGAAGTACTTCGACCATCGAATATTCGAATAACATTCTTTCGAATATTCAAATTATTTGAATATTCGATGGTCGAATTTGCCTAATTTGCATATTTGAAGATTCGAATTTTATGCAAATTCGATCAAACTTCTAACTCTTCACACAAATTTAGTAAATCTGCCCCTAACTAATATGGGTATGGCATAGAACAGATATACAACTCTTGTATCCTAAAGCTATTCCTGATTAATAGTGAATGTTTAGGCATCATCACAGGCAAAAGCCCTCATCTCCTAATAGAGCTGGAATGTATTGGCTGCACTGTATCTAGAATAAGGAATGCTTTTAGAAATACAATAACTAGGATACATGATTCTAATGATAATATTGATAAACACTGCTGTGTATAATAATAAATTAATACAAATATAATACAATAACTTTAAATGCCTAGCAGATATCATTAAAACATAGAAAAAAGCTACTGTATCATTGTTTCCTGTACATATTTGATTTGCTAAAACAAATAAAGCTAAAGTCCACAGATTTTAAATACATTTTAAAATCCAACGCCTTTGGATTCTGATATGTTTGTGTGTTCAGATTACAAATTACATAGATCTACTGTTGAGCCTGAAGACTCGTCTGGTGAAGGGTTGACCTTGAACTGTAATCCATTTACAGAAGGTAATCACTTCTATAGAGGATAGGAGCAGTCGTGCTGTGTAAATGCTTCTGATCAAATAATCCTTTCCTTGTAGAAACTAACAAATACATGGGGGAGGCCAATGAATGGCTGTTGACCCTTTCAGCTGCAGAATTTAGAAATATTGCACACTAAATTCATTATTGCGCAAAGCGTCTAACGCTAGTGCTAATTCGCCAGCATGACGTCAATTCGTAACTTCGTTAATTCACTAACACCGGCTCGGGCGAATTTTCGCTAGTGAAGTATATAGACTTGGGCAACTTCGCACCCTTACGCCAGGCGAAGTTGCGCACTGACAAAGGATCGTAAATTCGCAAATTCACTAAGATGAACATTTTCCTGAACGTTAGCACTTACGCTAGACGTTACTTTGCCAGGTCAGACCAGGCGAAGTTCAATACAATAGATAGGAGCTTGAAAAAAAAAATTTAAAATTTTTCTAAGTCCCAAAAAAACTCTGGCATGTTTTAGCATTGGACGGTGATGGTCTGAAAAAGATCGATATTTTTTTGGGGGGGTTACCCTCCTTCCCCCCTACATTTCCTAACATATTACAACACAACTATACAGGGGGCACATGTAGGGCAATAGGACAACTTTATTTTATTTATTAAAGGTTTCCTGGGCTTGTGTAGTGTAATGTAGTGGCTGTAACATATACTTCTATTATAACTTAAAGTTCCCGCCGTATGCAAATTACCTGAGGGTAAATTCGTACTTTAGTGAATTTGCGTAGCACTGGCAGAAATTCGCCTGGCAAAGTGCGGCAAACGCTAGTGAATTTTCAGATCTTAGTGAATTTGCCCCTTAAGGTGGCCGTAGACAGGGATAGCCGCTCATTTGGGCTGATCTGATCGCTGGCCTTAGGGGCCCAAGGATCGGATTAGAATGGAGTCCAAACTTGTGATCCGACAGGATTTTTTAACCTGCTCAATCAGCATCTGGCCAACTTTCAACCACATATCTATCAGGGACACCCGTCTGAGGGTCCCACACATGGGCCAATAAGCTTCCGACTCGGCCTGTCAGCATATTTTATTGGCCCGTGCATGGGGGCCTTAAACATCATCAATGAAAAGGGGAAATATTTTGCTTAAACCATTGTTTCAGCTATCCCACAGGTGTTTAGAGTCAGGGCTCTGTGCAGGCCAGTCAAGCCCTTCCATTGTCATCTAAGCAAACCACATTTGTATGGACCTTTTTCCGCATATGGTTCATTATAATGCTGAAACAGGACAGGGCATTTTCAAGGCTTTTACCACAAAGAAGGAAGCATGGACCTGTAGAATTATGCATCATGCACTGCAGAATTAAGTTGTGTGTTCACTGGAACCAAAAGATACTGGCCCAAACCATGAACAGTCCCAGACTTTTATACCTGCTCAGTCCTCATGTCTGTCAAAGCCACTCCCAGACGGAAAATCACAGTTTATTACTCTAAAAAAAACTCTTCCACTGCAGTGGAACTCAACTCTAGTCATGAAAGAATTGTGATGTTATCTGTGTGTGAAGGTTTTATTCTATGTAAGCCCATACTGAAAAGCTCCCAATAAAAAATATTGTTGTTGCATTTCTTCCAAAGGCAGTTACAAACCACCCAACCAAAAATGCACACATTTTATGCACTACAAATTTCAACTATTGCCAGTCAATTTATGTGAAATTGTAGGCCTACCACTTTGAGACTGTCCAGTTCAGGTAGATGTTTCCACTTCACAGTGGCTTTGCTTACAGCTGACCATAGCAGGTTTAGCAGGGTAGAAATATGACAAACTAACCTTGTTGAAACTGCAGCATATAATAATGGTGCCACAAGTCACTGGGCTCTTTGAAGGAACAGTAACCCCGAAAAAATAATGTGTTTTAAAATTTTGAGAATATAGTGCAGTGTTTCCATGTACTGGTAAAACTGGTGTGTTTGCTTCAGAAACTCTACAATAGTTTATATAAACAAGCTGTAGTGTAGCCAAGGGGAGACCATTGAAAGCTGAAAAAGAAGAAAAGGCATAGGATACACAGCAGATAACAGATCAGCTCTGCAGTATACAATGGGATTCTTTAGAACTTACAGTATCTGTTATCAACTGTGTATCCTGTGCTTGAATGGCTGCCCCCATGGCTACACAGCAGCTTCTTTATATAAACTATAGTAGTGTTTCTGGAGCAAACACACCAGTTTTACCAGTGCAGGGCAGCAGTACATTATATTATACGACTAATCCCCCCAAATGCCTTCCCACCGGCAAGAATACAAATCAACGGCAGGAATACGAATTGCTTCAGATTTCCGAAGTCACCTAAAGTTGTCTCACAAGGAAATTCCATGAATGTATTTTATCATTTAAATGTAATTGCTACTCACAAAACATTTCTACGATTGTTATGATTGTTTCCTGACTGCTAACATTTACAATATACAAACCCCTTAAAGGGATACTGTCATGAGAAACGTTTTTTTCAAAACACATCAGTTAATAGTGCTGCTCCTGTAGACTTCTGCACTGAAATCCATTTCTCAAAAGAGCAAACAGATTTTTTTTTTATATTCATTTTTGAAATCTGACATGGGGCTAAACATTTTGTCAATTTCCCAGCTGCCCCTGGTCATGTGACTTGAGCCAGCACTTTAAGAGGGAACTGCTTTCTGGCAGGTTGTTGTTTTTCCTTCTCAATGTAACTGAATAGTACACAGTGGGACATGGGTTTTACTATTGAGTGTTGTTCTTAGATCTACCAGACAGCTTTTATCTTGTGTTAGGGAGCTGTTATCTGGTTACCTTACCATTGTTCTGTTGTTAGGCTGCTGGAGGGAAAAAGGGGGGGGGGGTGATATCAATCCAACTTGCAGTACAGCAGTAAAGAGTGAATGAAGTTTATCAATGCACAAATCACATGACTTGGGGGCAGCTGGGGAATTGACAATATGTCTAGCCCCATGTCAGATTTCAAAATTAAATGTAAAAAGTCTGTTTGCTCTTTTAAGAAAGGAATTTCAATACAGAATTCTGCTGGAGCAGCACTATTAACTGATGCATTTTTTCCCATGACAGTATCCCTTTAACACGGACAAGTCTAAATTTATTTCCAGTTATAGTATAACATGAGAATGCCATATGTATATGCCATAAGTTATAAACATGACTGGACACAATAACTAGAAGCGCTTCTCTATGTCATAAAATATTACTTCTGAATGCCAGGGTGAGCCATTAGCATTTTCTGTTTGCAGAAGCTGGTTATAGAAACAGAATAATATTTCTCCACACAGAGCTCATAATGAATATTATCCAGTTTTCTTTACAGCTGCATTAACCTATGACAAGTAAACATTAACATATGGATAAGTTTACTGAAGGTTATCGTTGTAAAGCAAACCTCTGTTGAAACTCCGAATATAACAAACATGTTTATACAAGTGAAATTTGTTTTTCATTGAAGGCTTATATTCCAGTAAGTGTGTGTGTGTGTTTTGTAAATGGTGTAGTGATATTCTTTAAGGTGCTAAAACAGAATATATGGCATCAAAAAGAATTCACAAAACAAGTTAAATATTAGCAAGCATCAAAGTCTAGCTTAGGCAACCAATCAGCAATAAGCTCTAATCCGTCATCTCCACTAAGAGTAATGAAAGCCAAGGATTGTTTGGCAACAATGAGACACTTTGGCAGAATTTTCACACATACAAATTGTTGCGTGTTAAAAATATCCATATAAAAATTTTGTTGGCGTCACAGTTATTTTGACGCCCATTGACTTCAATGTAGTTTGTGAATTTTTTTGTTCCCCAATTTGCACATTTGGTGGTAAAATCGCAAATTTTTAGACAAATTGAAATTGCACAGATTCGCCCATCTCTAACAGGCACAGCAGACTTATGTGCAAAGAATCAACTACAAATGCATTTCCAATGCCACATGTCAGAAGTGACAACATCCTGACTATAAACATTTTATTCACTAATTGTATCTTATAAAATGCTCACTTAACTTCGTCTGTTTGTGTGTCTCAGACAAGGTATAAGCTGCGTTCTTGGCAAAAACAAAACAAAAAAACATGAAGAATTGGGTGGATTTTTTACACACTGCACTTGTGGGAGTAAATAAAGCCCTCAAAGCACACAGCCACTTGCAAGGTCAGACTACAGTAGAACCCACATTTTACGTATTTCAGAGACCAAGAAAAAAATATGTAAAACTCAGGAAACCATAAAATCAGGAAAATGTGTTAAAGCATCATATTCTTCAAGTACTCTGAATATACAGTTGTATTAACTATTAGAATAATAGTGTGATTTAGAAGGGAAAAAAAGTGAATAAAGCTCATAATAACTTTTATTTCCATACACACAAATGCATCGGGAACACTGCACAATCAAAACATGAAGAAAAATCAGATGTGTTGTGTTATTCCCATTGTACATCGTCTACTTTAATGTAACTGTGTAATAAATGTGTAATAAACAGAGGAAACATATTGCCGACACAAAAGTTTAAGAGAATTACTAAGGCAACAAATATATTAATGGAATATGTACAGTAAGAAATTGCAAGGAACAGTTAGTAGCAAACTCCAGCTCTTATTATCTTATTGCCAATGAATGATCTTTTACCTAGCATTTTAACTTGTTTACTGCCTCTCAGTTGGGGGTCTTTCTACAGACATAACCTTACTTTGCTCTCAATACCAGGTGTATTGAGTGATATTATTCATGAATGTAGACCAGGTTGTTTTTGCCTAACCTTCAGTAAGTTTCTGATACTCTAAGGGGGAAATTCACTAAAGCGAGAAGCAGCTAGCGCTAGCGCAAATTCGCTTGTGTGACATCATTTCGGAACTTTGCTAGTGGCTAGTGAAGTAGACAGACTCTAGCCCAACTTCACATCCTTACGCCAGGCGAAGTTGCGCACTAACGAAAAGATGTAACTATGCTAATTCACTAAAATGCGGATTTTACTGAACATTACCTCTTGCGCAAGACATGACTTCGCCACCTCAAAACAGGCGAAGTCCAATAGAGTAGATAGGAGTGTCTTAAACTTTCTTACATTTTTTTTCAAAGTCCCAAAAAAAGCTGGTGTCTTTCTTTTTTAAGGGTGATAGTCTTAAAACGATTACATACCCCTACATTTCCTAACATATGGCAACACAACTAAATAGGGGGCACATGTAAGGCAATAAGACAACTTTATTTTATTTATTAAAGGTTTCCTGGGCTTGTGTAGTGGAATGTAGTGGCTGCAGCATGTGCGTCCATTAATCTTTAACTTGGCACCATATTCAAATTAGGCAACAATAGCGTAACTTTGATTTGCCTGACGAAGTAACGGTAGCGCAACTTCGCTACTGTTTGCCTCCAAGTGCAACTTTGCATTTTAGTGAATCTGCATATCGCTGGTGAAACTACGCCTGGCGAAATGCAGTGAAGCCATCGCTGGCGCAACTTCGGATCATAGTGAATTTGCCCCTAAGGGTGGTGACACACAATAAGATTCGGGGAGATTTAGTTGCCCAGCGTCAAATTGCTTCTGCTTCGGTTGACTAATCTCCCCGTAAAGCCTTCCCGCCAGATAGAATCTAAATATCCAGCGGGATGGCACTCGGAGCACTTCATTTTCAGTTGCCCGAAGAAGAAGCAATTTGCCACTTGGCGACTTTATCTCCCCGAATCTTACTGTGTGTCACCACCCTTAGATGTAGTGTCTCTTTCATGAAAGATAATGCTTGGTGGGCATACAAGTGAAATCATCCTTTTTGCAATATAGGGATGTAGCAATTATTATTTAGTACAGGGTAGGTCAAAAACATTGAATATTTCCTGCCTTTGTCATATTGTGAGTGGAGGATAACCCATGTCCTCACTGTTACCCAACATGGCATAGATATGGGGTAGGAATCTGCTTGTAACAATGTGCCAGACTTTATAAGTGTGTACAAATAAAAATGTATCTTTGTTTGTGTTAGGAAGGAATATTCAATCCATACAAGAATACACCTTGATTATAGCGTGATAGGTTAGTCAGAACAGTATGTTTTATTTGTAAGTAGGGATGAGAAAACACAAATATGAGGAAACTAAACGAAAAGTGTTGTCGAGATTTATAGCATTTTCCTGACCATAAATATTATGGAATGTGCATCATGGAATTTGCAAAAAGTCTTCTTTGTTTATAATGACTGGATTGGAAAGTTGCTGAACAAGAAAATTTTAAAGTTCATGAAATGTCTTTAAAGGGGTGGTTCACCTTTAATTTTACTTTTATTATGTTATAGAAGGGCCGATTTTTTTTAATGACTTGCAACTTTTTTCTTCTGATTTTTTCCAGGTTTCAAATGGGCGTCACCAACCCCATCTAAAAATCAAATGCTCTGTAAAGCTCCCCATAGACGCAACGATATTTCCCTGCCGAACGACCGATCTTAGGGAAGTCCGACCAATCTGTCAAATTATCGTGCGGTTAGTGGGATACAAACGATCGTTCGTCTTACGATTTTTCGTCCGACATTGGTCTGATGATTGATCGGCCAGGTTAGAAAATCTTTATCGGTCCCCTTGCAATCTACCTGTGTTTGCAGGGCCAAGCAGGCTGCGAGCCTTCAGTTTTGCTGCAATATCGCCTGAAATGGTCTTTTTAGTTGATGAACACATCAGGCCTTTAAACGATAGTTTTGAGACAATCGTGGTCTCACGATAACTATTGGGTCTTTCAAAAATCTTTACGTCTATGGCCAGCTTTAGGCTATACATTATTGACATTGCTACTTTTACTCATCTGTCTATGCAGGCCCTCTCCTATTCATAATCCAGTCCCGTATTCAAATCTGTGCATGGTTGATAGGGTAATTTAGACCCAAGCAACCAGATTGCTGAAACCGCAAACTAAAGAACTGTTGAATAAAAAAGCTAAATAACTCACAATAACCCACAAATAAAAAATGAATACCAATTGCAAATTGTCTTCAACTTCGAATATCGAATAGCCCAAAATTCGATTTGAATTGAAAAAAGGTACTTGCCCTTTATAAATACTTCGAGTTCAACTATTCCCCAGCTTAAAGCTGCCGAATTGCCATTTTAGCCTATGGGGACCTCATAGAACCCAAAACATTTTCTAAGTTCCAAGAATTTGAAGCATTCTGCGGAGAATCGTTCAAATTGTTTGATCAAACCCAACAATTGGAACAGTTTTTTATTGGATCGAAAATGGACCTATTTCGATCAAAAACACCCTTTAAAAATACTTTGAGGGTTAAATTTCAAAGTTTTTTCAAATTCAGCTCTTTGTAAATCTACCCCATAGAATATAAATGTCACAATTAGGGTTGCCACCTTTTCCAGAAAAAATACCAGCCTTCCTATATAATTAGCATTTTTCTCTATAAATAACATTGGGATTGACCATCATTTTTACTGGCCAGGCCGGTAAAATACCAACCAGGCCAGTAAAATACCTACCAGGTGGCAACCCTAGTCACAATATACAGTACACATAGAATAGAAATATAGTCACAATATAAGGCTGATTAGTCATTAATACAGATAATTACTACATGGGAGCTCAAAAACCAGTACAACTAGCATCAGAATTTAATAATCAGCATCAGCTTATATTACAGACCAACCTCATTTTCTGCTGGATAATTAGTGACGACCCCTAAGCTTAGCTTCTCAACAGCTGCTCAGAGCCCACTGAGCATGTGAGTGTCACAGACACTTTCCAAGATGGTGACCCCCTGTGACAAGTTTGAAGTCCTGGATCATTGCTGCTATTGACAAGCTGAAACTTTAGGCTGGTGCAATAAGTTCACTATATAAAACATGGCATGTCCTTTAATCCCTACATGAAACTACTATTGGCACATGGGCTTCCAATCAGACAATGTGACGGAAGAACATTTACTCTCCTCAAAATATCTCACTCTCACAATATTGCAGTCTTTTTAAGTTAACATCACATAAAATAATCAATAAAGTGCAGAAAGTTGTACGATTACACTGGAATTCTCAATGGGAGCTTTCAACATCTGTTTATACGTCCTTACTTTAATTTGTGGAGCAAACCTACAAAACACAACACTTCTTAGCACTCACTAGTCAGGATTTAAATATGACCTTTTTAACTGTTTTCAGGCAATGCCAACATAGGAAACCAAAATTATACTTGCACTATATCAGAAGTTTTCAGAGTTTCATTTGAGGTACAACATTTGGGCAGAACAACAGGGTCACATATTCTTGATAAACTGCTAAAGACTTCATATTAGTAAACCCACCTAGATTTCACCTCTAGAAGCGCAAGATTGGGATTTTCTGCCTAATATGCTGCCATTCAACGCCTCCTTAAAGCTACAGGATGAATCGGATTCCCAAAGCAGTGTCAGTTGGTTGTTTATGACAAATGGTTCAAAACATTTTGAGTTTATATTGGCTCAGTAACTGCATTACAGAATCTTGGAAGGCCAACTGCTCCTTGAAAAAAAAAACATCCATTTGCATTTGCAATATAGGGATAAATCTTTGGTCTCTCTCTCACACACGCACATATATTTTTTCTTCTTTTTGTATAGTTAAAAATAAAAAAAGATATTTGTATGAAATCAGGTGCCGCTACTTCCTCCATGCTGAGCAGAATTCTCATTAAAAACTGATTAGAGTTTACCTACGTTATCAACAGGTAACAATTATATGTGTGTAGCATAAACCTATTAAACATCGGTCCAGAAGTGTTGACAGAAAGGGTCTATGGTGGGGCTGGTGGTCTCATTCCAGGACTTTGGGCACAGTTTGTACTCTCATCAAACATGAAAAAAACTGTAGTGGTGAAGGGCCCAGTACTCATGAAATGTGCACTGACCTCTTAACTACTACAGTTTTTTACATGACAGATACAGTTTGATAACGTGGCATGAAGGAACTCCCAGCAATAGAGGGAGTTTATGCTTCTTGGAGACCACAGGGGATCCTAGTCAAAATTTTGCACCGGCACCCATGGTCCTTTAAAGGGGAACTAAAGTCTAAAATAGAATACTGCTTGCTATATTTTGTATACTGTATACCAAGACCATGCATATGCTCAGTGTGGTCTGGGCTGCTGTTGGGAGGCTAAGCTTAGGGATCCTCATAAATTATCAAAAAAACACAAGTCAAATAATATCTGCCATAGCAGCCAATACAGCAAGACTGATTAATAATTATAATATCCAGATTAAACTGGGCCTGTGGATATGAATCTCTACACAGTCGCCGGCTGCTCTACAGGGAAACAAACAAAGCTGCTCGAGGTCAGGGATGTAAGGTTGGAGAGCTCCCTCTGCCATTTGAAAGTATGCGTTTCCCTACAGAGCAGTTAGGGACTGTCTGAAGTTTCCTATCTGCAGCTGTCAGAGCAATACAAAAGAAGGGGGAATTTCACCGCATGCAGTCAGATTTATTATAAAAACATTAACATAGTAATATAGTAAGTTAGGTTGAAAAACATACACATCCATCAAGTTCAACCTTTTCACTTTTTTAACCTGCCTAACTGCTAGTTGATCCAGAGGAAGGCAAAAAATCCCATCCTAAGCCTCTCCAATTTGCCTCAGAGGGGGAAAAAATTCCTTCCTTACTGCAAAATGCCAATCGGACCAGTCCCTGGATCAACTTGTATAATGAGCTATCTTCCATAACCCTGTGTTCCCTCACTTGCTAAAAAGCCACATCTAAAATACATATTTTTAATTAAAGTATAATGTAGATTTATTTTTCATTAAAGAAAGGAAAAATGGGATTTCACAGTTTTGCCTTTACATCCTCTTTAAGTTATAACACCGATATCTGGAACACATTGATGTTTTTTTACCATTGGACATCCAGTGTTGAAGGTCTCAAACATTACTTGGAAACAATTTTGAATTGACAAAATCACTATTGAACACCAGACTGGTCAATAAAAAGAGGCCTAATTATCATTCTGCGCAAAAGAACTAACACCAAACGAGAATATGAAAGGCCGTGTGAAATTATTTTATGCTGCCTGATCTCCAGATGATTTTACACCACTTCAGACCTTGGGTAATCTGTTAGAGTGAATGGGAAGTAAGTTCCAGCAGAAGTTGCTCAGAAAAATAAACTCGTAAAATAACGTGATGAATGCCGTGTTTTCCCCGTTGCATTTTCAAGCGGCTGCTTACTTTTACACCAATTTGTTAGACAGCCATGAGAGATCCCTGAAAATGCAGTCACAGTTTGATAGGTACATCTTTTTTTTTTTTTATTTACACTCACAGCCATGCCTGGTGATGTGCAGTGTATATCATTGCTTTATTTTTACACAGCATGCTAAATAGGCCCCGTGACATTTCAGTTCCTGCTTAAATAAGCACCAAAATTTGGGCAGAAATTTCAAGTATTAAGGCATATGAGTGTGGAATACAAGTGTCAAATAGATGGCCTGTATAGGATATTACAATTATAACCAGAATAAGAAGAGATAACATGAGCTTCCACAAGGCAGCATGAGGGAACAGAACGGTTACTTGAAAAAACATCATAGTGATCAGCAGGGCTGTCATTAGAAATCACGGGGCCCCGTACAACAAAATTTTAGGGCCCACCAACCATGGTGCCCAAACCCTGCCCCTGATCCCTCCCCCTCCACATCACAGTTAAAAGACCACACAGACGTCAGCGCTAAAAAAGTAACCCCACACACACAAGTTATAAAAAGCTATTGATGGTCAGGGCCCCCTTATAAGTTAAAAAAAAAACCTTGGCACCAGGGCCTCCCTTACAAGTTAAAAAAAATTGGGGCCCCAAAAAATATTTTTTTAAAAAAAACATTGGGCCCAGGGTCCCCCTTAAAAGATAATAAAAAATTGGGGCCCCAAAAAACTATTTTTTAAAAAAACAGGCAGGGGCCTATAGAATATTACAATAAAAAACAGAATATTAAAATAATACATTGGTGGCCAGGGGATTAAACAAAAACACAAATTGGTCTTCAGTGGAATTGAACTCATGGCTTCAGAACTTTGCCTCCTTTCGTGACTTCGGGTCTTTTCGCCCCTTCGGGAGTTCTGCTGTTCAGCTTTTCGTCTGTTTGGGACTTCGCAAATGGCACTGGGACAAAGGGGCACTGCTGGGCCCCCCTTAAGGACCTGGACCCCTGTCCCCCCCTGGTGGTGGCCCTGGTGATCAGTTACATCATGGGGTACTCTATTAAATTATGTTGTAATTATAAAAATACTTTCTGTCTCCTTTACAGATGTAATAGTAGTTTGTGCCTCCAGAGAGAAATAAGCAGTGCATCTCTCCCACTATAATATTTCTGCCCTCGTCTATAGATAAGATTTAGGTACCTATATAGTTTATACCAAAAAAAAAAAAACGCTAAAAAAACAAAGAGCAAATCAATGATTCAATCTAATCAAATGGAAGGTGTAGCGATATAGAAGCAGCAAATACAGTAAATGGAACAAAATGAGGTGATTCCACTAAAGATTACGCCCCAGAACAGCTGGACCTGCAAGTATTTTAGCGACGGTACTTACCCATTAAAACATTCAGCAGCTTCTGAACTCTGGAGTTAACCCCAACAATGCGGTAAAGCCCTTGCTCATTGATCCCTGTTAAAAGCAAAAGGTTTTACTTAATTAGAGAGACGTTAACAGCCAAAGTATATTTTTTTACAACACTTCATTACGTTTCTTCAGTAGCTACAGTAATTATAATCTGCCAGAGTGACACAATAAGGTCTCGCTGTTCAAACTGCAAACAAACGTTGTTTTAAATTTTCTTTTTTTTTTTTATAGAAAAAATGCAGTGCATTATAGTGGGTACAGTGATATCATGATTTAAAAGGACAACAGAAAAATGTTACAGCATGTATGTTTCCTGGTACACAATTAATTCCAGCGCTGTGCCAAGTTTGGTATAATGGGGAAGGCGACTGCAAAACAGTTTTTGCATAATGAAACAAACCCCTCATACAAGTCGTGATAATCCAGGGTATCTTGTTTTATATTTTAAAGGGCAAGGAAAGGCAAAGAAATAAAATCCCATTTTTACTTTCTTTAATGAAAAAGAAATCTATCTCCAATATACTTTGATTTTAAAATGTGTACAGTTTTTATAAGAAACCTGACTGTATGCAGTGAAATTCTCCCTTCATTTAGTGCTTCTGGCAGGGAAACAATCACTTATGAACAGCAGGGGGAGCCCCTGCCTTACTTACCAGCCATGCAGAACTCAAGCAGACCATACTGAGCATGTGCAGTGCCAGACAAAGATATATAACAAAGTTACAAGATGACAGCCCCCTGTGGTCAACTTTGAAAGCATAAATCATTTGTTTGATTAGGCTTGTGGTGCAGTAAGTTCATGTTTATGCTTAGTATACAAAATACAGCAATTCTAGCCTTATTCTATTTTACACTTTCCTTGCCCTTTAACACAGAATGAAAATGTACAGCCATTTGATAGAATCTGATCATTACTGGTTACTGTTCAACTGTGGTTACCTTCCATTGCTGAATTCCCCTATTCAAGGAGAAGCCTTGACAAAGATGAATTATGATTAAGCAATATGATAAAAACAATGTCAGATGCCTGTCTTCCTATTCATACACGGCTTTGAAAAGGTCAAGTTGCTTTAAACAGACTTAATTGGTTTCTTACATGGTGATTGCACCTGTCAGCTGCACTTTTCTATGACAATCTGCTATTATATTTGATTTTACAAACAAACCATTATTTCAAGAGACGCTGGGGGTCATTTATAAACACCAGGCTAAATGATACTTTTTATCATTTTACTTGTAATTGGTGGAACAAAGACAATTACTGATTGGTTGTCAAAGTCTACTTCCCAGGTGTAAATTTGCCCGGTAATAAGGCGTCAATATGTGGGCTGATTTCATACTATGTCAGACTTATTGATGGGTTTGTAGTCTTAAAGGAGAATTTGCCCCTAAATTAAAAAAAACCCTATCCCCTACCACCAGGGCCGGAACTAGGGGTAGGCAGAGTAGGCGGCCTCCTAGGGCGCAGTCATAGGGGGGCGGGGGCGCACTTTAGAAGGGAAATGGTTTTTTTATTTCTTAAGTTCTGCTCTACTTCAGTCCCCACCTCCCTCTTACTTGCCCTTTGCCTGGCACAGATCTGGGGAAATATTTTTGCTGCTGCTCTGGCACAGGCTGATGGCACAGGTACAGACTTGGGGGGGAATGGCTGGTGGCACAGGTACAGACTTGGGGGCGATGGCCAGTACAGACTTGTGGCACAGGTACAGACTTAGGGGGCAATGGCTGGTGGCAGAGTTACAGACTTGGGGGGTCATAGCTGTGGCACAGATACAGACTTGGGGGCAATGCTGGTGGCACAGGTACAGATTGGGAGCAATTTTTGGGTGCTACTGGCTGGCACACATACAATTTGATTCATTAATGTGTTATAAGGTTTCTTTATTTAAGAAAAAGTGAATAGGTGAGAAATGGTCATACATAATGGGGGGGGGGAATGATTGAACCCCTTGCCTAGGGTGCCAAACTAACTTGGCCCGGCCCTGCCTACCACCCCTCCCTCCTCCCCCCAAACTAACTTGGCCCGGCCCTGCCTACCACCTCCCTCCTCCCCCCAGTATATGTGTTACCCTGGGCAAATGCCCCTAACGTTTTCCTTACCCCTCGTTGCAGATTCAGGCATCAGACTTCACAGACACCATCTTCAGCTGCTTCGGTAATTTGCTGAGCATACGCCGAAACTCGACAATTGCCATTGCGCCGGTCTCATTCCGAAGATTACCAAAGCGGCTGAAGATGGCGCAAGTAAAGTCCAATGCCTGAATCAGCATAGAGGGGTAAGTAAAACACATTTGACAAGAGTAACATTTAGGCTGGGGGAGGAGGGAGGTGGGGTCTTGGTGGGGATGTGGGTAGGGGTTTCTAAATTTAAGGCTCAATTCTCCTTTGACAGCAGGTATTGTATATGGGCCATAAAAAGTACAACTGCCTTTCTTTTTTCCTGTTCCTTCATGAACTGACAAACAAACCATAGTGCATGGATATTTGTTACCCCCTCCGAACCCCCTCACCTATAACAGTGGCACCGCCGGCACTGATGTCACTGCACAGCGCTGGGCTTCACTTTACGTCAGCCTGTTTTTCATTTTAAATTAGGAAGGGGAGAGGGGGGTCTGGACTGGCGGGGGCCCATGAGTGTCTGGTCCCACCGGATCTTTCCCTGTGTCCGGCCGGGCCAGTCCGACACTGTTAATGTGGGCCGCACATAGCAGCACTTGCATGGTGTCTCTCATTTCTATGTTGTTACAGAAACACTATTTTGCGTGAGAATAATATGATTGTCTGAAGTTACCCAGTGCACAAACACACGCACAATCCCAGATATAACACAGTAAGGACAATCATGCCTGGTACATTTACATTAAGAGAGAATTAAAAAGTAATTAGTACAAGCTCAATTAAACTTCTTACAGCAATAACCGCAACATTACATTACTGCAGCGAAAGTATTTAAATAATTATATCGTAATTAGGATTCATTATATCTTCGTTGGGATCAAGTACAAGATACTGTTTTATTATTACACAGAAAAAGGAAATCATTTTTAAAAAAAAATTGGATTAGTTGATTGTTATGAAATCGATGGGAGACCACCCATTTGTAATTTGAAGTTTTCTGGATAATTGGTTTCCGGATAATGGATCTCTTACCTGTATATGTATACATTTATATTTATTAATTTATTTTTTTTACCCAAAATGACTGAATGCTGTTTTCGTCACAAATGCAAGTTTTATTTTTCCATTGTGGCATCCGTTCAAACTACCAGACTAATCATTACTTCATATTTGATAATGTGTAACCAAAAGCTCCCAAAGAATGCTAGCTACATAAGCATTAAGTGTGAATTAAGCTCGGGGCACTGCCAAATCCTTTCCAGAAGGTGGCCCTTAAATTAAATTTAAAGGGGAAACATGGGAAAACATGTTTTTTTAAGAATGCATCAGTTAATAGTGCTACTCCAGTAGACTTCTGCACTAAAATCCATTTATCAAAAGAGCAAACAGATTTTTTTTTAATTCAGTTTTGAAATCTGACATGGGGTTAGACATTTTGTCAATTTCCCAGCTGCCCCTGGTCACGTGACTTGTGCCAGCACTTTAGGATGGAACTGCTTTCTGGCAGGCTGTTTTTCCTTCTCAATGTAACTGAATAGTAAGCAGTGGGACAAGGGTTTTTACTATTGAGTGCTGTTCTTTGATCTACCAGGCAGCTGTGTTAGGGAGCTGTTATCTGGTTACATTCTCATTGTTCTGTTGTTAGGCTGCTGGGGGGAAGGGAGGAGGATGGTATCACTCCAACTTGCAGTACAGCAGAGTGATTGAAGTTTATCAGAGCACATGACTTGGAGCAGCTGGGAAATTGACAAAATGTCTAACCTCATGTCAGATTTCAAAATGAAATCTAAAATAATCTGTTTGCTCTTTTGAGAAATGGATTTCAGTGCAGAATTCTGCTGGAGCAGCATTATTAACTGATGCACTTTGAAAAAAACAAAAAACTTTTTTTCCCATGACAGTATCCCTGTAACCAGTGATCCCCCAACCAGTTGCTCTCCAACCCCTTGGATGTTGCTCCCAGTGGCCTCAAAGCAGGTGCCTATTTTTGAATTACTGGCTTAGAGGCAAGTTTTGGTTGCATAAAAAACAATTGTCCTGCCAAACATTCTCTCCTGTAGACTGCCAGTCCATAAAGTGGCCAATCAGAGCTCTTATTTGACATCCCCATGGACTTTTTCATGCTTGTGTTGCTCTCCAACTCTTTTTTAAATTTAAATGTGGCTGACGAGCAAAAAAGGTTGGGGACCCCTGCTTTAAAGTGACCCTGTTTCTGCCCTCTGTATAGATGTATTATTTCAAGTCAGCTGCTGTCAGACCTTTTTATACATATACAAAATGTAATGCGAATTCCTTTCATTCATCTTTTTTTAATTCCTTTATCGCTCCCTTGACCTCCAACTTGAGAGCCGTGCAAACAAATGACATTTGTGCTTTTTCAATCAGAAAAGTTCTAGAAGATCAACAAATGCTTAATCTTGTGCTGAACATTTTTCAAGTTAGCAGTTACACATATGCATTTATAGGCTTTTGAAATGTTCCCCTTTAAAACCAGATTCCCATATAATCCACATTTTGCATGGCTTGTTAACAGTTCATGTAGATGTACAGTATGCAGCCTACTGTACTGATTTTCTGTAGCCATATATTACATAAAGATACATAACATAAGGACTTAGTCTGTAAGCTAAGTAGTAACCCACAGGGGCAAATCACTAAGTGGCGAAAATGCTCTAGCGTTTCCTTCGGTAATATTCGCCGCACTTCGCAAGGCATTTTCGCCAGCGCTACGCAAATTCACTAACGTGCGAAGTTACGCTCAGGTCGGCGAACGGTAGCGTAGTTGCGCTAGCGTTTCCTTTGGTAATATTCGCCGCACTTCGCAAGGCATTTTCGCCAGCGCTACGCAAATTCACTAAAGTGCGAAGTTACGCTCAGGTCGGCGAACGGTAGCGTAGTTGCGCTAGTGTTACTTCGCCAGGCAAAGCGCATTTACGCTAGCGATGCCTAATTTGCATACAGCGTGAATTTCAAAGTATAATAGGAGTATATGTTACAGCCACTAAATTCCAATACACAAGCCCAGGAAACCTTTAATAAATAAAATAAAGTTGTACTATTGCCCTAAACATGTGCCCACTGTAACCCCCCAAAAACATTTCGCTCTTTTTCAGACTATCACCCTACAAAAGGTAAAACACCCCGGTGTTTTTTTGGGACTTTAACTCCTATCTATTGTATTGAACTTCGCCAGGTCTGACCTGGCGAAGTAAAGTCTAGGGTAAGTGGTAACATTCAGTAAAATGTTTAATTTGCGTAATTATGATCCTTCGTCAGAACACAACTTCGCCTGGCGTTAGGGTGCGAAGTTGCGCTAGTCTATCTACTTCGCTAGCGGAAATTCACCAGAGTCGGTGTTAGTGAATTTGCGAAGTTACGAATTGACGTCACGCCGGCGAATTAGCGCTAGGGTTAGCCGCTTCGTGCTTTAGTGAATTTGCCCAACAGAGTCCTGGTAATTTAACGTATCGGCTGGCAACCTGCCCCCTATTTTGGAATCCAAGTAGAAGAGGGTACACATTATACACATTATATACATAGACAGTATTATGGTAAACTTTGCACAAATATTTCCTATCGGTTTCCTGTAGACACTGCTACATCAGCAGCCGAGGGACACGTATAAACTAGATTGACCTGAGCAATAAACCATCTGTTGTAAACCAGCCCTTGTCCTCACCTCTTGTTTCTACAGCCTGGATACACTTCCGAATAATGCTGAATCCAATGTTGTCCAGCTGGGCAGCTAGAAGGAAATAACATATAGGATTACTGGATGGCAGACATTCAATTTCTCCTTTTTAATTGACAGATTGAGAGTATTGCCCTGCAGATGCGTGATTCCATATGTTCTGATACAGTTTGCTTTAACACCGACTACTAAAGTGGCTCCCTCCTCTCCGCAATCCCCATTTTCAGAATGCAGCTATTATACTGTATATATTGTACTTGCATCCGTACCAAGGTTTATCTTGTCTATCGTACGTATAAAACCCACGCGGAAAATGAACTTTAAAACCATGATGAATACATTTTTCCAGTCACCCAGAATGATCTGAAGTCCACTTATATGTGACTGGTCTTACTCATTCCTCATACTACTCACCAACTCAAAGCTCAGCTTTACTAAAGTACCTTCAGTAAGTTCTGTTATTTATAGGCGCCAATACCATTAGGTCTTGGGGTAAGAACTGGCTACGGTATCCAGTTTCAATGAGATTTTGTGATTTTAGATAATTATGCAGTACATTTACAAGAAGAACAATATAACTGACCTGACATCAAAATGATGAAATTCCTGTACCTGTGTACCTGCAACCTACACAAAATGTATGCTTTCAAGTACTGCAAAAAGTATTTATTATGTATCAGATTCACAACATAATCTGGACCCCTACTGTATTAATGCAGAGCAAATAAAAGACAGAGGCCGTTATAAAGCATTCGTATATAAATATGCAGTAAAGGTCACAGGCCGGTACAATAGCTTAATTAATACAAAAAATTCTATTAAAGATTCTGCAGGCTACTTGGGGTCCCTTCCCTGCATTCACAGAAGCTATAAAATCCTTATTTCTGCAGGGATAGTTGCCTATTGATAAAAAATATACTGAAGAGCCACAGTGATTTATTGCCTTGGAGAGGGCAGGAATTAAAGAGGCTCCGTATTATACAGTTGTGCGTGTTAGCTTGGATCTATCCAAGAAAATGTTTGTTTAGTAAACTTTCCAGTAGTGCAGTTGCATTGATGGTTTGAAAATATAGAACATATATATATATATGTGATTTTGGGGATGTCAACAACCAATAATAATAAGGGACACACAAGGAAAAGCAACACCAACAAATGAAAGTTTATTAAATTCATGAAAACAGAATGACAATTATTTTAAATAAACAAGCTGCTGTGTAGCCATGGGGGCAGCCATTCAAAGCTGAAAAAGGAGAAACGGCACAGTATACATAGTAGATAACGGATACGTTCTGTAGTATACAATGCAGTTCTACATAGATTTTCTGTTATCTACTATTTGTCTTGTGCTTGAATGGCTTCCCCCATTGCTACACAGCAGCTTGTTTATATAAACTATAATTGCACTTAAATTTTCTTGATGTCCCTGTTCCTTTGAGCTGGCCAAAGATGTGGGATTATAGCCTTGCATCTGACGACTCAATTTTCCAACCTGCAACTATTCAGATTAAATAATGTAGTAAAGGTAGAAATCAGATGAAGTTCTGCCTGTGACAGAAATCGTACAAAAGTTATTCTGTCAAATAGTAGTGACAGTATCCCATGCAGAGATATTATCGTAAGCCAACAGAAATATTCTAACCTGTCCGATTGACTAAAGAACTGAACGCCATGGTATGAAAAATTTCAGAACGATCCACAAACGGTCCAAAAATCACACAAACCTTTGATTCCTACAACTTTATCCTTGTGTCTATAACCAACTTAAGGCAGAGTTACAACAATCTCAATGCATCTATGCCAAGAGTATAATTTAGGGTTCGCAGGAGTAGTGATGGGCGAATCTGTGCTGTTTCACTTCACTGAAAAATGTTCAAATTTACCAAAAAATTCCCGAAACGGAGAAAGATTTGCAAAACATATTGAAGTCAACGGGCATCCAAATAATTTTGACATGCGACAATTTTATGCACGCGACCTGAACCGCAATTCTTTTTGTCGGGGCAGATTTTTTTCACTGGTGAATTTTCACCACAGTTTCCCAAATTTATTCACTGGCACCGAAATGCTGAAGTTCACAGTGAATTCATGCCTGGTGAATTTATTTGCCCATCAATTGCCAGGAAATGTTATATGTTCATCACACTTTCCATAGCTGACAATGGGAAGTTTAACGGTTACTTGAAAGGTGTGCTTTGAAATAATAAATGCAGATGTAGGGCTAGTGTACTCAACAAAATACCTCATAGGACCACAGCCCAAAAATAGGTCCTCGCAGGTAATTAATGGCACCCTTTGTAGAATGATACGCTTATTATACAAATAAACATAATTCCCTTCATCATCCACTCTCTTTCTAATTGCTTTCCTCTGTTTAAATTTCTCCAGACCAGTTGGGAAATAGTAAAATAAAGATTGTTCTCAAGGTTCAGTACAATGGCCCATGCACAGTAGAATGCATAAATATAAATATATCCCACCACTTCTGTGACATTAGAGCAGGTCGGGTGTATAAACATGGAGGTGGCCGGGTTAGGGTCAGGTACAGGTGGTGATGTGTAGCGGGTTAGGGTGGACACATCACTACTGCTGCACTCCAAAATGCCCACATGTACCCAAGTAGGGAAGGATTTCAAAACAATGCACCCTTAGGCCAGGTGAAGGAAGCTGCTCCATGCTTGCCATCATGGGCACTTTTGTATAAATGCCCAGTGCTCCGCACTCATTTCTTACCTGCCTGCAGTTCTATTCACCAGCAACTTGTTCATCCCAACAGCCTCCATACAGCTAAAAAGGGAGATTGGGCAGGTGAGCCTTCAAAACTCTATTATCCCTTCTGTAGGCTTTGGAGCAACATTGCTGTTGCTAAAACATTGTGTCCTAAGTCTGGGCTTTTGAGGCCTTCCCAAAAATCCATGCCTCCACTCAGTCATAAAAGAAGGAAGAAAGTGTGCAGGCATGTTCTTGATGCTACAACAGCTTAGAGCTCATATACTTTTACAAGGATAATGGTGGAAAATCTAGCAATGCCGATGGCAGACTGCGTCTCTCCAAAATGTATTCTCCTGGCATAACTGAATTCCCTTTCCTGTAGTCAACATGACAACAATGCTCCAATACATCCCGTGTATCATCCCAAATGAAAAAGAATGTGAGCCATCCAAACAGAAAGCCTGAGCTTTTTCCCCACCAGCAAGTGATTACCATGTTCAGCTTCCTGCTAAGCTCACAGACTTTTCTGCAGTCTTTTCCCTGTTTAACAGCAAGATATATCTAATTAAATATCCGAGCAGCTCTGATCGGGCCTTAATTTGACTTTTAATGAGGTACCACCAGGACACTGGGGGCTTATATAGGAGCTCTTGTTTTTCAAGCTCCTCTACAAAAAGATTTGCCTTTATTTTGTTTCCCATGAGCCACAAACTAATTTGTTTGGAGATCTTTGCATTGCAACCAATAAAGCCCTGCTCATGAATACTGACATTCTGCACTCCTAAAAAGCCCAGAGTTCACTGATCAAGCTAAACTGGTTCTATATTTAGTGTTCCGCTGCTGCACTGTATAGTGATAGGGAGCGTTTCGGAGACACGAATGCTCTCATGCCCCGGTTTCAGTATGTGCAAAGAATAATTAAATATGTACATGGTTCTCTCATAAATAAAACATTGTAACAATGCACAGTGGTTCTTGAGCAAGTGGCTGTAGTGTTAGGGGCCGATTTACTATATTCACGAGAAGGATTCGAAGTTTGATCGAATTCGATTGAATTTCGAACATAGGATTTATTTGTTTGGTCGAATATGTGAATTTTGGCATATTCGATCATCGAATAGGGAATGATCGAACGATCGAATACATTTGAATAGAGTCGGATGGACGAATATTCGATCATTCGACCAGCGAAGTATTTTAAATTTAAAGTTTATTTGATTGCTATTTGATTTATTCGTTTAGTCGAATGATTTATTCGACTGATCGAATAAATTTGTATTCGATCGTCGAATGTTCGAATATCGAATAAAAGGTAGGCTCGAACTATTCGATTAACATTCGAAAATCGAGTGATAATCGAATATCGAATGGAAACGAATTATTTTTGGGGAATAATAGTAAATTTGCCCCTTAATGTGCATAATGTTGGCAATCTGAAAAAAATATTAATTGATGTCATTTAATTCAGGGTGCTTTTTCTATTTAAGATTAGCAGCTTTAGAGTACTTTTGGCCCAACATTTCTCTTTTTGAAAATTAGAGTCAAAGACCCATGGGTAAAAGGACTATACAGGAAGTACATAGAATTTTAGGGTGGCTTAGGCTCTTGGGCTTATACATGAAAAGGTGAAAAAGAGCTTGCCACAGAGCTAGCCTCCCTTCATTTCTAGGAGACTTTCCAGCTCATATTTAGTAATTTGTGAAAGTGAGATATTAGATAGTCTTTTGAAAATCCCTTAGAAATAAAGAGAGAGGCTGTGCAAAGACTCTTATATCACTCTTTGTGAAACATGCCCCTCTGACCTTCAAAGAGATCTGTTGAGCCAAGTGTTTGGTATTAGGTGTCTGAAACGGTCTAAAACTACTAATGTTTCAAAAAACACTGACAACAGTGGGGAGGTTTAGGTTCCCTTTAAATAGTTATGTAAAGCAGCGGTCCCCAACCTTTTTTGCCCCAGGGACCGGTATGAAGCCAGAATTTTTTGCAAGGCCATGGATGGGCATAAACTGCGTGTAATGCATCAAATTCGGGAGTGCCAGCGTAAAAGTTTGTGTGTGCCACGTCAAAGTTGGACACATCAATGTCAAATTCAGTGTGTCCATGTCAAATTCAGTACATCCGTGTCAAATCTAGACTCAGCCCGACGGCCCAGTTCAGGTATGTCTGCTGCCCGACAGGGGGCTGCAGCCAGTAGGTTGGGGACCCCTGATGTAAAGGTTTGTCTAAAGGAGAATCTATTTACAGGTTTTCTGCAAGTTTAACTAATTACCCTGGATAGGGTATATCTTTTGGGCTGAAACAAGAAAATATTAAGTCTGAGGGTGGGGATTAGCTAAATCATTAAAAGAAAAAAGGTAAAAACAACCATGAAGCAACTTGGCTCCAAAAAAGCAATCTGAGCACAGGTGTATAATAAACATGGCAACTCTGTACTTCTGTGACCTGCAGCAGACAAACCTTGGGAGTCACTTATAAACACTGGGCAGAAACTCATGGCAACTAATCAGAGGTTTGATTTCAGTGTTCAATCTGCAGCTGGCTGACAAAAAGCTAATCACTGACTGATTGCTACGAGTTACTGCCCAGGTGCAAATTTGCCCAGTGAAATGATAGGTACAGTAAGTAATGGGCGCTAAAGGCAACATTCAAATATAGCTAATTGCCAAACGGAAGAAAAATGCAATTTCAAAAAGCTTTCAAAAAGGTGGCCATACAAGGGCCGATTAAAGTTGCCGACAGAGTCGGCAGCTTATCGGCCGTGAGTGGGGCCCTCCGATGGGCTTCCCCGATCAATATCTGGCCGAAAGTCAATCGGGCAGAATTAAAAATCCCGTTGGATTGCGGGCGCATTTGTTCGTTGATGTGGTCCCGCGATCCGACCGCCCGTATCCGCATCATTCTGATCCGATCGTTGGGCCCTAGGGCCCACGATGGGATCAGCCAATATTGGAGAAAGATCCGCTTGTTTGGTGACAAGTAAAGAGACTTACTAAATCAAAGGCACCCTTTACTTTGAAAGTATTATAAAGGAAAATGTATATATATATGTACACACACACACATACAGGTATGGGATGCATTATCCGGAATTTCAGGATGCCATCTTCCATAGATTCCTTTTTACCCAAAGGAAAATGTTTAAATGTGATGTATATATTATTTAATGGACTTAATACATGAAGAATATATGAATGATCCATTATCTGGAAAACCCCAGGCCCCAAGCATTCTGGATAACATGTCCCATATGTGTACATAGCTACCAACTGTCCCGTTTTGAGCAGGACAGTTACGCTTTTGACAGCTCAACCCGCAGTTCTGCATTTGTTCTAAAATATCCTGACTTTCTCCTGAACTGAACAGCCAGAAAAGAATACAAAGTTTCTGACTTAATTGGCTTTTGGCAGAGAGCCCAGAACAGCCACCAGGTGCACTAATATACTTTTGTAACAATTTTGAGATAAGCAAATAAGTAGTTGTAACAATTAAGATAAACAGGTCTCTAGGTAGAAGGGCAATATACCTTCATTAGCAAAACTGTAATTGTAAAATGGACAAGTTAATTAGGAGGTGTGGCCAAAAAATGGAAGTGATCAAACAAATCTTTCTGTCCCTCTTTTTATTTCCAAAATGTTGGGAGGTATGTGTGTTTACAGGGGAGAATCTATCATGAAGCAAGGTGAAAACTTTGACTCAGACGGCATTGCCCCACAATATACCAAGGGCTACAAAAAACACTCCTGGTAACTTTAAGAGAGGAATTTCCAGATAATAATATGGAAATTTGGCTGTTCTAGTGCAGAGGATCCAAATGAACTCTAATGACATATATGTCCACCCCCCCCCCAAGGTAAGAGAGGTGGGGAAAGGGGGAGCAGCATTGCAGCGGCTTAGGGTTAATAGTCACCTCTCATTGAAAAAAGGCCCAAAAAGTAAAAACTTTCCATATCAACCCCAGAGCTGAGGAAAAATTGCAAATTGTGAAAGACTTTGGCAGATGGACAATGTAGCAAGAGGGGTCAGCCAGCTGTTTATTATTTACACCAAACAGCCAGTAGTTCACAATGAGAGCAGCAATGTATTTAAATACACCAACATGAAGCCTTGGGGAATGTTAAATAAAAAATTCAAATGAACTAGGTTTTCAAACAAGCTAAACCTACAATAAATAATTCACAGGGAAACGTAATATGGAGAAGAGAAATATGCCGATGTGAGCTGGGTTGGTAACCTTGCATAAATCAGCAATTTGTAATAAACACATCTCCTGGAGTTATTTTCTGCCTGGCATTATTCATAGAATTCCAGTTAGTAAGGAGTACAAAATCCATTAAAATGTTTATCATTCCTGCCTTAATCACAAGCTTCAGTTCAAATGCAAAAAGTGCCCCCCCCGGCCACCTCACATACTCCCCAGTTATAGAAACATGTCAACGGTGAAACCTTATCTCAGTTTTGCCCAGACGGTGGACCCGTTAGTGCATGAAATATGATTCGAATTTTCGCCAGTTTCTAAGAGGTAAAAGATGATACAGGTTACTTTATGCGCAAACACAGACAATGCATTTTTCATGACAATGAGAGCTGGAATATGTTGGGATTCTCCGGGTTAAAATATAGCGCTCTGTAGTGGCTTTAATATGAGAAAGGTATCATTAACAAGAAATTCAATATCCATAATGGCAAAACACAACACATAAAAAACACTTTCAAAATTCTCCTCCCTTTATACTGTATAAAGTAACTATACATGGATTTGGCTACCTATGTACGAGCAATGCAGATTAAAAAAATTGAGTTTGCAATTGTAGTTTCTGCTTTTGTATTAAACATCTACATAACTTTCCCAGGTGACTGAATATTCCTTCATTTTATTCTGGCAATATGTTGTCAGAATACAGTTTTCCAGCTTTGAGCATGAGAAACATATCCAGCATCCCTCAGCCAGGCCCGGACTGGCAATCTGTAGGTTAGGGCAAATGCCAGATGGGCTGCTATA
>CM044436.1:101046221-101096418 GCA_024363595.1 Xenopus borealis
TTCAATGCAGAATTCTGCTGGAGCAGCACTATTAACTGATGCATTTTGAAAAAAATTTTTGTTTCCCATGACAGTATCCCTTTAAAGGACCAGTAACATCAAAAAATGAAATGGTTTAAGTAATAAAAATATAATTCAGTGTTGCCCTGCACTGGTAAAACTGCAGTGTTTGCTTCAGAAACACAACTATTGTTTATATAAATAAGCTGTTGTGTAGCCATGGGAGCAGCCATTAAAAGGAGAAAAGGCTCAAGTTACACAGCAGATAGCAGTTATCCATTACTTATCCTGTGCCATATAGCAATTTTTCAATTTCCACCATTGCTACTCAGCAGCTTGTTATAGTAGTGTTTCTGAAGCAAAAAGATCAGTTTCAACAGTGCATGGCAACACTACATGATATTTTCTTTACTTTAAAATACTTTCCTTTTTGGTGTTACTGTTCCTTTAAGGTGGCCATAGACTTTTGGCCAGATATCGATCGGAGAAGCCAGTCGGATGGCCCTACATACGGGTGAATAAGCTGCCGACTTGGTTTGTCGGCAGCTTTTATTGGCCCTTGTATAGGGGCCTTTACACAAATTAGGGTTTGGCTATCCAGGTCACCAGCCCAATAGTACCACCATTTCCAGATGATTTGCTATTTATTTACTAAAATCAGTAAGGTGTCCTTACTGTATATACTGTATGCAGATATAATATACAAAATAAAGTACTCCTCAAGGCCATACCATGTCACGGAGGAATTCTCCAACTATTAAGCAACATTAGGCCACAAGATTTGTAACAGCAGCGGTTACATTATTATTAATAAAATAATCTGCATGTGTTCATTTAAGACAATATATTAGCAAGAAAATTACTTTTAAAATCAAACACCCCACAACATTACTAGCTCCCATACTTGCTCCTTCATGTACAATTCCCAGCACCGGCTGTTACAACTATCTCATTTAGGTGTGGGCAATGGTAGATCTGTAGCACACATACAGCCAACATGTTCTATCTTGGTCTCATCTGTTTCCCAACAGACATGAGACGGAGATGTCCCCACACACACTCAGCCCTCGTACACAATCTAGGTTGAAATGATGAAGTAGGTCAGAAAAGGACAAAAAGGAACCAAATCAGCAGGCTGAGACCTTATTGCACAGCACACACAAGGAACAGACCCAGGGACATGATCTATGGATTTGGCTCAGTAACGGGGAAGGGCATGGTATTTACAAGGCCAGGGTGATGAAAGATAAGGAACAGGTGTGGTGATTAGAAAAACATGACTTCATCACCCTAACTGTCCCCATATGAAGCAGTGAAAGGACAGAAATCACCTTATCCAACCCAGCTGCTGTCATTGCTGGATGAGGATGAGAAACAAATGATGTGTAATCTCTGCACTTGTATTAACAGCATCACAGTCCAGCAGCCCTGGCTCTTTGAATTCATCTCTGAACACAGCCTACCCAAATGGAGGTCCTCAATTCTGACTGCAATTTCTTATTGGTTTCCCTGCTACGACATGACGGTGAAGGTTTTTCCAATTATGAAGATTCAGTTTTTTTACAGCCTTATTCAAGCAATATATAGTATTTGAAATACTTTTTAGTAGTAGCAGAGAAGGCTAGCACCCTGCTGGACTGATGGTTAAGGCAGCAGCTTCAAATATACTTTAGCAAATCAAATCTGGTTGCTTGAGCAAATCCCTTGCCACTGGAAAGCATAATTAAAATATGGATGCACCAATTGCCGGATTTGGTTTAGTTTTCAGCTGAATCCAAGCCTATTAAAGCAGGATTAATTCAAGCTCCTGACTGAACCAAATCCACACCATACAACCTGTGAAAGATTTGCCGTGCGGCTTAAGACATTAGAAGAGTCGTGCCTCTCACATGCACATAGATAATAGGAAATGGACTGGGAGGGAGAAGCTGCATATAGGCTGGAGCAGAATTGGCTGGCTGACCATGACCGACCATCCAAACTGGACCCCATGTAGGGTTAGGGTAGGGAGAAGAGAGGGATTCTACATGAAAAGTGTCCCAAATAAGGTGATGCCTGCCACTTTCCAACCCAACTCAGGACTCTACCGTGCAACGTCAATTCCAACCAATGAAAGGGTTAGGATTTGGTTTGGGATGCAGTCAAATCCTGTGTGCAGGATTTGCCAAATCCCATAAAAGAGGATTTGGTGCAACCCTAAATAAAAGGCTTAGATTACAGCAAAGAAGGGAGGGTGGGGAGAGCAGCGAACTGAGCATGCTCACACCAGGGCAATGAGGTTTAAGCTGAAGCTAGGAAGTCTGATACAGAAGCCCATGTGTACACAATAGAAGGAAAGAAATGCTGTGTTTCATTTGACCGAGGACTCAGAGCAGCATAACATTGATGGTTTTCTGGTATATTTAGGTGGACCTTTCTGATAAGGCTTACTTAGTTTTAACCTTTCCTTCTCCTTCAAAGCTGGCCTTTAACAAATTAGATGGTTGCATACTAGGCTTCCTTTCCCAACACAAGTTCTAAAAATAGGAAATGACTTAATGCTATTCACAAAGGTACGTTGTACTACCCCACAGCTACTTCTGCAACTTTTGTGTTACAGTAGTTTGCCCATTTAACTTGCTCCGATAAAATGTGTGTAATTGCAGTGTGCAATGGAGGTTTCTTTGGTGAGAATCAAAATACGACAGTCAAAGAATACTGTCAAAATTAGTTCTCAAAGCAGAAAAAAACCTTTCTGAGGCAACAGTGGCAACAACTACAATTGATAATAGTCAACAGAGAAGAAACAGAAGATTTATTTTGCAGCAAAGAGTACAATTATTGAATTTGCAGTAAGGGCAATGAATGGTAGGCAGAATTTTAGAATTCCTACACACTTGTTTTGGTAAGGGAAATATTGATGGTTATAATAAATGATTGCTATAGATGGTCTGTTAAAGCATGAACTGTTCATATCGACATTGGACAACCATGACCACTAATGTAGCAATGTAGGACTTAAAAAAAAAAATCACTTGCATTACTGTGGGGAACTGGATTGCATTGGAGTACAGATCTGAGTAATTCTAAGGCCCACACCATTTTTAAAAACGTGGGTATGCCAGGAAACCAGATAGGAACACCACTAAGAAGTAAGTATGCCACAAAGGTTACATGTGCTACATGTAATTAAAGAGAAAGCGCTAATTGTTGCCTGAATTTAAGGCACCGATTCAAGCCAAAATCTCCAGAACTTTGCAGTTGTACATAAAATGTATTAGCATGCCTCTCTAGCTTCTCAGGAATTATGAATAGAGTGTGGGTGCTTCATATGAATTGTATACTCCATATTGACCCTGCACCCAGAATCGTTGAGGATCCGGTAAGAGTGCTGGCACAGTATGGACATTATATTTACTTTGTAGAAAGTGGAGGTACTCACGGGTCTAAATGTTGATGAATTTATTAAGTTCTTACATATATATGTACAAACTGGAGTATAGCAACAAACCCATCCAAACCTTAGTCCACATCAATGGTCAAATTATATATTCATTCTTATATTGGCAGCCTCTATAACCCATGAACTGGGTATGGAAATTGATACAGGCAATTCATAATATAACACACACCACTTCTTTATGGAACTGTTAACATTGGTGTTACAAAAAAAATGTTTTTTTTGTTTCAGGATAAATTTTTTCTTCAGGTGCAAGGGACAGCGATGGGTTTGAACGCCGCCCCTACATATGCCAACCTCTTTGTGAACCGGTTTGAGAGCTGCTATGTTCATGCAAATGGCATGTTTAAAAATATTGCTTGATGATACTATATTGATGATTTGTTGGTAATATGGATGGGTGACATGGATCCCTTGTGGAGTTTAAAGTGCAGCTTGACAATTTGTATCTCTATGATTAAAATTACACTTGCGTACAGTGATGAACCCGTTACCTTTTTGGTGTATCGCAAGGGACAATATCTGTATACTGATCTGTTTGTGAAACCAAGAGACTGCAATGCGGTTCGGCAGTGCACATCCTAGGGCTAATGTATCCTCTATTCCCAGGTCACAGTTGCTAGGGTGGCCACGTCACCTGTGATTCTGAGTATATATATTGATGCTTAAGTGCCCGTGTGGTCTCGCCAATGTGGATGAGACCATCCAACCAATTCAGGATAGGATTAGTCAACACAAATCCACGGTAAGGAAAGAGGTCCTTAAACTACCGGTCTCTGCTCACTTTCATTTGGCATGACACAAGGTGGCATCCCTTAGATTTCTTGTGGTGGAGTCTATTGCCCGACCAAGACAGGGGGCAACAGACTCCTACAGCTTCAAAAGAGAGAGAACCTTTGCATTCATACTGTACTTTTCAACACTACATCCTAAGGGGCTTAATAGGGAGTATGACCTTTATGCCTTTTTTTTTTAGGAGATTGAGATAAAGCATACAGGGGCCATTACAGAGAAGACATGTTATCATAAGTATATGGGTATAAGATGTTACCATAATATGTCATAATAGAAAGTGTTAAAGGAAAAGTATACCCCCCGAACAATGTAGGTCTCTATAAACAGATATTGCATAAAATATAATATGTAAAACCCTGCTTCATGTAAATAAACCATTTTCATAATAATACACTTTTTAGTAGCATGTGCCATTGGGTAATCATAAATAGAAAATAGCCATTTTAAAAAATAAGGACAGCCTCCTGGGATCCTAGGATCCAACGGTGCACACAAACATACCAAACAAACTATAAAGTTAGGTCACATGAGCCAATTAACAGACAGAGTTGTGTCTTTTGTTTCCACACTACTTCCTGTTACAGTTAGAGTTGAAATATTTCTGGTCAGGTGATCTCTGAGGCAGCACACAGACCATCACCAAATGGTGGTTCAAGGCAAGAGATGTAAAAGGGCAATATTTACTTAAATATATATACCTGGTAGGTAAGATTAATATGTCACTTGATTTGATATAAACTATCTGTTGCTCAAAAATTCATTTTCGGGGTATAGTTTTCCTTTAAGATGTAGGATCTGAACCAGGTAACCAGTATTAGGAATAACCTATGTTATGAGATGGGTGTGTCAATTGGCTTTAAAATATACCTGAAGTCATTAGCGTTCATGAAAATTGAGAGAGGGGTGGGAGCCCTGAAACATTGCACATTTGTTTCCTTGACTTGGTAAAATACAATTTTGTTTCATGCATACAAGTTGTTTGGACTTTTTTCATCTATATATCTACAGATATATATATATATATATATATATATATATATATATCTAGATATATATATATACCCAGTGAGCCATGTGTAATTCCAGAATAAGAATATCAATACAGAATGCGAGTATTAAACCTCCTAAGAATATTAGTATTGAATATGCTTTCCTATGAAATTTGATGTTGTGACATTGAAGACAATTATTATTTTGGCTTTTTTAGCATAACACAATGAAAATATATTTTCTATT
Organism: Xenopus borealis; assembly: GCA_024363595.1. Lineage (NCBI taxonomy): Eukaryota > Metazoa > Chordata > Amphibia > Anura > Pipidae > Xenopus > Xenopus borealis. The sequence goes on from CM044436.1 coordinate 101,051,692, forward strand.
ACTTTAGCTGTCTGGGGAAAATAGTTTTCCTACTCTGTTTTATGAGAGCTCAGACATTTTAATTACCCTGTATTGTAACAAGTGTTAAGCATGCGAAATAAGTGTGGGATGTGTCTTTTGATAGGCTGCTAAAATCTAGTTTAAAATGAATCTTGCCCTATTATTCCGTTATACTTGTTGCAACACTCGTGTTGCGTAACTTGGGTTTCGATAGGCTGGGCAAAAGGGGCAGAGAAAAAACATGAGCTATTTCTGAATATGTTATGGAATCTGGAATATGTATTAGTGAAAAGTTTAAACTCACAAAGATATCGATCTCTTTAGTGCAGTTTATGGGACATTTTGTGCTCAGCGCGTAAGACAACTCATCAAAATCAAAAGTATTTATATTTAACCATTTCACCGTTTTATTTTTTGTTGCGAGTTCAAACAGTATATGACTCTTATAATTAGGGATGCACCTAATCCAGGATTCGGTTCGGTATTCGGCCATTTTCAGCAGGATTCCGCCGAATCTTTGTGCCTGGCTGAACCGAATCTGAATCCTTAAAATCGTGTGACTTTTCATCACAAAACAAGGAAGTAAAAAACTAATTTTGCCACGGCTGACTTTTACCCTTCCTGGTCTGGATTCATTCGGTTTTCGTACAAATCTTTCACAGTGGATTCGGACGAATCCAAAATAGTGGATTCGGTGCCTCCCCCCCAACTAATAATATGTGTAAAATGTTTAGCTGCCTAGTGATGACGTCTCTAAATAATATCTGTTGTTGGAATTAAATAATTTGTGGATGAAACCTCTTTATTAGGGGATATATGTATGTGCTGTATAGACCATATTAGCCATTTTAGCATCCATATTTGTCCATTTTTATACATATAAACATGGTTTTGCATGGTTTTCTTGATAGTTGACTACTTGCCTTTCAGAGGAACAAGTACAAAAAGTGTCATTAACAAAACTTGAAATTTTTTCTTAAGTGTCCAGCTTTTGTCACCATTAGACGGTACGACCATCTATTATCCAAAATGCTTGAAACCTTTTGAGGGCTGTACTCACACAAACGCGTGTAAGAGCCGACGTCTGGGTGAGTGCAGCCACATTGAAAAGAATCAAGTGCGTCTACTTCTGCGCTCCCCTGCGGCAGAACAAAACAGAATGCATGGAAGCGCAGGTAAAAATAGCCATGTGACACACTCACACCTCCTAGTACTAAGACATCTGCAGACGACCAAGGGAAAACACACACTTTTGCTTCTATGGCACACACCACCCTTCTAGTACCATGACATCTGCAAACATAGTCAAGGCTATATTATTCACAGCCAGTTGATTTTTATCAAAGTGCATATATTTTTGTATCCCAGCAACACTAAATTATATGCCAAGAATAAGCCTTTCTTGCATTAAAGCAATAGCAGTAGAGAGTGAAAGCAGCTAACTTGTGTATTCAGTTGCCATCTGAATGGGCAAACGTTGCCTGCAGATGGTCTTCTGCAAAACGAACGTGTTTAATTCGTCTTTAGACAAACAGATAAAGGCATCAACTCATTTTACAACTGGAATCTGCAGGCAGATAAATACCTTTCAGGTGAGTCACGGTTATGTAAGTATGTCCCATAGGGAGCCAAATAATTGTCAGGTTTTGAAGAGTAAAGAAAATTTAAAAAATGAAATATTTCAGCCGACTATAACCTCCGGGGCAGAACCTTACTGCACCATGTGTGAGATTTAGAAAGGAAAAAGACATCTAAGACGGAACAATTAACCTTAAAATTAACTTTAAGCATGAAAGATAATAATTTGGTAAGACAAATTACAATTGTGTTTGTTGTCATATGCCTTGCTATTCTTCTTCACTTAACAATTAACAATACTGATTTCTGGATTCATTGATCCCAGCAACTGGAAAACAGATTAAAGGAGATTCTATTTTTCCATGCATAATGTATGTGTATGTATTTCTAAGCAACTTTACAATGTAAATCATTTTTAAATTTACATCTTGGTTATGATCTGCCATTGAAAGGACCAAAAATGGAATTGTTTGTCCTGTTTATTTCCATTCATCCAGGTCATGGAATATCTAACTTGAAAATGGAGGTCTACAGGAAACCTACTCATACGGATCAATATCTGCTGTTCGACTCCCACCATCCCCTGGAACACAAACTGGGTGTCATTAGAACTCTGCACCACAGGGCAGAATGTGTGGCAACTGATATAGACAAAGAGAAAAAACATCTCAGAAGAGCATTGAAAGCTTGTGGCTACCCAGACTGGGCCTTTGTAAACACAGCAACAACCTATCCCAACAGTAACACCAAAAGAAATACCCGCCCGGAGACACATAATAGGCGAAACATAGTCATCCCATATGTAGCTGGAGTGTCAGAGAAACTCAGGAGGATTTTCAACAAACACCACATCCCTGTGTTTTTCAAACCTAGCAACACACTGAGACAAAAACTGGTACACCCGAAGGATCCAACACCAAAAGAAAAACAAAGCAATGTGATATACAGAGTCCAGTGTAGTGATGAGTGCACTGATCTATACATTGGGGAGACAAAACAACAGCTCACCAAGCGAATAGCCAAGCATAGGAACTCTACATGGCAAGACTCAGCTGTTTTTCTACACCTAAAAGACAAGGGACACTCTTTTGAAGATAGCAATGTCCAAATCTTGGATAAAGAAGACCGTTGGTTTGAACGAGTTGCAAAAGAGGCGATTCATGTCAAGGTGGAGAAACCATCCCTAAATAGAGGTGGGGGCCTACGACACCACCTGTCTGCTACATACAATGCTAGACACGGAATTAACACCTCTGTAAACTTCAGATGTCACCTCTTTGAAGAGTTACAATGTGCCATTGTGATTGGATTAGTGGAAGAGTTTATATGCCGAAAACTTCCAATGCCAGTCAGTTGAACTGAAGAAGCTGCTCGGTTGAGTAGTGAAACGTCTTCAAAGATTACTAAGCAAGTCCAGTTGTTTTTTTTAGAATTACTTATTAGGGATGCACCGAATCCAGGATTCGGTTTGGGATTTGGCATCCTTTGGCAATCCTTTTTCAGCAGGATTCGGCCGAATCCTTCTGCCCAGCTGAACTGAATCCAAATCGTAATTTGCATATGTAGATTAGGGCCAGGGAGGGAAATCACGTGACTTTTTTTGCACAAAACAAGGAAGTAAAACATGTTTTCCCCTTCCCACCCATAATTTGCATATGTAAATTAGGGTTCGGATTCAGTTCGGGATTCGGCCAAATGCTTAGGGAAGGATTTGGGGGTTCAGCCGAATCCAAAATAGTGAATTCGGTGCATCCCTATTAGTTATATTAGATATTTATCCTGTTTACAGTCTTCCTTACTTAAACAGGCAAAACGCATGTTCAGCACAAGCCCATTTCATTAAAATTACGTTGAACAAGGTGATAATAAGCAATAAGGTTTAAATTAATAATCTATTGGACTTGGCAAAAGACAAATTTCATTCAGCAGGAAACGTTATATAAAAAATGTTTTTTACCCCATAACTGGTCAATTGATAGTTTGCCAACTGATGTTGCTTAATTGCAGAAACAAGTTTAATGTTAGGGTTCCCTTATACGTTTCTATTAAAAAGCAAAATGACTCATTCCATAAAGAAAACAGTTTGCTACATACAAATCCCAGTGCTTGGCTGTGTTATCCTTGGCTGCCCTGATAATTAGGGCTTCTCACGATATGGCTGGCACAGAATATCAATGGCCAGCTCTTTCCAGGTCCCTGCAGTTTACTCCGTTTGGCCAACAGATAATTCAGCAAAACATGTGAAACTGCCACTGGGCACAGAGTCATTTAGGTTCTAAACATGCACTTTGTTCCGAGAACGCATAACAAAACCAAGTAACTAGCACACAAAATTTGCCTATTATGTGCCACTATGCAACAAATGAGGCCAACCTTTAATTTTCACATAATTATTTCTCTATTCACTATTTTGAGTTACATAATCATAATTAAATATGTCAAGGCATAAACAAGTAAATTATGCCATTGTGAATCATGGCTTTAAATGGTTTATCCTACTAGAGTTCATTAAAGGCAAACTGTCATGGGTAAACATGCATCAGTTAATAGTGCTGCTCCAGTAGACTTCTGCACTGAAATCCATTTCTCAAAAGAACAAACAGATTTTTTTATATTCAGTTTTGAAATCTGACATGGGGCTAGACATTTTGTCAATTTCCCAGCTGCCCCGGTCATGTGACTTGTGCCAGCACTTCAGGAGGGAACTGCTTTCTGGCAGGCTGTTGTTTTTCCTTCTCAATGTAACTGAATAGTACGCAGTGGGACATGGGTTTTACTATTGAGTGCTGTTCTTACATCTACCAGGCAGCTGTTATCTTGTGTTAGGGAGCTGTTATCTGGTTACCTTCCCATTGTTCTGTTGTTAGGCTGCTGGGTGGGGGAAAGGGAGGGGGTGATATCACTCCAACTTGCAGTACAGCAGTAAAGAGTGATTGAAGTTTATCAGAGCACAAGTTACATGACTTGGGGCAGCTGGGAAATTGACAATATGTCTAGCCCCATGTCAGATTTCAAAATTAAATATAAAAAAATCTGTTTTCTCTTTTGAGAAATGGATTTCAATACAGAATTCTTCTCTAACAGCACTATTAACTGATACATTTTGAAATTTTTTTTTCCTAGGAGAAGGAAAGGCTAAAATTAAGTAAGCTTCATCCAAAAGGTCTATATAAACCCAACAGGGCTTAAGCCCTCCCTCTTCACTGTTGTAATCTAAGCCCAGAGCTATGAGTGAACATGGAGAGACTCAGGCAGGAAGTGATGTCACACCAAGCTAATATGGCAGCTGCTATACTAATCAAACAGAGAGAGTTTCAATAGCTACTTACTTGGGTATGGTAAAGCATTCTGCAGAATAAATATAGTCTTATAACTTGCACTATTGTGGCTAATCTGTTGGCAATAAACAGCTTCTGTAGCTTTCCATCTCTTTTAAAAAGGTCCAGCATAGAATATGAAACTGTGTATAAAACCTGTCCAGCTAACAAACAGGTCCTGACCATCTTACACCTTTTGGCATCCTAATACAAGAATGTGAGATTGGCAGAAAACTGGGGCTCTGTGTTTGGGTATAATCCACAGTTTGTTTCTGCAGCTGGAAAGGGTTGCTTGTGTTCTAGCACAGGCAGATAGTGAATTATTGTAATTATGAACATCTTAAAGTATGTAATGCTAGAAACTACATAAGCAGGGGCGTAACTATAGAGGAAGCAGACCCTGTGGCTGCGGGAGGCCCAGGAGGTATAGGAGGGCCTTAATTAATTAGCAATTTCAATATATTGGTGAAATAGGACAAGCACTGGTTATTTTGGGGGCCCTAAAATGTATTTGCTGTGGGGCCCAATAACATCTAGTTACACCAAGATGAGGCTTAAACCACAGCATATTGTTTCCATTCTGGTTTCCATTGGACATCAGCCTTTGGACTACAAGCCTACACAATGCACACAGCATACAGCTAAACTAGAATCATTAAGGCCATAGTCAAATCAGTATAAAACACCACAGAATTCTGCTTGTGTTTAACAAGTAATGACTTTGGTACCAAGAACATAGCCCTATTAAATAGTTTCACAATTAATGCCATTATAAAATTAATAACATAATTAAGACTGATAAACACATACAAGTAGAAGGTTTACCCCACTAACCCAGAAAGTATTTGGTGCTGAAAATCCTGGCTATATATACCATGTGCAAGTAGCCAGACCACAAGAACACCTTTATATCAGTAACAGTCTTTCTGGGTTTATTTTTTACAAATAGTTTTTAACTTACTTCCTTCGCTTTGATTGTCCTTATTTGAATTATAAACCTGCAAGAAAAGAGACAGACAAATGAATAAAAAGAATAGAATTATTATAGGCAATTAAAACGGAAGAAGTATAAAATGATTGTAACGTCTACCATGTATGGTGCATGTCTCTATTCAATGTTACAGCAAATAAAATTAATGATGGCATGATGAAGCCTTCCAACCCTTAGGACTGTGAATACAAAAGGCTTGAGAAAGGATTCTGATCATGCACAGGTTCAGTTGAAAGATGCCTGAACTAATATGCTACCGTGTAGCCCCTTTGACAGAATAAAGCCACCTAGATCAGTGATTTTCAACCTTGTGCCTCCAGCTGTTAAGGAACTACAAGTCCCACAATGCATTTGCCTGACTGTGGCTGTCAGACTCCTTCATTGCATTGTAGGACTTGTAGTTCCTTAACAGCTGGAGGCACAAGGTTGAAAATCACTGACCTAGATAACTGATGCCTTGGGGAAGGTGCAAAATTAAAATTGTGAATGGCCCTTTTTAAACTTCATTTCAAATATTATCTGTTTATAATTGCAGCCAATATACCTGCACACAGTTCTCAGACTTGCAAAGGCAAGCGGTACGGATAAGTATACAAACCTATTGGTCCTATAGCTATTATGGCAAGTAATACATTCAACAGATAAAGCCAAAAAGAGCTAGACATCTATATTTTACTGGTCTAAAATCATTTATGACCATGGTATGGAGGTGCCCATTATTTATACTGTACACAAGTCCCAAACAACCATAAGTCTACGATTACACTACCTGGAGGATCACACTATTTTTATTTGTATTACTACCACATTAAAACAGCAATACTGCCTTGTAGCGCTTTGGTCCTTGGTTTGATGCTCTCATGATGCTCTCTTTAAAGGGATTTTGTCATGATTTTTAAATGTAGTTTTTATTTTCAAAGTACATTGTTCAAATGCAAATAAGACCCTCTACCCTATAAAATGTAATTCCTGAACAGCAAGAGTATTTTTTAAGTTATAATATTGGTGTGTAGGCACCATCTCAGGTCATTTTGCCTGGTCATGTGCTTTCAGAAAGAGCCAGCACTTCAGGATGGAACTGCTTTCTGGCAGGCTGTTGTTTCTCCTACTCAATGTAACTGAATGTGTCTCAGTGGGACATGGGTTTTACTATTGAGTGTTGTTCTTAGATCTACCAGGCAGCTGTTATCTTGTGTTAGGGAGCTGTTATCTGGTTACCTTCCCATTGTTCTGTTGTTAGGCTGCTGGGTGCGGTGGAAGGGAGGAATGTGATATCCCTCCAACTTGCAGTTGATAGAGAGTGACTGAAGTTTATCACAGCACAAGTGCCATGACTGGAAGCAGCTGGGAAACTGTTTCAGATTTTAAAGTTAAATATAAAAATAAAATCTGTTTACGCTTTTGTGCTGATAGAGCAGCACTATTAACTGATGTATTTTGAAAAAAAAAAAGAAAATTCCCATGACAGTATCCCTTGAAGGTGTTTATATGTTCTTCCAATGTTTGCATGGGTTTCCTGTGGGCTCCTCTCACACTCCAAGAACACACAGGCAGCTTAACGGTATGATAGGGAGCTTAGAATGTAAGTTCCACTGAGGCAATGTATAATCTCACACAATTGTAAATGGTTTTACCATAAGTAATGTGGCTGAAACAGTTGTACTCTTTGGGTAAATGGCCTACCAACTAAATAAGCCTAGCCTTCAACTTTTGACTACCAACCTCCTCTGCCCAGAGAATAAGAATGGGGAAGAGGTTGCAAGATGGCTAGTTCAATTACAGGCTGAATACCAGCTCGTTGCTTGGTCTGAATAAGCCACCAGCTCCAGCTCTTGGAATCCATGTGAAGTTTTTTTTTTTTTTTACAGACACCTTGCACCTTACTGACCTGAGAATTGTGTGTCTGATTGCAATGGGGGAGCAGAGTATCTCACCTATGGATAAATACAGGCCAAGACAGTGGTGAGGTTACTACTGGAGTACAATTGTACTGAACCTACCAAATAACCATAGCATCCCATCTACCTAGCTCAATGTATGTTCTGTTAAGACATATCCCTACCCTATCTGTATTATTACTGTAAGTCACAGTAGCCTGGCTATGCTGGTGTGCAGCATATGTGCATCACAAATCAATTTCAAAACAATTAATGAACACAGCATTTTTGCTCTGAACTTTATTTTAAAGTGAGTTTACGTGTGTGTACATTCATATAAATATGTATGTTTGTATGTATGCACGTGATTAATACTCTGGAGGCAGCAAACAAAGACATCCTGGTGGATCACCTAGAACTGGGCAGAAGCTAAACCCAAAAACGCTACCCACTGGAAATCACCGCTATACACCCTTAGTTCATTGTTGGGAGGTCCAGCTGACCAATTACTACAGTTTCATCATACTAGTACCCAATCCTGTGTGGTCATTGAGGAGGACTACAGTTTGGAGGTATGTGGAGGGCACCAACTGCGTTTGCTCTTTCCAAGGAAAAACGGTAAGCCGGGAGCACATGGCATTGCAAAAAATTACCCTGAGCCAGGGTACTTTTTTTTTTTTTTTTTTAAAGAAAAGGAACACCCAGGGAACAAGAAAAGCAATTAGAGTCAATGGGGCTAGCCTAACAAATTGCACCCCAGTGATTCAGACTTTAGTACTTTCACAGAATAACTTTATGCTATATGCATCCAAGATTGTCTGTCTGTAAACTTGTCAAGAATTATGTAAATAGATGAAAAGAGCCTATCAAACAAGCATGGGGTATCTGTATACCTTATAATGGAACTATTATCCCCATTTATGCACGCCTATTTATTCATGTCTTCTTTTGTGCACTCACAGGCCATGAGATCGAAACTAGACGTTATCCAGATGAAGAGAGACAAGAAAGAAAAAGCGCTGCATGAAGTTGCTTGGTATTTATCTTACCATGAACTCACTTCAAGGTTCTGACACATTTCCCCCCTTAGGCTAGCAGAGTCATTTAATGCCATCTACACTTTGTTACACATTAAAAATTATGGATTCTCTGACATGACGTTCCTTTGTTTTCCATGGAGCTGTGCCAGAATTCTTCTGCATGGAGTATAGTTAGGGAGGGGTTGAATGAATCTGCCAGCCTAAAGGGGTGCAGAAATGGTCCCTTCAAGTCAAAGGCTTTCATGCTTTCCTTTCCCAGGCTGTGAATAGCAATCTTTGTATTCTGAGAAAATGTCAGAGGATTTGCTGTAAGATGCTTTAGATGGTTAATTGGGCAAATGTGGGCTATTTGAGCCTTCAGTTTAGTCTGATCCACGTAACAAAATATATAAAATTCCCCCTCCTTAAAGTGGTAGTAGGTGTTCCCAAACACTGAAGCCCCCTTCTCACTAAGGTGAAACCCTTTTCAACAGCTGAGCATATAACATCCAACAAATGCCCATTAGTTATTACAGACACAGATATGGAGTGGCTATAAGATTAATACTTCATGATATCAGGATACATTATACATTCAGTGCCATCTGTAGTCACAATATTTTGGAAGCAAATAACACCGACGTATGTTTTATTTTTGTTGTCTTACAGAACCCTTCAACAACAACAAACTCTTGTTACGGAAGAGCAGCAACTGATCCTCGGAAAGTGGGTCAAAAAAAGCCCTTGCAAAGAGATTTTACTCTGGTAATATATTGATCAACTGCCGATATCTTTTAAAAGTTTTATAGTAAATTGCTTACTTCAAGTCCTTAATGGAGGAAATGCTACTCCTGCATTATTGCTTTAGTCCTATTATCCCAGTTGGAGAGCAACTTAGACTCAAGACTTTCCCTATATATATAATTAAAAGGGAAATTAAGAAATTAGAGATTTGAAACAAAATATATAAAAACATTCGCCTGGCTCCAGGTTCTCTATCTGTAAATAAACCAAGGTCTAAGCTTTATTAACATTTGCCCCACCCACTGGGAACTAGACTGGCACCAAGAGATCAACACAAGAATAAAATGGGCCATTCCAAGTGGCTAATGGATAATATTCTACAGACCCAAATGTTCATATCCTAAAAATATATTTTTTTCTGTAACTTCTCTAAATTCTCATTTTTTTTTTATTCCCTTAGAAGACCATTTCCGGGGGCCAAAGCTGGAGTCAGACAATGCCTTAACAACTTTTGGCTACTGATTAATAAGGACCTGTGTTTTCAACAGATTTAGCCATAAACACATCTCTGAGTTTTTCTTGAATACTGTATTTATGGCGAAGACGTGTCAGAGCTGTAGTACAACAACGGCTGAAGGGCCTTAAGTGACACTTACAAACATCACTACACCTGTATTGACATTCATTTCAACAATCCAACTTGTAATAATGTTGGTCACGCTGCAGTTTCTTACAGATCTAAATGGTTTCTCAGCACTACCAGGCCAACCCATCCCTTTAGAAGAATAGGTACATACCCTTAATTCTGTATGTTAAGGTGAAATAGCACCTGCAGTATATGTCAGGCAGAATATGTGAAGAAAGATTCCCTTGGGAGTTGTTGCTTTAAGGTGGCCATACACATGACCAATATGTGGCCAGAAATTGGGCAGGCAGAGCTGATCTGTGGATCCTGGCAAATGCCAGAAGGGTTGCTATAAGATGCCACAGGCACTCTCTATTTATTGAGCTGGGTGAGGGCTGTGTGCTTGAAATGCAGGGGCCTATTTTGAATTCCAGTCAGGGCCAGCAGCAAGGTGTCAATTGGGCAGGTTTGAAAATTCCATTGGGGCGAGGGCCTCATCGGTTCCTTGACCTCAACAAATGGGCGAATCTCTCATTGTACGGCAACCTTCAGTTTATCGAATGGCTCAAGAAGAAGGTAACCAACAATTATTTGCTCCCCCATTGTGGAACTCATGCTGGAGTTCCCATTACATTTCTATATAGAGTGCCCAGTGCCTTGAAAACAGGGGTATGGGGATTCGGTCTAAGCATACAGTGCAAAGTGCTCTCAAACTTTTTCAACAAACCAAAAGTTCAGGAGCTGTGATATATTTAAATTGTCAACCTAGTACAAATTCCCTGTAGAGCTGCATCTACCCTGCAGAACTCAAGTAAGGAATACAGCTATTTGTAACTGAAAATACGTTGACCATTACATTCATACAAATAATACCCCACATGGAGAAGGCAGGGAGCAGCTTTGGTCACATCCTTTGGTCACGTCCAGCAGTTCAGTGACATGGTATAAAGCAATAGGCTTGTTCTTGACACATTTGTATTAAACTTTTTTTTTTTTAAATAATTCTCCTCCAAACTATGAACAATTTGGAAATCCTGCAAGATCCTTCTCCTATTGTCTTCAAGCAAGACTAAAGCCCGTTCTATTAAGCCAGTCAGTCTTGTGTCTTACCCACTTAGGTTACAACAAGATTTGGATCTGGAACTCAGTGGCCAAAGGAGTGCAATTGTCAAAGTGTATCAGCAGGTTTTATGTGAAGAAAACAGGGTTTTGCTACAGACACATCCCTTTTAGATAAGTTGGAACACTTCAGACTTCTTTACTGAGTGAAAGAAAATACCCAACTGCAATACAAACACTATTATGTGAATACTAGTTTGCTGATCCTACTGTTCATTACATCAGACAATTGTGATAATGTACCCCAGCTGCCTCTGGGCACCAACTTAATAAAGAACTATAGCAATCTATAACACTAAACTGTATTTGGTTACAGTAAAGGCAATTAATCATTCAAGAGATGCCATAAACATCGACAATCTTAATGTAGGCAAGAGAAGCCAGACCTAGAGGTTCAGGTTCTTATGTAGTCAGGAAAGAATAGAAATAGAAATATAACTGTTTCAGGATAATAAATATAATAATCGGTACTGAAAACTGAAAACAGTGGGAGTTAAATGAATTGGCTGCAAGGAAAATGTTTTGCTTGGAATGCAGCTGCTGTGCTCTCGGTTGTCACCAAGGTTTTTGCCACTGGTAAAATTCGCAGCAGATGTGTGCGCTGAATGCCAAGATGTCCTCACATCTACACCACTGCCAGGCTATAAAGTAGGAGTTTAAGAAGTCTGATGTAACTCTGAAAAGTATTGCCCAGGTAAAAAATGTAAAAGAAAAAAGGCAAAAATATGTATAAGAAGGTTTTCCATGTACACTAAGTGATCCTTATTAATAACAGCCCTAAAAACTATTTAAAAAACACACACATTTCTCTCTTTTTAAACTACTAGAGGTCAGCAGATTTGTGCACAGTGATGGAAGAAATAAATATTTGCAAAGAACATGTTGAAAACCTTGTTACCCTTTTTACTAATCCTGAAGCGTATTTGGATCAGTAGTCGAACAAATTCAACAACTGCCCCTGTTTAATATTTCCAAGTGAAAAAAAAACATTTAAAAGAGGATTAAACCCATACTTTTAAAAAACAAACCCTACCCACCTCCCCGTTCCCCCCCAGCCTACTTGCTAACACCCCTTGCGGCAGATTCAGGCGTCCGAGTAACGGCAGCCATCTTCTTCGGTAAACTTCCTGTATTGAACAGAATTTCGGGGCATGCGCAGTTGGATCAAGTTCCCAGTTTTGGACAAATGCACATGCACCAAAACTCACGGGAATCACTGAAGAGCCGAAAGAAGACACGAAGATGAACTCCGACGCCTGAATCTGCCAAGAGGGGTGTTGTGTTTGGTAGCCGAGGATGAGCAGGGTATAACAATGCTTTATTAGCAGGTTCATGCAGTCATTACATAACAGCAGTAAGTCTTACTTTCACTTTCAAGCTGTACAGAAAGTCCTATGTATGCACAGTGCCACCTGCAGGCCATTTGTATAAACACCACAAGGGGTGAGTAAAAAGTTAGGGGCATTTGCCTGGGGTAGCAAGTAGGCTGGAGGGGTGGGGTTTTAATGAAAAAAAACAATTCTAAGCAACTTTCTAATATACATTTATTTAAAAATTGTCAGTGCTTTTAAAGTTATTTGCAAAAATGTTTGCTATTAAAAGTAGCATTTGATTAACTCCGGCTTGTTATTTTTAAAACAATGTTGCAAAAGACTTGGTTCCCCAGAAAAGTCAGGTCTGTTAATCAGCTGCTTGCCTTGCACTGTTTCAACAGTTTTCAAGGCAGAGAATAGACAGGGACAGACAAACACTGCTTTCAATATATATTATATATGTAAATAGATTGCAATATGTGGATAAACAATCCCTGTTGTTTAAAGGGTAAGGCATTTTTCAGTAGCTGTATGCACAGAATGTCTCAATGTCTTAAATATATTGATAATGGGTCGAGTGCAGAGGATCTTGTATTTGTCTATATATATATATATATATATATATATATATATATATATATATATATATATATATATATATACATTAAAAACTATAGAAAATGTTGCATGAATGATTAGAATATTATTTTTATTTTGGAGTTGACATTCCCTCTAAAGAGGAGTATGGAACAGGAATATAAGGTTGCCAGGGGTGTAACTACAGAGGAAGCAGGGGGGGGTCCATGAGCTATAGGGGGCCCTGTGAAGCCCTAATTAATGAGAAATGTCAATATATATCTGTAAAAAAAGGCCAACCTCTAGATATGGGGCCCAGTAACATCTCACTGGAGGTTGCTGATCAAGTCACTGTAACAAACATGTTGCACAAATAACCTGAATGCCTTCTCTCTGCATGCAACGGCTGCAAGCTATAGATAAAAGAATCATGCTATTCTTTGTGGCTTTCATGCAGCTGACTGAGTGGTTTACCGAATCTCAAGTACACTGTAGTGTTTACCAACAGCAGCAAGACCTACAAAGAGGATAAACACATTCAGCTCTGCATTCATAGGCCTGAGGTCAGAAATGACGTACATCGTAATATATTTCCTCACTGACCACATTGTGTGCATAGTCTTATGTGTGTCACTAGTGGTGTGACAATACACCGGTGTTTTATAAAGCAATACCAGTGCCCGTTAAAAAATATGTTTAATCTTTATATACAAATAAAAGAAACAGACAATGGGTTGAGAAACATAAGTCTACATTATATTTGCATAGGGCAGTCATTCACAGAACACAGCTAAATCCTTCATAATGCGTGTAAAAAAGTGTATACGCTGTATGCACAATGTATCACAGAGCTCTGACTATGGCAAATAAAAAAATGGTCATTTAGGATAACAAAAGCGTGGAAAAATAGTTATTATTCAAGAGGTTGTTAAACTTGGAGTTAACATTTAGTATGAGGTAGGGGTGATACACTGAAGCAATTTGCAGTTGGATTTATTTTTTATTATTTGTGGCTTTTGCGTTATTTAGCTTTTTATTCAGCAGCCCTCCAGTTAGCAGTTTCAGCAATCTGTTTGTTAGGGGCCAAATTCCCCTAGCAACCATGCATTGGTTTGAATAAGAGACTGGAATATGAATAGGAGAGGCCTGAATAGAAAGAGGAGTAGGGATGCACTGAATCCAGGATTCGGTTCCGGATTCGGCCTTTTTCAGCAGGATTCAAATTTGGAATCCTTAGGCTTGGCCGAACCAAATCCCAATCCTAATTCGCAAATGCAAATTAGGGCCAGGGAGGGAGATCACAACTTTTTGGCACAAAACAAGTAAGTAAAAAATGTTTTCCCCTTCCCACCCATAATTTGCATATGCAAATTAGGGTTCGGATACGGATAAAATCTTTCGGGAAGGATTCGGTGCATCCCTAAAGAGGAGTAATACAAAATAACAGTAACAATACATTTGCAGCCTTACAGAGCATTTGTTTTTAGATGGGGTCAGCAATCCCCATTTGAAAGCTGGAAAAAAACTCTAAAAATAAATAAGGAAGACCAAAGGATATGTTTCTTAGAATTGCCCATTCTGTAAAATACTAAAAGTTAACTTAAAGGTAAACCACCCCCTTAAGGGTTGGGGCAGACAGGCAGATTCAGGGAGATTTAGTCACCTGGCAGAAGAGGCGATTAGTCGCCAGGCAAACTGCCCCGAACTGCCTAAGATCCTGCGGAATCTTTCATGAAGGATTTGTCCGAATTCTGACCCAAATCCAAACCTTAACTTTCATATGCAAATAAAAGAACTGTGCATGCAGAAGAAAATTGACATTTACTTGTTCAAGTGACAAAAAGTCATGATTATAAGGATTTGCATTCAATTAGGACAGGCTCTTGGATTAATTTGAATCGAAAGGCAGAGACCCCAACTGAATCCTGGATTTGGTATATCCCTAATTCTTCATCCATAATGAAAACTATGTCTGGTTTATCAATCAACATATTAAAGGAGACGTCTGGATCTTACTCTCAGCCAGGGGCGTAACTACAGAGGAAGCAGACCCTGCGGCTGCAGGGGGGCCCAGGAGGAATAGGGGTCCCATTAGGCCCTACTGTAAAACAGGACAACCTCTGGATATTTTTGGGGCCCTAAAATAAATTTGCTGTGGGGCCCCAGTAACATCTAGTTACACCACTGCTCTCAGCTTTGTTATATAAAAAATATTTCATACTGTAAGTGTGTAAAAAAAGTGAATATAAAATAAATAGAACTGAGCAATACATGAAGCTGTCAGTCCTATTCATCAAGACTCAAGCTTCAAACATTAACTGTACGGGAAGATGCAAACAAAATAAGTAGATGGCAGTGCAGAAGGCTCACACAGCAATAATTACTGTAACTAAAGGCCAAGTCGTCTAAAAAATTTTTATTTTTTCTCATATGGCATCAAGCAAATTTGAAACTCAACAGGCTGTTTCCACTTTGATACAGTGCAGCAGAAGTTGGCAGCACAAAGCCCAGATAGAAGCTTCAGAAAGCAACGACATTGGACAAAGTTATTGGAAGCAATGCCTGCGATCCTCACAGAAAATAAGAAAACAAGTCCAGGGAGGGGAGAAAAAAAAAAGCCTCCCTCCTATGAATGTGCCACACACGCATGGATATCTGCCGCTTACTGTAAATCAGGCAGACACGGAATCTCGAGCAACAAGCAACTGTAACCTAATTTTAGCAGATGAGCAGCTCCCCTGCCCTATAAATACCATAATGTGATCACAGTTACCGCCAGGAGTGATAGCTATACCTCTTGCTAATTCAATCGTGTATCCTTTACACCAAAATCAGATAAAACTGTGACAAGCAAGAGGGGGTGTGTAGAGCTTCCAGCAAGTATACGGCTTGGACAGAAATCTATCTTACATTAGAGGAAACTCCCTGTAACCACTGTGCAGCCCACAGGCAGAGAGTTAGCATGCACAATGCTCTCATAAACACGGACATTCATTATATACTACATACACACACTTTACTGCTGCTAGTGCTTACAGCAGATTAATGACAAACACCATCCTAAGGGTAGGGGCAGATTCAGTCGCCTGGCTAATGCACTGGCGGCGCTTCGATTTCCGAAGTCGCCCGAAGTTACCATTTGAAGCAACTTTGGGCAACTTCGGAAATCAAAGAGCTGTGAGTGCATTAGCACAGGCGATTCTTCATTCAAGCAGACGGATTGCAGTTTGGGGATATTGTCGTGGCGCAGAAGAGGCGATTAGTCGCCAGGCGACTAAATCTCGCCGAATCTGCCAATTTGCCTCTACCCTAAACCTTTTTTTAACTGTTCATTAGTATTACTATTGCAGGAGTCGTATGTTCTTTGATCTCGTTCAGAGGTCGTTCCACATATAAATAAATGGCCTGAGCTGGGTCGACTTTTGCAACTACATAAAGAAATAGATTTAGCACCCATCTGTACACATATGGAATGTGTTATGCAGAAAACCCATTATACAGAAAGCTCTGAATTACAGAAAGGCCATCTCCCTTAGACTATATTGTAATGAAATAATCAAAATTTTCAAAAATGTTTTTGCTTTTTCCTCTGTAATAATAAAAAAGTACATTGCACTTGATCCAAAGATACATACAGGCACGGGATCTGTTATATGAAAACTCATTATCTAGAAAGCTCCAAATTACAGAAAGGTCGTCTCCCATAGACTTCATCATAATTAAATAATAAAAATTTTAAAAAAATGATTTCCTTTTTCTCTGTAACAATAAAACAGTAGCTTGTACTTAATCCCAACTAAGATATAACAAGATACAACTAAGAATGAAGCAAAACCAGCCTATTGGGTTTATTTAATGTTTACATGGTTTGTCTAGTGCATCTAAGGTATGAAGATCTAAATTATGTAAAAATGTTATCCAGAACACCCCAGGTCCCGAGCATTCTGGATAACAGCTTCCATACCTGTAATCCTTATTGGAAACAGACCTAGTTTTCTTGGGTTTATTTAATGTTAACATCCTTTTCTAGTAGACTTAAGGTAAGATGATAAAAATTACGGAAAGATCTGTTATCTGGAAAACCCCAGGTCTCAAGCATTCTGGATAATAGGTCCCATACCTGTACTTGTATGTGGCACCCAATCACCAATAACCAGCGCTACGCAACAAGTTGGCGCTATAGAAATACATGTTAATAATAATAATAATAATAATAACCACTGAATTATATGTCGGTTTAGGCTTCTACACTGATAGGCATAATCTTACAGTTCCAAGCACTTTAGGTTTATGTCTAGTCCCCAGAATGCTGCTACTCTGCACTCTACTTTTGATCAAATATCTGTCAAACAGCATGGTTCTTTAAGCCTTGCCAAAGACAGGTGGTACGTGGAGGAATTAAAAGACCACTCAAAGTGCTGCACAGTTGGTACATATTGAATGAGACAGAAGCTAGGGGCGTTCCATTGGATACCCACGTTCTGCCCTCCTTTTCTTTAAGCATCCTTTTTGATTCATCTCAAACTTTAATGTGAAGATCAGGATTAGACATTGTTTTGTGGACGAATGAGTGCACAGTTGAATCAAAGAATGAATTAATGGTGCATCCCTAAAAATATTTATTTTGTTTTATGCCCCTCATTTTATTCCTTTGCACTGTTTATACATTTACCAATATTTTCCTCTTTCTACATATATATATATTTCTTTTGAAACTTATTTCCTGCAGCTCCTTTATAAGGTGATTTCCGTGGTTAAATCTGGCCATAGACGCAAAGATCTGATCTTACGAATCATGGTACAATCGGACGTCCCCATCCCCCGACCTGCCACTAACCTTCAGATTAAATAAAGTAGTAAAAAGCACAGATCAGCCGATGTTCTGCCCCTACAGGGATCGTATGAATGTTGTGTCCGACAAAACCCAGTGACCGTCTCCCCACTACGATCAGCAATACACACAGCGATATTATCGGCAGCCGACAGAAATATTCTAACCTGTCTGATCGACTGATAGGCATGGTACGACAAATGTCGGGACACTCCACACACAATCCGAAATGCGTAGGAATCCAGTATTCATACGATCGGATCGTTGCGTCTATGGCCAGGTCAAGACTTAAAAAAAATGTAATGCTAACAGTGAGCATATAATCTCAAATGTTTCTCCACATTATTACCCATGTTTGTACAAAGATGCCCAAGACGAATACCGCAGCATTAACACGATTTTACCTGTGGCTGAAGATCAGTAGAAGCTCAAATAGTTCTGTAATGAAGAGGCTGACCAGGGAAGCCCCTAGAAAGGCATTTATACTTTTAAATTATATTCCTGTTACACAGTGTCGGACTGGGACACCAGGGGCCCACCATAAAACCTTAGACCAGGGGCCCACCATAAAACCTTAGACCAGGGGGCCCACTCTCAGTACTAATATTCTTCATCTCCTCGATCAATCTCTATTATCCTAGTTTGTTTTCTTTACATACTATAATCAATTATTCCATCTATTTAGCCTCTTTGTTCTCATAGAAATAGAGAATGGCCATGAAATAGGCCAAAAGTTTAGCAGCATGAGGGCCCACTGACACCTTGGCCCACCGGGAGTTTTCCTGGTATCCCTGTGGGCCAGTCCGACACTGCTGTTACAAATTGAAGTGCTGGGCCTTTTTTTTAGGTTATTCCCAATGAATATATTCATACCAGGAACCATGTGCCTCTGACATTACATTATTGAGTTATTCCAACACATTCACTTTAGTTATAAAGGACCAGTAAAAACTTTCTTTAGCTACTTTATCTAAAAACTCTATCCAATCCCTCTTTTATTTGTCCTGGAACTAAGCAGATACAGAGCAAAGGTTTGACAAAATGGACTTAGAACTTCCATTGTCACCCAAATGTAAAACCAACTAGTAAAATATTAAAGTACACGCAGAACTGGATGAAAGATCTTCCGCTACATACACACACACACACACACACACACACACACACACACACATCTTCAAGGGGATCATTCACCATGACACTGAGCTATACGAAAGATATGAAACAGGAATGGGAGAACGCTCATTTTAATCAGCTGAAAGAGCTCAATAACATAACCATGTTCAGTTGTTTTCTTACTTTACTTTAAAATAATATCCCTAAGGGATCTATTTTTATATATGGGGGAAAAAAAGCTAGTACAGGTATGGGTTCAGTTATCCAGAAACAGAAAGCTCCGAATTACGGAAATCGCTTCTCCCATAGACTCCATTATAATCAAGTAATTCTAATTTAAAAAAAACATATTTCCTTTTTGGAAGCAAAACCAGCCTATTGGGTTTATTTAATGTTTACATGATTTTCTAGTAGACTTGATGTATGGAGATTCAAGTAACAGAAAGATCGGTAATCCAGAAAAACCAAGGTCCTGAGCATTCTGGATAACATGTCCCATACCTGTATTTGTCATGAAAATATAGTTATTATTTCCTGCCATATTATATTAGTGTTCACCAGCTTGAGGGTAGCCATATTGACTGCTGTGGGATTTAACAGTGAGAGATTTGCCCTGAGCCCGGTGGTACCTTAAATGCAAACTAAACACTAGCAATTCATTTGGCTATAAATGTCATATTTTATATATTTAACTCACTGCACCAGCCTAAAGCTTCAGCATCTCTAATAGTAATGATTTTGGCCTTCTGGGCCTTGTATTGTGACATTTATAGTGTATATATATATATATATATATATATATATATATATATATATATATATATAGTATATTTATATATACACAGTATATTGCACATATGTCCCTAAGCTCAGTAAGTGACAGCAGCACAGAGCATGTGAATCAGTGAATCAGCAGAAAAGAAGATGGGGAGCTACTGACGCATCTACTGGGGAGACACAGATCTTTACTGCTAAAGGGCTGTGGTTGCCTTGGGCTGGTATAGAACCCCCAAAATATGTCTTTGTACTATGGTTGCCACCTGTCTGGTTTTGACCCATGCAGACCGCTTTCTTAAAGGGCTGCCCAGGTCAAAACTGCTTTCCCGGTTTTTCAAATCAGGAAAGCCGGGCAGGACTGACCATGATTGACGCGGTGATCGGCTAATCGTAGATTGTTGCATCATAGCCCCATTGCAGATGTTACAACCCACGCCCTACAGCCCTTCCCCTGTTGCGTCACTGCCTGCCCAAATTCAACAGGGCCAAAAGGTGGCAGCCCTACTTTGTACCCTTCTCTTTCACAGAACTTTAGATCTCCCTTAATGTGTCCCTGATTTGCAATGTGCATATGAATATAGAGACATTGTAAACTTTCAGTGAATTACTCACTCCAGGGCCCCCCCCCCACACGCATGCGCAAACAGCTGTGCGCACACCAGCACGCAGGCGCAATCGCCGACTTGCTGCATGTGAGAATGCATAGACACCGAAGCGGGTGCAATGCCAACGCTGCAATTTCTTTTATTTAGGTGGCCTGGAGATTAGGGATGCACCAAATCCACTATTTTGGATTTGGCCAAACCGCCAAATCCTTCCTGAAAGATTCGTCCGAATACCGAACCGAATCCGAACCCTAATTTGCATATTCAAATTAGGAGTGGAAAGGGGAAAACGTTTTTTACTTCCTTGTTTTGTGCCAAAAAGTCACGTGGTTTCCCTCCCTGGCCCTAATTTGCATCTGCAAATTAGGATTCGGTTCGGTCAGGCAGAAGGATTCGTCCGAATCCTGCTGAAAAAGGCCGAATCCCGGCTGAATCTCGAACTGAATCCTGGATTCGGTGCATCCCTACTGGAGATTATTGATGGGAGGCCTGGAGATCCTGGGTGGGGGGCCCAGAGATCGGGGGAGGGGGACACCAGTTTTTTTCCGAGTGTCCTGCCAGCCCAGTCCGATGTTGGAAACACTACAATCAGCATGCCATCTGGTAATGTGTAGCACTATAGCATTATACATCCCTACTTTGCACAAACACATCTCTGCCATTTGCATGATGCACTTTATTTATTTTTTCCCATGGCAAACTGTAAGTAATGACAGTCTTTCAAAGCACAATTCGTTGCATCCCCATATTTGCATAGCACCAGGCAGCATGTCATCACCATTCAGATATGGAATCACCTAAAAGAGTGCTTAATATTTGACAATAAAGGATTCATTAATACCATGCTGCCAGGGCAAATTCTGCTTGTAAAATGGAACAAAACAAAAGCAAAATGTAATACTTCTATATGATGGCATTTATCTCTGTTTTGTTATCTTCTGCTAGAAACCAATAATATTGTCAAGTAATTGAGTTGGGAAAGCAAATCCCTGAGAGAACAGGAAAAACCTTTTTGAAGTTCATTTTTTTTTTTTACAGTACAGCCCCAGTAATTGCTATGGCAACATATATTTGCTTTCAGTATTGCACTCCATGTAGACAAGCCATGTGATTTCCCTCTGTAGTGCATTTCTGACATTCATTTGTGTATCACCCGTGTCTTGAATTTACATTGAGGGACACCTTAGAGCTGTGCCCTCCTTCCTGGCACAATGGCTGGCAAACATTATGCCTCTGTGAGGACAATGCAGGGTCAGCATTTCTGACAGTGAGAAGCAGAAATGACATTCAGAGTGTATACATGTGGAATTTGCACTTGTTCCTTTTGTTGTGCTTGGATTTTCAGAATGTAGCTTTTTTTTCTCCTAAAACACAAAACAGCAAGGAATGGGCAAGGAAACAAATGCCTTTCCAAGTGGGTGGGCCCGGTTTAGGGAAGAAGTGGAGGAAAAAAATGAAATACGTCTCTAAACGACTTAGACTTAAAGCACTTCAGGATCAGGAACTGAACAGGAAATGCAAATACAAATCATTGGGTTCTATGAAGCCCTAAAGCTTATCACTGTTCCTAAACCCAGTGTGCCATCTAGTGGGCAGTATACTACAGCATAACATAATAAGATACAGGTATGGGACCTTTTATCCAGAATACTCTGGACAACGGATATTTCCTTAATTTGGAACTAAAGTCTTTGGAACTAAAGTCTACTAAAAGATCTTTTTCAAAATGAAACCCAAAAGAATTATGATGCCTCCAGTTAGGATTAAATATATTTTAACGAAATGAAATGATTTTTAAAAATTTGAATGATAAAATTCAAGGGATTGTGCATCTTTCAGTTAACTTTGACAATGATTTAAAGAGTGCTATTCTGATAAGATATGCAACTAGTTTTACATTTTTTTGTCTTCGAGTTATTTAGCTGTTTATTCAGCAGCTCTCCAGTTTGCAATTTCAGCAATCTGCTTGCTAAGGTCCAACTTACCCTAGCAACCATGCATTAATTTGAATAAGAGACTGGAACATGCATAGGAGAGGCCTGAATAGAAAGATAAGTAACAAACTAGCAATAACAATAAATTCGTAGCCTTACAAAGCTTTTAATTATTTGGCAAATAATAAAAAAAAAAATGTAAAAATAAATAAATAAATAATGAAGACTAATTGCAAACTTGCTTAGACTTGGTCATTCTATAACATACTAAAAGTTGTGTTATGGTCCACCCTTTTAAAATGGAGTCAATGAGAGATAGCATTCTTTAATTAGGAGCTTTCTGGATAATGGGTTTCCAGTTAATGCATTCCATGCCTGTACTTAATTTTGCATGCTAGAAAGAATGGCTACCTTGATACAGTGCTATTGACTGGCTGTATTGCTTCCAAAAGCAAATACATAAAATGCAAATGAAAGAGTTAGCTATACTGACTAATGCAAATCAGCAATGTATATGTTGGCGTCTATAATACCAAGGTGGTTTTTAAAAAGATTTCCCCATCAACCTCCACTTGAAGTGCTCTAATACTTATCCCATAAATCAATTTATATTAGGGTTTTCCTGCTGTGTGGAAAAAGCACTGGGTTACTGGGAAATGATGGAAATAAAGGTAATTAAAGGACGTCAACCTAAAAAATTACTTTTGGCCTAATAAAAGAAAACACAATTATAAGCAACTGTCCAAAATGAATGTATTAAAAATTGCTGGCGCTTTAAAAGTTATTTGCAAATGTAATTGCATCATTTGCATAATTCCTGGTTTTTACGTTTTAAACAATGTTGCAAAAGCCAGTCTCCTCCAGCAAGACAGGTCTGCTAATCAGTTGGCTTATGTTACATTGTTTCAAAAGCCAGAGCCACCTGTACAGAGAATAGAAAGGGACAAACACTGCTTTCAATAGCAATACATGTACAAATAACTTAGGAAAAACCATAGAGACACCCTCCCCCCTGCACACTGTTACACCAGAATTGTGTCCCTTTGAAATACTGACCCGCACAATACAGAACAGCGCAGCGGAGCACAGGGGGCGCCATGTTCGTCAGCCTCGGCTTATTCGTTGAGCAAGTGCCGATCCAGATCCATATACGACACTTGCGCAGTTTGAGCCAGAAAGCTCCGTAAATGACCAAACGGCAAGAAGAGGATCCAGAAGAAGCCAAGGCTGATGAACATGGCGCTCTTGTTCTCTGCTGCGCTGTTCTGCATTGTGCGGGTCAGAATTTCTAAGGGACACAATTCTAGCGTAACAGTGTGCAGGGGGGAGGCGGGCCTACAGAGGGGAGTCAGTGGGGACTTTTGAGGGTTTACTTCTCCTTTAAAAGCATAGCTGCTCTTTGTAGCTTATGGTGGTGTTATCAAATGGAAAGCTTTTAGCTGTCCCCAACACTCTGCTGATGGTAATACTGCTTAAACCACTGATGATTGTTAGGGAACAGTCTACACATGGGTATGAAACCTATTTTGCAATGTTACAGCAAAACTGAATCCTTTCCAATTCTCTGCCATCCTTCACATGCCGCAGCGTGGGACAGTTTTTGTGCAAGGCCAAAATCCCACCTACAACAGAGAGGTGCCCATATTTACTGGGTCCTGATTAAGGGCAGGAGCCCCAAAACGTTGCCTAGTCTTTGGCACAAATACATTCAGATTTTCCATCTGCAGCGTGAATTCTTCTATGACATATTTACTTACTGGCTCCCGTCCATCCATTGCTTCCATCCATAGCTTTCTCTCCTCCTCTGAAAGCGCCTGCATCGTTAGAACTGTTGGCCTAGAAGAGAGGCGAGAACAAGGAAAGTTTAAGCGCCATGTATTTGTGGAACTAAGAGACACATAATCTTAGGCCGATAGTCCACTGGAGGGGATCAGAACGGATTCAGACAAGCATATGTCACACTAGCAAACGAGGAGACTGACAAACTATTCATCAAGAATGCACAAAACATGTTTTGCATTTTATCTCCTCATTTGCCACAAGTAAAAGGAATCGGCCAGTTGGGGTTGTGGGAGGATGAAAAGCTGCAACTGCCAACATGCAACATTGTGGACACAAATGCTGTCATCTACTGGGAAATCAGAATGATACAGGGCAATGTGACAGTTTAACAAGCAGCCTGCAACTATTCTTATAGTCAGTCTAAAAAAGGGTAGCTCTTATCCCTGTCTCATCTCAGTCTAAAAAAGGGTAGCTCTTATCCCTGTCTGAGAGACAAATCAAAATCACAATCAGGGGGGAAAAAAACAGAACTCCATGAAATATGCTTCTTATACAATTTACTTGTTAAAATGAACTGGAAGTAGGATTTACTATTGTGAAAATGAAATTTTAATATAAGTTTCCTCATACTGAAGTAAGAAACATTCTAAATACAACCAATTAAAAATTCTGCATTGTTTCTGAAATAATCAAGTTTATGTTCACTATTCCTCTCTCAGCATCTGTTTTAATTCATTCTGTCTTCATGCAGCAGGTGGGTGTCAGAAGAATGATCCAATACATCTTATAGGGGCTCCTTTTCCTAGCATATGTGTTAGAGCTCACTCAATTAACCGATTCCAGTACAAACAAAATAACTGCCTTTTGCACAAATTCTGCATGTAGAGAGACAGGATTTCTGGTGTTTTTAAGTATTAATGCAATTTAATGGTATTCTATAGTGAAACATTTTCTTCTGAAATATCTCATATAATCATTCTGTACAGGCTATAAACAAATTTTGGGGATGAGTTCTACATACAGATATATATATATATATATATATATATATATATAGTATTCTATTACTATTATTCCATTACTGGAATAGAATAGAGATAGGGTATGGGAGGGTGTCAAGGAATGGTGTGGTCACAATGGTTGTTTAGGCAAGACTAAACACGTAAGTTCGACCAGGTTAAAAGGAGTTATTCGCCTTGCCTTGGGCTGGTATAGAAGCCTACTGCCCTAGTTATTTTCTTTACTTTTAAGCAAATACTTCTACGTGCTTTATGTTTGTATATGGACATTATCAACACAATGCACGAGTCTTGTCTCATTTAATACAAAAGGGATCTTTTTGGTTAGAAACTCCCCCATTCTCTCACCATGAATAAAATAATATGTCAAAGAACTGACAATCCTTCAAAGCTGTAACACTAAACTGAAAAGCCCAGGTCCTCATTAATGCCTACAGCACCAAGGCTTTAAATGCGCAGAAGGTTATTATACTATGGCTTCCCAATTACGGTCATGAAAGAGATGAATGCATAAATGACTATCCAGGCCTTTAAAAATAAACACAGAGAATTGGATTGCTCTCAAACCAGGCTTCTCTCTGTGGGAAAGTCTGAAGAACAGCAGAATTCTGCAGCTTTTCAACAGTCTCGCGGCGAGTTTCCCTTTTCCTTATTAAAAGCCTAATAAGTGATAACGACGGAGGAAGAGCCATGATTTCAAATCCAATTACTCCAGAAATAGAGTCATATAAATGAAAGCTACACAGCAGCAGAAGGCTTTATTCTGAGGATTTCCCAGGCAGATCCAATACAAACATCCTTACTTGTAATATTGTTTGTTTTTGCTTCCCAATGCATGACAGGGTGGGAGACATCATGATTGAATGCTACACACACAAGGTATTATGAGGTGACCATAAAGTAAACATTGTCCAATCCAATTTTGTGGTACCCTATGCATCAGTGGAATCAACACTTTGGGTGCAGGCAGTGAGATACCTGTGAGCTCACATTATGTATTTTATGATGTATACCATGTAGGCAGGTAAAGGACAGAAACCCTTGAATGTCATATGGTTAAGTAGAACCCCAGTTTTTATTATACATTAGTGTGTTTACTATCAAGATGACTGTCTTTAGCAATGTTTTATCTGTTGTGAAGTCAGCCCACTCTTTGCAGATAAAACAACCTTTACTGTCTTCTACTATGGAACTTATTTGGTGTTATTTGCTTCCATTCATAGATAAGCTGGTGGGCACAGATGTTGAGGACCAGACCCGGTTCACATTGGCATTTTATTATATGCGTGTTTAGGGCAAAAAATATTTGAAAAAAAAAGTGTCCACATATTTTTGGCCCTCTAGTGAATGTACTCATGAACTACCCCCAACAGCCACAACAGAAAACTATAGTTATACAAAATTCAAAAGCAGAGTGTTAGAGGATGTAATAGCCCCTTTGCCACACCCCTGGTGCAAAGGTTGTACCATCTTACCTAGTACGCGTGCAAGTCCTGAGACCCCTTTGCAAGGTGAAAGGGTACTGGGAAGTCCTACTCCTGGCAGTGCCTCCACCTAATGGGATCAAGAAATACACCTACGGGTGACCCCATTAGGAAAACAACAATGCACACTTTGCTGTATAACAATATCAACTTTATAATAAACAAAAGTGCAGATTAAAGGCAAAGTAAATAGTCATAGCCTGGGGAACCTGTGACAGTCCAGTCTTGGCACTTCCCTACCAGACAAAGTCCTGCACTACTCCTTTGAAGACAAAGAGTTTCTTTTCCAAAAGAGCACACTTGTCCAAGGAAGAGCTATTGCCCAAATACCTTTCCCAGTTAACAAGGTACTTGCTCCCACATGGTAGGCACACATAATGCCTGAATCAACAGGAGACACAATGGATTCTTTCCTTTCTCTACCCTCCCACAGGCAGACTCACCTGGGGGCTCACAAAGAGCTAGCAGGCTCACACAGAGCTGAAACAGGCATCCAAGTGATGGCAACCTTCTAAAGCTCCAGACTATCCTAGCAGAGCACACAATCTGCTGGATCTTGCTCCCAACACTACTCCCAGTGTCAGAACAACAAAGTCCATCCAACTGGAAAGCCTCTCCAGGAAACCATCTCTCATCACAGCTGCATATCTCAAGAAAATCAGGTTCCCGTTATCCCTGAGCCCAAAACGATCATCGCCATGGTTGTGGTGCATCTCCATAGTCCCAGGGATGCAGCAGCGACACCTTGTCACATTCTCCATTATCTGCACAGGCACAAGGGCTCCAGCTCCTGCCAAGACTTTAGGTAGACCCTGTAGCCGACATCCAGGAGATTTTCAAACATGCGGTTTGACATTTTTCCCTACATGAACAGGGTCGGACTGGGGGGCCCGGGGCCCAGCAGGACTTCTGCCCGTGGCCCCCCCCTCCAGCTGTCCAGGGCCCTCACTCCCTTCCTCCCCTCTCCTCTGGCCTGGCCTCAAGTGTTGCATGGTTGCAAACACGCTTACGTCAGCACTGGGTGCAGCGCTTCATGACGATCTTTTTTCTAAATTGAGAGGGGGCCCACCGGGCCAGTCCGACCCTGTACATGAACAATATATCTGAAGATATATTGAAATCCATTTTTTAAAAAGGATTTTTAAAAAACTGATTTTTTTATATTTTATTTTGAAATCTGACATGGGGCTAGACATATTGTCAGTTTCCTAGCTGCCCCCAGTCATTTGACTTGTGGTCTGATAACTTCAGTCACTCTTTCCTGCTGTACTGCAAGTTGTACTGCAAGAGTTGGCTCTTTCTGAAGGCAAAATGACCTGAGATGGCAGCTACACACCAATATTACAACTAAAAAAAAATACACTTGCTGGTTCAGAAATTACATTTTATATTGTAAAGTGAATTATGTGCAGTGTAAACAGTGTAATTTAGAAATAAAAACTACATCATAAAAATCATGACAGAATCCCTTTAATCTATGAGGAAAATGTAATATTCACCTTCAAACTGGATATCCTTATTTCTCTATATATAACAGCCCTATAGGACTTTGAAAGGTAACTAAAGACTGAGTTAGTTCGCTGCATAGACAGTGAATTTAAAAATATTTCTGTTGAACCCACTCTGCTGTTTCAATGCTGCAGCTTTCCTTTAATATAAGATATATTGACAATGTAGAATTTGTTATTACGTAAAATAAGAGAACTGGTGAATAAACATCTTCTCCACATAAAAACAATATTTGCCTGTTTGTCAAACACTAAATTATTCTTTTGCTATGGTTAAAATAATAAAAATGTACAATGTAAGGGACTATAACAATCCTTGCAAAGCTGCTTAAATGTCTGAGAAATACAGAACATACCAACACAGGCTAAGAAGAATTGCACGCTTCTATAAAACCACATAGCCAAGGGGAAAAAAATAATATTGTCCCTGGACAAACAAAATAATATCTCACATTTATTCTACCTTGCAGCAAGTTTGAGCTGATGGTTCATTAAAGAGAATTTAATTATGTGCATGGTTTAATAATACATATAAATCCCGAAGGACACGATGATTCATAAGAAAGCAGTTTAAAGCTACACAATAAAATGGTCAAAAGGTATTCATGTTATTTATTGAAAGAGCTGCATTAAAAGCACTCTATTCCCATTAGATTCACCTTCCAGATAACTATTCCATATCACCAAACTTGTACAATGTGAGGACTGAAAAGGCTTCCCTATCTAAATGAATGAGATACATGGCACTTGCGGTTTATAAAGGATGACATACCTGTGCCCTCAGTAGGATCAGTAATAGGGGTTGAGGAACATACAATGGATTCCATTAAAGCAAAGCCATTATCATCTTGAAATTTTTAAAATGACATTCTCAGACAATGGTTCCTTCAAAGTCATGAAAAAAAAACCCAGCAGCTATTATCAGTGGAATACATCTCTTTGATAAAGGCTCACATAGAAGTAATTAATCCACCCCCCCCCCCGCACTGTGAGTTAAAGGAACAATAAATATAGGATACAAGTAACATATATACCAATGAGCACAATGGAACCTGTGAGTCTACTGATAAGGCAACCAAACACCAGCAACTGCCTCTCGTTTATCTCAATGGCGTTCACCTTGAACCACAGGTAAGGGCAAAAAAACTGACATTAGAATTGTCAATTAAGAATCATCTTGTAAGTTCAGTATAGGCAGGTCTCCCACAATGCATGAAGTATGGAATGAGGGGGAAAAAAAGGGGGTTACACTCACCGGTCAACACCTTCTACATCGAAGCAAAACCTCTTTTCAATGGATTCCGTTTTTCTCCGTATGCAGGATTTCAAGTGAATGAGTTCTTCTTCTCCCTAACAGAGAGCATGGCAGAACAACGGAATTGATTTGTATGTGACTTTACTTCTCATTATCAAGTACTTAAAAAATACCACCATTGCACTATGATTGAAGCTTATACAGGTATGGGATCCGTAATCCAGAAATCTATTATCCAGATAGGTCTGCATGATGGGAAGGCCATCTCTCATACTATATTCCACTATAAACAAATTACCCAAGTTATTAAAAATTATTCCCTTTTTCTCTGTAATAATAAAACAGTAGCTTGTACTTGATCCAAACTAAGATATAATTAATCCTTATTGGAAGCAAAACCATGCAAATGAGTCTATTTATGGGGTTATTTGTAAGGATGCACTGAATCCACTATTTGGGATTCGGCCAAATAACAAACCAAATCTGATTGCTAATTTGCATATGCAAATTAGGAGCAGGAAGGGTAAAAGTGGGGAAAAAAATTGTACTTGTTTTGTGACGATGCCACGTGATTACCCTCCCCACCCCTAATTTGCATATGCAAATTAGGATTTGGTTCAGCCAGACACAAGGATTCAGCAGAATCAGAATCCTGCTGAAAAAGGCTGAATCCTAGCTGAAACCCAAACTAAATCCTGGATTTGGTGCATCACTAGTTATTTGAGGTTTTTTTAGCTATAAAATCCAAATTTTTTGTGAAAAAAAAAAAACAAATTTTTCGGAATGTATTAAACCCAGAGGATGTTAAAAGTTCGCATAAACAAGTACTCATGTAGAAGTAAACAGAAAAGGTCCCTGATGATATCCTGATTTGTGCTGGGTTTCGTGCAATAATCCAAAAATTTTGGGGGTTTTCAGCAAAAATCCAAAAGAATCTGAGTTTTCGACCGTGAAATATGAAACATTTTAACAATTTCAAATTTTCATGGGGGAAAAAACCCGTGCGGATTTGGTTGGAGTAGCTTTCATAAAATAATGAAATATTTTCGTATTTTGATAAATAACACCCTTAATGTATATATGATTTTCTTGTATCTTACGAAAGGTCCATTATCTGAAAAATCCCAGGTCCTGAGCATTCTGCATATCTGTACTATTTCACCAGAATTCTACATGGAGCTTTACATAAAGCAAATTGAATACAACTTCATAACTACACATTGCATACCTCCCAACATTTTGGAAATAAAAAAAAAAGGGCCGAAAAAAGTTGGCATAGTGCAGCGGAAACTGTCTGACCACGCCCATTGTTGTGGTAACACCCCCTAATTACCATGTTCATTTTACAAAATTGGGCAGGTTATTAAAGCTTGAACACATTTCTGTGTTTTTTTTCCAGTTATTATAGTTTTGCCAATGACAATGAATTGCCCTTTAGTCTTAGTTCTCCCAAGGGACCTGTTATCTAAATTGTTACTATTATGTATTTGCTTGCCTACAAATTTTTACAAAAGTATCTTATCTTCTGTTTATTGACAACTGTGCATGCTTTGAAAGTGACGGAAATTGTCGAGGCTCCAGAAGAAGACCCAAACATTACCAAAGAGATGATGATGGTGCCCGTGAATTCCTATGCTCTGAATCTGCAACAAGGGGTAAGTAAAGAGCTAGGGGCATTTACCCAGGGTAACACCTAGGCTGGGGTCTATGTAGGGAAGGCGATTTTAATGTTAAGGGTTTGGTTCTCCTCTAAAGATCCTTAAACTTTTGCACTATTTTGCAGCATTGATCTATCACCGCCATGAACGTGCAGATGATTCAAAATTCCCTCAGTAGGCCGCATCAACGGGTACAATAAACCTTCAATCAAAGAATCACACACTCATGTCGTTTTTTTCCCCCATTAGCAATCTAACACTCCTGCAATTGCCTTCGTTTTGGTGAATCAGACACAATGGCAGCAGACACAACTGAGGCGGATGCAACTCTGCACTCGGGATGGAATTGTGGGTTAAAAACCTACATCTGAAATTGCATTTTGCACAAAGCACTTGCCCTGTTTTAAGCAGGAATTTTAGCCCTTATGTGGGAAAGTAAACTGTAAACACCCTGCCTAACCCCTAGACATGAGGAGACAGACAAGATGGAGGCCTATGGTAGCTTAACTGAGGTGTGTTATATGAGCGGTTATTTGTAAGGCAAATTTCTTTTAAGACTTATTATCTCATTGGTTATTATGGATCACTCAACCAGAGCAAACTATGTAGCCTTTTGTTAATGTGGTGTTTATACAAATGGCCTGTAGCTGTCACTGTGCATGAGTATACTGTGCATACACTGTACTTTCTATACTGCTTAAAGTGTTAGAGTTGAAGTTACTGTTACCTTATCCGCAACCCGGACCCATGACCTGCTGACCATCAAGATTCAGGAAGTGCTATCATGCTGACCATCAAGAACAAAGGCGTTCAAGAAGACATTGCCGCCTGAGGCGCTCCAGTAATGCTGCCCCTCCCCAGCCCGATGACTTACAGGGGGAGGCAGCAATGCTATTGCGGAGAGCGCAATAGTGCTCTGTTGCACTAGTAAAGCCTAATTTCCGGTTTAAAAAATGGAAATTCGCCTCTCAAAGGCACCAGGAGAGCCTTTTTGAAGCCCCTGGAGACCTAGCTGGCGCTGCGGAGCGCCACTAGGGTTGCCACCTGGCCGGTATTTTACTGGCCTGGCCAGTATTTTTGATGGTTGATCCCAATGTTATTAATAGGAAAAAAAGATAAATATATAGGAAGGCCGGTATTTTTCTCAAGAAAAGGTGGCAACCCTAAGCGCCACTGATCACAAGTCAGGAAATGCCGACATGCTGACCCTCAAGAATCAGGAAGTGCTGTCATTGTAACTGGAAATGACATCATTGGAAGTAGGCGTGATCAGAAAAAAATAGTAAAAATTGCTATTGAGAAGACCCGTGGCCCGACCGCGACCCACAAACCAGCAGAACCTATACCAGCACTCAGAACTTCTACCCGCAACCTGCAGGGTACCACATTTTTTTGCGGGTACTGGACCTGCTGCAGCACTCTAGCTGCATGAACCTGCTAATAAAGCACTGTTACACTTAGGGTTGCCACCCGGCCGGTAAAACGCCGGGGCTGGTATTACAAATTTACTGGCAATGTAGCTGCCGGTAAATTTGTAATATCCTAAGAAAGACCCCAAGGGCCGCCCCGAATCCCATGTAAACGTAGCTTTCATCCTCTGTCCTGAAATCACGGCACCTTGGTCCCACCCCCTTTATGTCATAGCCCACCTGTTTTTGCCGTCACACTCTACTTATCCTCAGCTACCAAAACATAACAGTTACAAAAGGAGTTTAATTTCCTATATTTTCAGAAGCTTAGCAGCTGTGCAAATATACTAGTCTGAAGTGAGTCACCAAAATAACCCAAGGGCGACTAACGCCTTATAATGAGAAAAATAGTTTACAGATGGGCAAACTCTGCAATACATAAGATTTCTGTGAATTAGAATACTCTAAACACTGACTTGAACAAAATCTGAACTTCCTGATAAATTGGACAATTGTTTTGTCTTCTATTCTTTTGGCCTGACAGGCAGCCATTAAACCCTAGAGGAGGACAACGGAAGCATTATGGACACTGCAGGTGTTGGACGTTATTTGCCAGACTGACGGAGAATGTTTTTTTGAAAAATTGTTAGATGCTTTTGATTGTCTTAACAACGTTTTGAAAAATCCTTCAACGTTTCAGCTCCCCAGGGGGAGCCTCTGTCAAGAACACCAAGTTACAGATTGAGCGCAAGGACATATTAATAGGCACAGCCCATGAGATGAGGCCAAATATGCAAATAGCCACAATCAGTGATGTCATTCTTACATCAGAATATATTCAAATATTTTTAAACTCAACGAACAAAAAATAAAAACCAGGGACAGCAACCTGTAGAACTGCAAAATATGCATTTGATTTCCTTTCCTGGAAACAATGTGTTTAGAATCTTTGCAAAGGGATTTTAAGAACAAAATATAAAGTATTTAAAGTATAACAAAAGCCCAACCATTTTTTTCTGTGTAATGGTGCTGAATACACTACAGAACTGGCGTACAAAGTCTTACATACTTACACATATCTAATCTACTGATCCAATCCTTTTTACTCTAGTCAGTAAGGTTGTGGAATACCCTTCCAGGCTGTATTGGGCGATTCTGTTAATGCTTTTCAGGGTGATGGCACAGGACAAATCACTCCTTCTTCGGGTAATTAATCTTCCAGAACTGCCTTCCCACCGGTTAGAATGAAAATCGTTGGCAGGATGGCACTTGGGACTATTTGGTTTCCGAAGTCGCTCGAAGTTTCCTTGTGAGGCAACTTTGGAAAAATGTATCGATTCGAGTGCCATCCCGCCGGCAATTTGCATTCTAACCGGCGGGAAGGCAGTTCAGGGAGATTAGTTGCCCGAAGAAGGAGCGTGTGCCACCACCCAAAGGGTTTGGATGATAATATCTATAGGCTTCATATCCAAGGCTATTGTGATACTAAAATCTACAATTAGTATGAGACCTGTTATCCAGAATGTTCAGGACCTGGGGTTTTCCAGATAACAGAAGTTAGATCTTCGTACTACTACTAGAGAATTGTTTAAACATTAAATAAACCCAATAGGCTGGTTTTGCTTCCAATAAGGATCAATTATATCTTAGTTGGGATCAAGTACAAGCTACTGTTTTCTTATTACTAAAAAAAAAAAAAAGGAAATAATTTTTTAAAAAATCTGGATTATTTGGATATAACGGAGTCTACAAGAGACAGACTTTCCATAATTTTGGAGCTTTGTGGATAATGGGTTTCTGGATTAAGGATCCCATACCTGTATATAGTTTATGTTTATTGATAGTTTGTTGCGAGTGTGTGTATGTATGTGCACTGGGCTTCATTTGGAAGGATTGAACTTAAAGTAATGTCATGGGAAAACATGTTTTTTTTAAAACGCATCAGTTAATAGTGCTGCTCCAGTAGACTTCTGCACTGAAATTCATTTCTCAAAAGACCAAACAGATTTTTTTATATTCAATTTTGAAATGGAGGTAGACATTTTGTCAATTTCCCAGCTCTCCCATGTCATGTGACATTAGGCGGGAACTGCTTTCTGGCAGGCTGTTGTTTTTCCTTCTCAATGTAACTGAATGGAACGCAGTGGGACATGGGTTTTTACTATTGAGTGCTGTTCTTAGATCTACCAGGCAGCTGTTATCTTGTGTTAGGGAGCTGTTATCTGGTTACCTTCCCATTGTTCAGTTAGGCTGGGGTGATATCACTCCAACTTGAGTACAGCAGTAAAGAGTGATTGAAGTTTATCACAGCACAAGTCACATGACTTGGGGCAGCTGGGAAATTGACAATATGTCTAGCCCCATGTCAGATTTCAAAACGAAATATAAAAAAATCTGTTTGCTCTTTTGAGAAATGGATTTCAATGCAGAATTCTGCTGGAGAAGCACTATTAAAAACATTTTCTCCCATGACAGTATCCCTTTAACAGACTTAACAGGTGTTTTTTTCAACCACACCTAACGGTGTAACTATGTCTCTACTTTCTCCAGTTAGTCCCACCAGTGCACATAGAATTAGCACTAAGGGGGGCTGTTTTAACAAAGAAGGACATGCAGGGGTATGTAAGCAGGAGATCAGGGGAGATATTTTCTGGCTTCACAAGTCTGCTGTACATGGGTGTTTATATGGCAGGTCTATGTGGCATACCGAACCAAAGTGTACAAATATTAGGGATTCAATTGCCCTAAACGTAAAACTTGGATATAGTACTTAAATTACAATGTCTGTATTTTATCAAGTCTGTGCAAATGGAATAACTTCATCCCCTCTCCACAGATAGAGCAAAAGCCCTCACGTAATAAAAGGGATTATGTTTGCCCAGTAGCAGTCACTTATAGCAACCAATAAGATATTTGACTTTAAAACAGGTGATCAGTAAACTCTACCTGCTCATTGATTGCTACAGGTACTGGGCTAAAGGAGTGCCTTCTTATTACATAACCCCAACAGAATTGTATAGAGAAAAGGCTACGCTTTTCATTGACCCTCTAAAACTTACCACTTTCCCTCCAGACTTCTGGTCAAAGGGTACCATAGTCATTTGTTTGGTTTCCCGCTGGTAAGTGCAGTAATGTTTAACCCAAGATGTCCCAAAATGCCCTGCAAAGAGATTATAGCATTTACAGCAAAGCATCTTGGGGTATAGGCATATTCGGTAAATGCACTGGAATTCTGTAGTTGACACAGTGGGAATGCATTTGAATGAGCCCATAGCCCTGTATAAGATACAACGAATAAAAGCAAATGGCTAGGCTGAAAACCCAAATACTTAAACACACTGACTGTGTCAGGGCCTGTGCAGGAGGAGCCACACCTGCAACAAGGCTCAAAATAATATCGAAAAAGGAGTACCAGCAGCACAATGTAGTGTTGCAAATATAGTGTTCAGCCCAAAAACATATACGAAAGGCGACATTTCTGGACCTTAAAGCTAACATTTTAGCATGCAACTAGTGCAGAACTGTTTATCATGCTTAGGACTTTAGATTTTGCAGCACAGTAAGTGCCAGGGGTTATAAACACCCCATATGTAATTTAATATTTAGAAATCATCCAAGAGAAACAAACATTAGCATTATTATTATTATTATTATTATTATTATTAACATTAGCATTATATTGCACGGACATTTATACAGTCTGTAAAGCAGGAGTGCAATAAAGGTCAATTTGCAGCATATGCCAAAACTGCCATCCCTTTAGTTCTTCTTTGGCCCCAAAATGATCATATCCATAATCTCAGGACACTTGTAGCGTAAGAAGGCATTGGAATGAGCACAGAAAACACTAATAAAGTGATCTGTAACGGTGAAAACCACTGTAATGAACAATTTTAGATGATGAAAAAAAAATATTTGCAAACTTTGTTACATTCACATTTTAGGACATGAACAGCACTCTTTTTGCTGATGGCAGCGAATACCAGTAGCGCCAGTCTGATGAGTAAGCAAATAAGGTGAGGATGCCATTAAATGGTTGTCAAGGCACCAAAAACTCACTGGGACTTTCTAGTGGGTCTTAAAGAAGTTCTGCACAGAGAAGTGATTGTCAAGAATAACTGGGTAACTGCACAATCAGAACTAGAGAGTCATGCTAGTAAAGAGGAACCACCATATATACAGAAGAGGGCACCAATGCAGAAGGAGTTGGGAGGGTTGTCAGGAAAGGGGAAACTAGAACACTTATCATTCTAGTTTTGCAGAAGCCATATAAGAATTTAGGAAAGACTAATAATAACCAGGACATAGACCCAGAAACAGTCAACTGGAGATGAAAACTGCTCCTCCCAGTTTCACCCAAATACCTACTTTTCTCCTGAACATAGAGGTACCCTTCCATAGTGAATGGGCTGAGAGCTAAGTGCTCATGAGGATTCTCCTTCATCTTCTTCATCAAAGACTCCACCTCAGAGCGCGTGCCTTCAAACCGGTCCCGTGTCTGACAATTAAGAAGCAGCCACGGTTACTTAAGGACAGAAGAGAGCACAAGAAAGCATACGTAGTAAGAAGAGCGCCAATACTAAACATTGCATTTCATTAAGTCATTTTGTGTTTGCTTTATAGTACGTTTGTCGGATGTTTTGCAGTCTACTTGACAAAAGGTAGAAAGCAAGACACTATTTTGGTAATGGAGAAATTAAAGGGGACATTTCTTCTTAAAAGGGTAGTTGACCAGAGATTAAACGTTTAGTATGATAAAGACAGTGGGATTCTAAGGCAATTTGGTCATTATGCTTTATTCTAGACTGTTGTTGAGCACCCTAGCAACCTGGCAGTGGTTTGAATGACAGATCAAAAGGTGAAGAAGTAAGGGCCAATGAAACTGTAGCCAAGGCATTTAAATCACTGGATGTCAGGCATCATGCTAATGCAGCAACAAAAAAAATATGGAAGAAGAAGAAGAATAGAAAGTAAAATAAAAAGCCAATAAAAGATACAAATAGAATTCTAGGGATTTTCCCTTGCTTCACGGTTTGACGCCAACCGACTTCAATGCAACTTTTTTGCAGTTTTATGAATTTTGGGCAAAGCTAAACTGTCAGATTTACCCATCACTCGTCATTTCTATTATGTTGTGAAACCAGAATCTGTTTGCAAGTACTCAGCAAATATTTTTTGTTCTGTTTTTGGACATCATGATTCTCTACTGCCAGTTAATTCACTATAAAAAGCATAACTATAAATTAAGAAAAACGATACTGCGTATAAGCTTATGTTATCCTTTAAATATACAGTTGGGGGTAGATTATTCCATATGCACAATCACACACAAACGCACACCCTTTTAGGGCAGAGACTTAAGGTTAGATTCAGGGAGATTAGTTGCCCCTTGACAAATCTCCTCTTCTTCAGGTGTTTAATCTCCCTGAACTGCCTTCCCAATGGCTAGAAAGTAAATCGCCGTCAGGATGGCACACTTTGTTTTCTGAAGTCGCTCGAAGTTTCCTCGGGAGGCGACTGGCCAACTTCTAAAAATGAAGCGCTCAGCCATCCGGCGGGAAGGCAGTTTGGGGGGATTAGTTGCCCCGAAGAAGAGGAGATTTGTCGTTAGTTACAGAATACTTGCCCAGATATCTGTGAAACCCTAAATCTTTAGGCTGGTAGGGAAATGATAAGGGGGACAAATGTTACTTACATTTTGAATGCTGATGGAAAGTTGGGTTTTAAAGCCACTGAAGTCTTTGGCCAGTTCATAGCCATGGTGATAGAAGGTGAAGAGGCCTTGCAAGAAGGCAAGCAGCTGAAACAACACAAGATTATTAGATGGCAATCAATAGGCTGAAATCCAGGGTCGGACTGGGGGGCCCGGGCCCACCGGGACTGCTGTCCAGAGCTCCCCCTCTGTAGCCGGCAGAAGTCGCATGGAGCTGTGCAGGAAGAGTGCATTAACTTGGCCGCACAGAGTGTGTGCCTGTGCGCACATCACTGCAGGGCGCCACACATCTGGCATGGCAGAGGCCCACCAGGTTTTTTCCCGGTGTCCCGCCAGGCCAGTCCGACCCTGATTACTTTTCCTCATACATACAGTATCTGTAGGTGCAAGCAGTTGCGGGGAAGTTGCTTCAGGTTATCATTTGTACATTAGCAATATACAAATGAATCTGTGAGCTGTGGTAATTCTAATAATAAAATGAAATTACTAATGAGTCTATATCACAGAACTTCAGGCCTTTTCAGCATCCACAATCCTTATTGGCTAGTAGTAGTAAAAGCAAGGAGTTAACATTTAGGGCAATGACACACAGATAATTAGTTTGTTTTAAACGATAATTTAAAATAATTAATATGGCTAGAAATGCCATATTTTATATATTGAACTTATTGAACTAGCCTAAAGGTT
The DNA here is from genome assembly GCA_024363595.1 of Xenopus borealis. Lineage (NCBI taxonomy): Eukaryota > Metazoa > Chordata > Amphibia > Anura > Pipidae > Xenopus > Xenopus borealis. The sequence continues at coordinate 101,090,629 of CM044436.1, forward strand.
CAACATCTCTATAGTAGTAACAATAAAGGCCTTCTAAGTTATCACAGGCGTTTCTCATCTTGGCTACAGTTATAAGTGTCTGTGACATGAAAATGCTCAGTGGGATTTCAGCAGCTATTGAGAAGCGAAGTCAGGGGTCATCACAAGTCATCAATAAAGGCTGAGCTACAGGGCTGATTATTCAATTCTGTTGCTAATTGAGCAGGTTTCTGATCTACCTATATATATATATATATATATATATATATATATATATATATATATATATATATATATATATATATATATATATATATATATATATATATATATTCAGTATATTGTTCGTCTGTCCCTAAGCTTAGAAAGTGACTTGATTGATTGATGGGGAGCTACTGGGGCATCTTTGAAGACACAGATCTTTACTGCTAAAGGGCCGTGGTTGCCTTGGGCTGGTACACAAGCACAAAACATCATGTACAGGTATTGGATCCGTTATCCAGAGAGTCCCGAATTACAGAAAGGCTATCTACCATAGACTCCATTACAAATCAAATAATCCAAAATTTTAAAAATGCTTGTACTTGATCCAAACTAAGATATAATGAATCCTTATTGGAAGTAAAACCAGCCTGTTGGGTTTCTTTAAAGTTTACATGAATTTTTAGTAGTCTTAAGGTGTGAAAATCCAAATTACGGAAAGACCCATTATGCAATAAGCCCCAGGTCCCGATGATTCTGGATAATAGGCCCCATACCTGTATAACATTTCTGTCCAATTTCTTTAGTTAAAGGGCAAGGAAAGGCAAATAAATAAAATCCCATTTTTACTTTCTAAATCCAATATACTTTAATTTGAAAATGTGTACCGTTTTTATAAGAAACCTGACTGTATGCAGTGAAATTCTATCTTCAATTAGTGATGTGGATAGGAATTGTCAGACGGTCCCTAACTTCTGGCAGGGAGACAATCATACTTATGAACAGCAGGGGGAGCCCCTGCCTTACTTACCAGCCATGCAGAACTCAAGCAGCTTTGGTTTTTTGATCATTTATGACGATCCCTAAGAAGCCCAGACCACACTGAGCATGTGTATGTAGTCTAGTCTTGCAAAGATGTATAACAAAGTTACAAGATGACAGCCCCCTGTGGCCAACTTTGAAAGCATAAATCATTTGTTTGATTAGGCTTGTGGTGCAGTAAGTTCATGTTTATGTTTAGTATACAAAATACAGCATTTCTACCCTTATTCTATTTTACACTTTCCTTGCCCTTTAAATAAATTTTAACATATGAATGTACATTAAGGGGCAGATTTACCATTGGTCAAATTTCGAAAAAAAAATTCGAAATTCAACCATGTGAAGTAAAATCCTTTAAATTCGAAGGAATTTACCGCAATTCGATCGATCTAACAATCGAATATAAAAAGTTTGATCGATCAATCGTTCGAACGATTCGCATCTGTAACAGCTCTCAAAGACTTAACCATTTTGATAAAGCAGTTTAGTGTCAGAACCTCGAGCTAACAGAGTGTATATTAACACTGCTAAAATGGGGGCATGTTTACTAAAACAAGGTAAATTTGACAAGAAGTTTCCGCATGTTATCGCTGAGAATATTTTTCCGCCAGAAGTTTACTAAACTTGCGATCGCTTGCGGTAAATATGTTAGCGAACCAGCTTACGTTAGCGGTAATTTTGCAAGCTGAGAATTTTCTGGCAACAAATTACGTTTGCAGATATTTATGCTATAAAATAGTCTTGTTTTATGGCGTTAATTATGGCAATTTTTACTGTGACGTTTATGGCTATAAATGCATCTTCAAAACTCATAAACTTTATTGACTGATGATTAAACCATCCAACAACATTCCAGAGTGACACCAATCAAACATGTATGTATCATATAAACCCATACTTCATCCATCCACTCACACACACTTCTGTCAATAGAATCGTATGAACAAGAAATCATACCAGTTATCTCTTTGTATCATTTAAATACACAGTTTCATGAGAATTAAACTCCCATTGAGAATTTTCTGGACAAAAAATAAGTTAATGCCACTATATAGATGGAGGTAAAATGCTAATTTTGTCTTTCACGCATTTCGCTGTTTAGTAAACCAGGTGTTAATGTGTACGTAGCGTTATTTTCAGTGAATGCGATAACTGCCAAACATATAGGGGCAGATTTATCATTGCTCGAATTTCGAATTGAAAAAAATTCAAAATTCGACCATGGGAATAGTAGGTGAACGATCGAATAGGAAAAATTTTATCGATCGTTCATTCAAATTGAATCAAATTTTATCGATCGATCAAATTTTTTTTTATTTGATCAAAAATACTAATTCCCAATTGGGTAGCTTTGATCTGGCGAACTAGGTGGTCGAATAAAAATTTAAAGGGGAAGACCATCGAATATTCGAATAAAATTTAATTCGAATATTCTAATTATTCGAATTTGAATATTCGATGGTCGAATTTGCCTAATTTGCATATTCGAAATTCAAATTATTCATGTGAATTTAGTAAATCTGCCCCATATTCTTACGCAAGAAAAGTCTCAAATTTATATTTACCAGAGGTTGATAAACTCACGAAAACATATTCTGCATTAAAGTTGTCTATATTTTGTGCTCAAATTTTTACTGCACTTTAGTAACCCAACATTGGCAAAAAAACCATGGCACATACCAGTTTATTATCAACCATCTACATATATATTAAATAGTAGCTGAGGTTGAAAAAATACAAATTGACTTCATTTAAAAAGCTCAAATCTAGCCGCCCATTCAGCCATCGTTGCCCTGGACACATAAATATAAACATTCACATTTGTGCATTCAAACAAGGCATTCCCGCCGGGTTCTAAATGCCTATGCAGCTTTAACTGACTCCCCCCAGCAGCTCCAGGAATGGGGACAGAATGCAGAAAGTGTGGGAAAAATAACTTACTGGTTCAACAAACTCAAACATTTTCCTCTCCTGGACCTCATGAACTTTTAAGACGTATTCCAGGGACACCTCATAAAAATGCTGCCTCATCTGGTCCAGCTGGACGTCCGCCTGAAATGATATGCAAGGCAAAGCTTCATTAAGGTCAATCATTCCTTTGGAAAAGAAAAAAAAACACTCAAGAGTCTACATAATACAGCTCAGAGCTTGCTAAAACCAATAAAAAGAACACAACTCATACTAAATAAATATGTAGTGGGTGCTTTGCACTGCCCATCACTACTTTGCTTTACACACGGCAGGTTTTAGATGGGGGAATACCATGTATTTGCTCAGCATAAGAAATTACCAAATTTCCTAAATCCAGAATGGGCTTTTCCAGATAAAGGGTCCTTCTGTAATTGGAGCGCTCTGCCATAGAGCTGCTAAAATTATTTTTAAAAATATAAATACAAACCCCAATAGGATTGTTTTGCGATCATTATGGCGTTTTACTATCCTAGTTTTCATCAGTTTTATTACTTATTTATTATTATTATTTACTTATTATTACCCTTAAATGATATATCACAGTCATATTCTGCAATGGTTTATTTTATACATTGTTCACATCAGTCTGTGCCCCTGTGGTTCCCATCACATTTATTCAAATTATAATCAATATTATCAGGGCTGTGCATTTATAGGAGTGTGGAAGGAAACCGACGCAGATAAGGGGAGGACATAGAAGCTTTCTTGCTGATGTTGTCCTGTACGAAATCAGAACGCAAAAACACTGTATAAATTGTATAAATAAAAGCTTTTGGGATATCAGGCTACAGGGTCCTTATGTGTCGGTGTTGGATTTATATGGGAGGATAATGGAATCGCAAGGGTTGTAAACAAGATATATAGTCATGCTTAAAGGCTTATTCCATAGGAAGAGTTATATCAATGCATACCGCCCAACATTTTGGAAATAACATTTCCTAGATAAATATGCTGATAAGTATTCAGTGTTTCTCAGAATAGTCTTTTATGAGCCATTCTGCAAATTCTTCATGGGCCCCTTGTGAAATGGAGCGGATCTGCCGACCTCCTGTTTGTGCAATTATTTTCCGTACAAGTTCTATTTAATGCTGAATATCCATTTATTGGTAGTATATGTGTTCATGGCGTGGCATTCCTGAACTACAGAGCTAAAGTCCAAAGGCAAAAGGACAATCTTTTCAGAGAATCCTGATTTGAGACAGATATAGGAAACCAACTGCAAGAAATGGAGTGGGGAACAATATGAGCGACCTTTAAACAATATCTTAGCGGTGGAATATAATTAGAAGATATTTAAATCCTTGTGGCATCGGTTCATTAAAGAAGGAAAGCTGGATAAATGCAGAGGGATAAGTTGGGTCTTTTTTTTATTCTCGGTGAATATACGGCTGTTGAGAGATTCAGTCACAAGCATAATATTAAAGGCTATTGAGATTTTAAATTTTACATTTAGTTTAGTATATATTTATATACACAGGAATGGGACCTACTATCCAGAATGCTCGGGACCTGGGGTCTTCCATAAGGGGATCTGCCATAATTTGGATCTCCATGCCATAGCCTACTAAGAAATTATTTAAACATTAAATAAAACCAATAGGATTGTTTTGCCACAAATGTGGATTAATGGATCAGATACAAGATGTTTTATTAGTACAGAGAAAATGGAAAATATTTAAAAATTTGAGTTATTTGATTAAAAAAAAAAGAGTCTAGGGGAGACAGCCTTTCCTTAATGAGGAGCTTTCTGGTTAAGGTAACTACAGAGACCCTGGAGGTTTAGGGGACCCCATGAGACCCTAATTAATTAGTATTTTGAATATATACTGGCAATACAGGTCAACCTCTGATTATGTTGGGGGCCTTGATATATATATATATATATTGATGAAGGATCAGCAAACTCTGTAGTTTTTGTAATTATTGTCCATCTTTTGCAATAAACGCCTTCCAGCTGTGACTGGGACATACAAACTCTCCCTGCATACTGTTATTTGCCCACTAGGTGTCAGTACAGAATACCAGTCATGTCCAGTGTTAAAAGGTAACGAAGTATTTATGAAGCACAACATATTCTGTAACACTGTACAATTTACAGGGAAATACATTTAGGGTATTTTTATATCCTAGTATTACAGGCCTTTGAAGACAACAAATAGCAGAGTACATCTTCCCCCTGACAATGACACAGCATGACATTGATTTCACTCAATTTTCAGCTGAGTGGGCTAAAATGTTGTTTTGTGCACACTTTTTAAAACCATTTTTAAAAATGTGTGCACGGAGAGGGTAAAAAGAAAACCAGGTATAGGATCTATTATGCAGAATATTTCGTGCCAGGGTAAAGGATCATTGTTCAATTGGGATGTTCATATTTTAAGTTGGCTAAAAATCATTTAAACTTTAAATGAACCCAAAAGATTTTTTTCTGCCATCAATATAGATTTGGGCAGCTTAGTTGGGATCAAGTGCAAGGTACAGTTTTATTTCTACAGAGAAAAGGTACTCGATTTAAAAATCAGATGTAAAAGCAAAACAATGAAATCCCATTTTTCTTTCTTTAATGAAAAATAAATCTATCTCCAATATACTTTAATTAAAAAATGTGTATTGTTTTTATAAGAAACCTGACTGTATGCAGTGAAATTCTCCCTTCATTTAGTGCAGTGGATAGGAATTGCCAGACGGTCCCTAACTGCTGTGCAGGGAAACAATCATACTTATGAACAGCAGAGGGAGCCTTACTTCCCAGCCATATAGAACTCCAGCAGCTTTGTTTGTTTCCCTGTAGAGCAGTCGGCGACTGTGTAGAGATTT
>CM044436.1:101098729-101131718 GCA_024363595.1 Xenopus borealis
TGATACGTATAAGATAAGATATATATAAGATATATGTATATTCCTTTTTTTTTTATTTTAACTAAGTAACCCCAAAAATGGAACCCAGCAGAAGTCACTTGTTAGTGCGAACTATGAATTATGCCAAACTAGTGCTCTTTATATAGTTACACACACACAGGTAATAAACCCCATGTATAGTTCACACTATATCTATTTATATCATCATATAATGCTTCTAAGAAAGAGATGGGTGGGAGTGAGTGTTCCCCCACATGAAAACAACAGGTTAAGCAGAGCAGTTATCTCCAGGGATCCCAAATGCCCAATGTTGAGTAGGAGCCTAATGTAACCAGTGCCTGAGTATATATGGCTGGAATAAAATATATACTGCTTGTAGCTTTTTTTGGTTCTTTTTTTCCCCACACTTCTTCTTTTTGCCGCCCCTTGTAACTGGCTGCTCCGTTCTCACCTTGCCTCATTGCAGGAGCCCTTGCAATACCCTTACCTCATGCAGGAGAACTTCTTTCTTCTTGGATGACAAGTTCATGTGCTTTTCGAGCATACCACAGTATTTTTCCGTTTCCTTGTCATACTTCTTTTTCACTTCCTAAACACAAAGGGGAAGTGAAGAATATAGCAAGTGGTACATAGAGAATGGAAGATACATGTGCATAAAACATTCAAATCGCATCAGTAGAGAGAACGTAGGAAGCTGAAGAGACCATGAGGAGCATAGGCAAGGCTAATATAGTTCAGCACAACATTAGTTAGTTTAATAGAAACAAACTAAACTCAAAAAAAATCAACATTCAACATTTTGTCGCTCCACTTGAACACAGAGAGTAATTTAGGTTATAGGTTCGTGGAGCCTTTCCAAGATGCATCAATATTTCAGTGTTGTTCTGATCATTTGAGCAGAACTTAGAAATGAGTATGGGGTGAAAGTAAAAGAGATGAGTGAAATAGAAAGAGGGGGGGGGGGGTAAGCAGAAGAAATCAGCAAAGAATAGTTACATGGAGAATGCTTAAAACACATGACAAAGGTAAGAGTAAAATGTGGACTTTGGGGAGGAAAGTGAGAGGAAGGGAGCAAAAAAGTTCAAAATATAACAGTGTACATAGTAGGCAGTGCAGAAATACCAATGAAGACCCTTGACATGGCACGTGAGCTTACATATTTTGCCTAAAATTTTAGTTATTTTAGTATTTAAATGTATTCCAAATAGCTTTTTCGGTTCAGTTGTTTTCAGATTGTTCACCATAAACAAACTTTCTTCAATTGTTTTCCATCTTTTATTTTATTACCATTTCGAGGGTGGCGGGTCCGGGTTGAGCTTTGCCACCGCCACTACCGTCTTCCGTCTTCTTATTTTATAGACTCACACCTGCTCACCCCGCCCTGTGACATCATAAAAGGGGGGGCGGGCTAACGTGGGTCTATAAAAGGAAGCTGAAAGGCTGTTGTGGGTAAAACCCGACCCGCAATATTACTACCAGGATCGTCTGAACGGTTACAATTTGCTACATTTATTTTATACAATTAGTTGATACATTTCTCAGAAGCATCTCTGGAGTATTAGCAATTATTGTTCAAATTCTCTTCTCAGCAGGGACAAAGATGCCGAGGGCGGCATGCGGTCCAGGATGGATATAATTGCGGCCCAGCTTTAAAGCCTTGGTTCTCCGAGAAAACTTCATGTTGCATAGGATATAAGAGTAGGCAGGAGGGGGGACTCTGCTCATTGCTCAGTTAGTAGTAATAATAATAATATAATACGTCTACTTAATATTCAGGAGTCCATTATTCCAGTTACAGGTTCTCCAACTGGTATTGTAGGTCTTTACTGTGCATTTTCTTTACTTTTACAAATAAAATGTGTTTGTGTATTTCATGTGTGGCCCCAGACAATTTTTCTTTTTTCCAATGTGGCCCAGGGAAGCCAAAAGGGTGGACACTCCTGGGTTAAAGAATCTGCGAAAGTCACGAAGATTTTCTATAGACTAGAGACATGTGATTTTTAATTATTGATACCGTAGTGATGAGTTCTCCCACCATGTTTGTGAAGCAATATCAAAGACGCAATCACATCTATCTCTAAAATGATATAACTGATTATAGCACAATTTTCATATGTGCAGTTGTTGGGGACCAAAAAATTCTCCAACTGCGCATGCACGGAAATCATGAATGTTTTCGTGACCTTCAGCACATGTTCAGTTTTTCAGGACCGAAAAAAATTCTCCAATTGCAGATGCAAATCACAAAATTTTCAGGACTTTCTGCACACACACGCAGTTGTTTGGGACTGAAATGATTCTCCATGTGCCAAATCTCCGCTCTGCTTCTGAAGATTAACGCAGAAAGAAGATGGCGCCCGTGAACCCCAAGGACAAAATATGCGCAGAGGGGTAAGTCACAAGTTTGGGGCATTTGCCGTGGGGGGTCAATTAGACTAGGGAGAGGAGGGATTCTACGTGGGGTGGGGTATGGGTTTTTTCCTAAAAATGAAGATCAATGGATCCAATCATCCAATGGAAGTACAGGTTTATTTACCTTAGCAGCACCAATCTGCTCCTTGCGGAACTTCTCGAGAGGTGTTATCAGAACTTCTCCAGCATTATCAATCTTCGAAAGAAAGGGGAGGAAAAAAAAGACTGTGGTTAAAGGGTTGTTTGAAAAATGGAAAAACTGCAAAAACCACAACCGTTAAAGTGGTACTTCAGCACTATTATTATTATTATTATAAAAGAAAATCTTTATTAAATCTTTATTTGTCGTTTTCATATAAGAAAAATGGAGAATAGAAAAGGGGGTAAGGTTAGGATACAGGTATTTACAAGATAAGGTAATACCAGCATAGTACAATATACATTTGTATACATTTGTATGAGCAAACAAAAATTATACATTCCACATACAATTTTTCCACATAATTAATTTCTTATCAGCTTGGAATGAGCTGGTACTAGAGAGAGAAAAGATAGTACAATAGTCCCATTTTACTATTCTTCCGTTTCAGGGTTAGGTCAGAGGGGAAGATTTGGGGAGATTTGTCGCCTGGTGACTAATTGCCTCTTCATTGGGGCGATTAATCTCCCCAAACCACTTCCCCCGCCTTCCAGCTGATTAATGAAGAATCACCTGCGCCTATTCACACGTGGCGCTGCGTTTTCCGAAGTCGTTCGAAGTTGCCTCCTTACTGCTGTCCTACTTCCTCCATCTTCTTCATAATGCTATTGGATTATTGGTGCTTTGGACAGGAGCACAGGGGCTTAATGTCTGCTGATGCGAATGCCTAAAGCTTTATTGTGGAGGTAAAATTGGGGTGCAAGCTCTGTAGCCAGTGACAGCGGGTCACTGGCTACTACTGCAGGTGCCTCCTGAGCAACTCCTGAGCAGCACTGCAAGAAGCAGCTAAACATTATGAAGTTTATTTGGGGAAAATGGCAACAATCAAGTGAGCTTTTTTAATTCGACTTAATGTATAAACCATGGCTTTGCTGCCCAATTCAATTCACTTCAGGTTGTAAATTTATTAAAGGTATTCTGTCTTGATTTTTATGATGGAGTTTTTATTTCTAAATTACATTGTTTACACTGCAAATAATTCACTCTACAATATAAAATGTAATACCTGAACCAGCAAGTGTATTTTTTTAAGTTGTAATACTGGTATGTAGGTGCATCTCAGGTAATAGACTACAGCTCCCTGCAGTTGTCCTAAACCTTGCACTATAGCTAAACATATTAATACTGTGATTATACTGCTGTTAAGTTTTGTTTTTCTATATTACTAGCAGGTACATAGTTGCAGGTTAATTTTGTATTATAGGTGGCCTTTAAAGGGAACATGCCCTGAGCAGGGTGACCAAAAGCAAAATAAAGCAAAGAGGAATATACAGTAAAGGAAACCACAGCTACGGAGGATAAGCTAGCGGGACTAGGCCATGCCAAAATAAACAGCAGTAGCTCTTTCTGGTGGCTGCCCTCATACTATTATTTCTAGTAACATCCCTTATACAGCTGGGGGGTTTCCTAATGGTTATTAGTTATATTACGCAGGGCAGGCTAAATGGAATGGGATTTTAATGGCCAACCGAATTATTCGTTGACCCCTACTGGAGTCTGCAAGTAACACAGGTCAAAGTTGGACCACTGTATCCAGATGGGTATTGTTGAGAGAGAAGACAACCATGATGTGATAGTCACTAATACTTGACACAAAGGGACATCTCAATGAATGAACTGTAGGAATTTTCGAAGATCATCAAGAAGATGTGTGAGATGGATGCAGGAAGTCATCAATCAGCCAGAAAAGAATTCTGTGTTTACATGTTTGAGACTAAATCTGCACTTATGCATCAGCAAGAAAAGAAACCATGGTGTTAAGCTGACTATAGACGCAACCATCCGCTCGTTTGGCAACATCGGCAAACGAGTGGATCTTTCCCCGATATGCTACTAACGGCATGGCTATATCGGGGGTAATCCGAACGTTCGGATGACGCTAAGGGGCTTGGAGGGGTCGGTCGGAAGAAAAACAAACCTTCCTGATCGATTGTGGGCAGATATTGATCAGCAAGACCCATCGGAAGCCCCCATATACGGGCAGATAAGCTGTAAAATTGGTCTAAACAACCGATATCACCAGATTTATCTGCCCATGTATGGCAACCTTTACTCAGCTAGCTGCTGACCATATTGGGAGTGGACATTATCCCCCCCTTCTACGGAGACTGAAAAGGGACAAGTAACTATATATGAAAAGAGAGATGGTTTTGCAAGGGCCGCATGTGGCCCAGGATGGAAGTTGAAACGCTCCGTTCTCGAGAAAACATCATGTTGCAAAGGATATAGGAGATGGGGGGACTCCGCCCATTCCCCAGTTAGTAATAATAATATAATAAGAAGTCTATTTAATATCCAGTTGTGTCATATTCCAGGGTATAGCTCCATCTGGTTATCCAACTGGTTTTGTAGTCATTTTTTTTTGTGTGTATTTCATTTGTGGTCCCCCGAGGTTGTCCTGGTACCCACTGAGATCAGTCCAAGCAGAACCACAAAAAAGGCACAGTTTTCATACATAATGCTGTGAAAGGGTTACAGATTCATGTAACAGCAGCATCTGCAACTCTGCCTCTCATGCTGGTTCTATCCTCCTAAAATGTTCAGTTGCTATGGTTTTCTTTTAGCAGTTAGTCCTACAGCCAGTAATCTAAATTGAGCACGTCAAATACCATATTCCCAGTGTCAGGTGTTGGGTCCGCTCATCTGTACAGGCATGGGACCTGTTATCCAGAATGCTCGGGACCTGGGGCTTTATGGATAATGGATATTTCCATAATTTAGATCTTCATACCTTAAGTCTACTAAAAAATCATGTAAGCATTAGACCCAACAGACTGGTTCCAATACCACCATGGATTCATTATATCTTAGTTTGGAACATGTACATGATACGGTTTTAATTTTACAGAGAATGGAAATTATTTTTTAAAATTTGGATTATCTTGATAAAATGTAGTATATGGGAGACTTCCTTTCCGTAATTCAAAGCTTTCTGGATAACAGGTTTCCAGATGACAGACCCCCTACATGTACTATAAAGCTAGTGTCATAGCACAATGTTCACTATTTGTTATCACAAGGGAGCACTGCATGAATGCTTATTAGCATGTAACATTTACAGACAGAACAGCATGTACAATATGATGATACAGAAGCACATTAATACTTCAAAAGCATACAGGGGTGGTTCACCTTTAAGTTAAAGGGATACTGTTATAGGAAAACATGTTTTTTTTTAAAAACACATCAGTTAATAGTGCTGCTCCAGCAGATTTCTGCACTGAAATCCATTTTTAAAAAGAGCAAACAGATATTTTTAATATTCAATTTTGAAATCTGACATGGGGCTAGACATGTTGTCAGTTTCCCAGCTGCCCCTGGTCATGTGACTTGTGCCAGCACTTTAGGATGGAACTTCTTTCAGTGGGACTTGGCTTTTACTAACGAGTGTTGTTCTAAAGCTGGCTATTAGACGTAAAGATTTTTAAAAGATCCATTCATCATCGTCAGACAATGATTATCTTGAAACAATCGTACAAATTGAAAACTAAAAAGACCATTTCAGGCGATATTGCCAGCAAAACTGAAGGGTCGCTGCCTGCTGGCCCTGCAAATATAGACAGATTGCACTGGGAGCGATAAAGATTTTCTAACCTGGCCGATCAATTGTCTGACAGATGTCAGATGAAAAATCGGTTTGAATCCCAATAATTTGACGGAATGTTCGGACTGCCCACAAATCAGTCATCCACCAAAGAAGAATCGTTGCGTCTATGGGGACCTTAAGATCTACCAGGCAGCTGTTATGTTAGGGAGCTGTTATCTGGTTACCTTCTAATTGTTCTATTGTTAGGCTGCTGGGGGGGGGGGGGGGGGGGGGGGGGGGTGTGATATCACTCCAACTTGCAGTACAGCAGTAAAGAGTGACTGAAGTTTAGCAGTGCACAAGTCACATGACTGGGGGCAGCTTGGAAACTGACTATAAATCTAGCCCTGTGTCAGATTTCAAAACTGAATATAAAAAAATCTGTTTGCTCTTTTGAAAAATGGATTTCAGTGCAGAATTCTGCTGGTGCAGCACTATTAACGGATGCTTTTTGGAAAAAAAAAGTTTTCCCATGACAGTATCCCTTTGCAAATTCTAAAAACCTTTTTCAATTGGACTTAATGTTTTCTTTTTTTTTTTATAGTTTTCTGCCTACTTCTGTCTTTTTCTACTTTCAATTGGGGTCATTGAAAGCATCTAAACAAATGCTCTGTATAGGCTACACATCTATTGTTATTAATACGCTTTATTACTCATCTTTCTATTCAAACCTCTCCTATTCATATCCTAGTCTCATGGTTGCTAGAGTAATTTGGGCCCTAGTAAACCCAACTGTTGAAAATGCAAACTGGAGAGCTAATGAATAAAAAGCTAAATTAATAAAAAACCACAAATAATAAAAAAAAAAATGAAGAACAATTGCAAATTGTCTGAGAAGATCAAGCTCTACATCGTACTAAAAGTTAAATTGAAGGTGAACAACACGTTTAACATTATGTTGTATTTCTCTTAAGGGGATGTTGTCTTTCAATGAATTTCCAGTGGCATTATATTTTTTTGCATCACTAGTCAGTGTTCCTATTCCTCAAGAGTCAATGCAACCAACAAAATGTGGAACGGGCAAGTTTTAGAAGACTTTGTTTTGAAATATATCTTTCCTCAAGATCTGGTATAGACAATGTGTAGAAAAAATATTTGGAGTTAAGGGCAGCTGCAAACCTGTCCAAGCAGGTGTTCATTGTGTTCCATTTACCATGTCCTGTGTCACAAGGTTTACTCACCATCCGTATCCTCTCATCTTCAAGATTGCTCAGTACAGCAGCAAATTCCTGCAGGGACCTCGCTGGAACAGCAATGGAAGGAAATCAGAACAATGCATCAGGGCCACAGGGAACTCTGATATATTCCTACTTATATCAACATACTGCCTCGTACATTCATTTCCCTGCTTTGTACCACTCACACACAACTACAATCTGGAACTTTCATATAAAATATGTTAAATTTTCATTGCTTGCTATAACCATTTTCTCATTTCTCTTTGAATGCAAATGTGTTACTATAGCAGGAGTATAAAACTATGTTTGATAGGTTGAATATTGAACAGGCACACAGGGACCCCAACCATGATCCAGCTCCCCTATTCAGACACCAACATTCAGGCAAAATTCAATTGGGAAGAAGCTAACTGGTGTCCAAGGTCAGGCAACACTGGTTATATAAGTCAATGTTTTATGGGGAACTTAAGTGTAAAATAGACTAAGGCTAGAAATGCTGTATTTTGTATACTCAACATAAACATGAACTTACAGCACCACAAGCCTAATTAAACAAATGATTTATGGTTTTAAAGTTGTCCGCAGGGGGCTGTCATCTTGTAACTTTGTTATACATCTTTGCAAGACCAAGACTGTGCACATGCTCAGTGTGATCTGGGCTTCATTTGAGAGGGTTAAGCTTAAATGGAAACCGTCATGGGTAAAAAAAAAAAAATTAGTGCTGTTCCAGAAGAATTCTGCATTTCTCATTTTGAAAATCTGAAATGGGGCTAGACATATTGTCAATTTCCCAGCTGCCCCAAGTCATGTGACTTGTGCTCTGATAAACTTAAATCACTCTTTACTGCTGTACTGCAAGTTGGAGTGATATCACCCACCCCCCCAGCAGCCTAACAACAGAACAATGGGAAGGTAACCAGATAAAAACTCCCTAACACAAGATAACAGCTGCCTGGTAGATCTAAGAATAATACTCAATAGTAAAAACCCACGTCCCACTGTGTTCCGTTCAGTTACATTGAGAAGGAAAAACAACAGCCTGCAAGAAAGCAGTTCCCTCCTAAAGTGCTGGCACAAGTCACATGACCGGGGCAGCTGGGAAATTGACAAAATGGCTAGCCCCATGTAAGATTTCAAAACTGAATATAAAAAAATAGGTTTTCTCTTTTGAGAAATGGATTTCAGTGCAGAAGTCTGCAGGAGCAGCAGTATTAACTGATGTGTTTTGAAAAAAACATGTTTTCTCATGCCAGTATCCCTTTAAGAATCATCCTCAATTATCAAAACAGTAAAATAATAACTGCCATAGAAGCGGATACAGAAAGACTGGTAAATAGCAGACTGCCCTGGGTCTATGGATAGCATAACTGTTTCCCTGCAGAGCAGTTAGAGACCATCTGAAGTTTCCTATCTGCAGTAGAGCAAGTAAAACAAAGGCGGAATTTCACTGCATACAGTCAGGTTTCTTATAAAAACGATGCACATTTTTTAATTAAAGTATATCGTAGAAAGATTTATTTTTCATTGAAGAAAGTAAAAAAGAGATTTTATTTTTTTGCCTTTACATCCCCTTTAATAAACATTGGCCAAAAAGTTCAGGAAAGCAGGCTGGGCCTCCTTTGATTACTCAAAGCTCAAATATTTCCCTTTACTTACCAATGCAGATTTCATCATCTGTCTCTGCATCCCCAATGCAACGAAACTTGAATTCATTTAGTGAACCAGCAAATTTTCTCTTTGCAAATGACAGATCTGTAAAGAAAAGAAAAACAGGAGTGAGGAAACATGAGGTGTTATCAGTTACAGTAGCTGGAGGGATTACATGCCTATGTGAAACAGCAAAATATAAATAAACAAATATAGTTGACCTTTATTTTCCCCACTGAGATGTGGGGGTATTAAAGCCATACAGTATACTCAGTTCATTTAAATATACTTTATGCCTGGTATTTTGACTGAAGGCTGCAGATACAATTCATAGAAACAGTCTAGTGCTGTCGCCATAATAAATAAAAGCCCCAGATTGAGAAGGTAGTAGATCCCAAAAAACAGGGACAGGTAGAAGTAGACTTTCTTACAAAATGATACCAGGTACAAATAGGCTTATGTGCTTCAAGCTTCACAGCAAACAATCATATGCTGAAAGAAGAAACACATTAAGCCTTTAATAACCAATAAGAAAACATGATTAATTTAACTAATGAGGGATGAGAAAATTAAAATATTATGGTAGATTTTTTATACGTTCTCTTGTTTAACCCAAGTTATGTTTCCTTTAAACACCTGTCCATGGAATCTATGAGCGCCTAGCATGGCTGCCTTTTTTACTGGCATCTGCTTCCTCCTGAAGTCTGCGGTTGCCCTTAAATCCAGTTAACTAAAGTTTCCTGAAACCAAAAACTATTTACTAAAACAAACCAAATAGATATTTACAACTCTAAGGGGCAGATTTACTAAGGGTCAAATTCGAGGGTTAAAAAACCCTCAAATTCGACCATGGGAATAGTTGGGGAAGTTTACCGCAATTCTATTGGTCGAAAGACCAAATAGAAAATATTCGATCGACTGGAACGATTTTATCCATTCGATTGAATTTTTTTTATTCAATCAAAAATAATGAAAGACAATTCGGTAGCTTTGATCTGGTGAACTAGACAGTCGAATAAAAATTTAAAGGGGAAGTAATTTGACTGTCGAATAGGCGAAAAGATTTTTATTCGAATCATTCAATTGAATTTTCAAAATTCACTGGTCGAAGTGGTCTTCTAAAACATTTGAAAATTCAAATCTTTTTGAAAATTCGATCTAACTTTGAATCCTTCATGTGAATTTAGTAAATCTGCCCATAAGGGCATGACCACCGCGTAAATACTATTTTTTTTTAAATGTAGAGAAGATCCGCATGTGTTTCCATACCCTAAATGAGACAAAATGCGGCATCACTTAAAGGCATATTCCTACAGCACATTCACTGTGGCATTGCTTGGCACTTGGGTGACTAGGAGAGCTAGCATGTCAGGCAAAAAGTAGCAGTCAATTTAAATACAGGTATGGGACCTGTTATCCAGAACTCTAGCGACCAGGCTTTCCTGAATAATGGATCTTTCTGTAATTTGGATCTTAATACCGTACGTCTACTAGAAAATCATATGAACTTTAAATCATCCCAATAGGCTGGTTCCACTTCCAATAAGGATTAATTATATCTTAGTTTGGATCAAGTGCAAGCTAGTTTTATTATTATAAAGAAAAAGGAAATCATTTTAAAAATTAGTTTTATTTGGACAAAATCCGTAATTCAGAGCTTTCCGGATAACGGATCTCTTACCAGTACATTAGCTGACATATCACAAGAGGAAGAAGTCTATAAAGGTTACAATCTAAATGCTCACATTTAAGATAATACATGCATATTCCAAATAAGGATGCACCAAAGGATTCGGTTCAGGATTCAGCCTTTTTCAGCAGGATTTGGCCGAATCCTTCTGCCCAGCCAACCAAATCCAAATCTAATTGCCAAAAGCAAATTAAATAAATTGCATGACTTTTTGTCACAAAACAAGGATGCCGAATTAAAAAATATCAAAAATTCAATCAATAAAATCGTTCTAATTGATCGATTCGAACGATTTTAAACATTCAATCAAATTTTGTTAATTCGATAAAAAAAGCAGGAAAAATCCTATGGGCGCTTTTTTTTTTTTTTTTTTTTTTTTAAAGGACCAGTACTTCGACAATCGAATTCGAATTTGGCCAATTCGACTCGAATTTTGGGCTATTCAATAGTAAATCTGCCCCTAAATGAACGAATCTAATAAAATCACTTTGCTGGATTAAGTAGGCTGAATCTGTCATACATTTGTAAACTTCTATATTTTCATGTTCGGTCAATTGCTTGTGGTTGCTCTCTGTGCCAGACTTGGTGGGAGCTTGGAAGGCTCCCAAAATATTTAACTCTTCTTGACAGCATGTGGTATTGGACCCCTCCCAATCAGCAGCGCACACAACGTGCTCTAGCAAATACTTTCTGACAAGGAATCTGAGCCTGTGATTATTACTCAGCGGATTATTAGGTGTTTAAAAAGACAAACAAATATTACACCCTGCAAAGAATTGGCGTCATCAAATCCTGAAACTGCATTGGCTTAAAGTGGACCTGTCACCCCAAAAAAATATTAAAAATCATATTTTATCACATTAGTCAAGCAAAATGAACATCAATTACACTATATAAATTATTTTAATCTTGTTTTCTTCAGTCTGGGAATTCATAATTATAGCAAGCAGGCAGGAGCCATTTTGTGGACACTGTTATTAAGACAAGCCTTGTATCATCTCAGAATCTTGTTTGTGCACCAGAATGGGGGACTCAATGTCTATCCCCATGTCCTGGCTACACAATTAAATGGTTAAAAGAACAGGAGGAATGTGTGGGGAGCAGTGACATCTAGGAAGTGCTGAATGGAAAGTGAAAGTAATTATCTGCCCCGCCTCTATGCCTAAGGCATAGAGGAGTGGCAGACAAAATTTGATTGACAGCTGAGATTTTTAAATGAGCTTAAAACAGCTATGAATGCTTTAATAAAAATTTGAAATTGGATTTCATGTTTAATTTGAAAAGGACTTTTATTATACAGATTTTTGTGTCTGGGTGACAGGTCCACTTTAAGGAAGCACTTCTCAGGTACAAGTTTACGTTTAATAGCAAGAGTCACTGGGTAAAGGTATCCAAGTGACTCAAGGGGAGAGATATCAAAAGAAAACAAGGAAGAAGGGGATCTAAAACTGATCAACACAACTTTCTCATTCTACGCTTAACAATGATACTGCACTTGCAGGGTGTCAGTAGTAAATGTAAGGCAAACACATGTAGTATCCATATCCAATAGATGGGAGTTTGAAAAAAAAACAAAACGCTGGCATCTTTTACTTTTGAAAAATAGCGTAATTATTTGGGGGTTACCCTCCTTCCCCCCCTACATTTCCTAACATATGGCAACACAACTATACAGGGGGCACATGTTTAGGGCAATAGGACAACTTTATTTAATGTATTAAAGGTTTCCTGGGCTTGTGTAGTGGAATGTAGTGGCTGTAACATATACTTCTATTATACTTTAACTTTGCGCCGTATGCAAATTAGGCATCGCTAGTGTAACTTCTCTTTGCTGACGAAGTAATGATAGCACAAGAAAATTAGCAAATTTATATTTAACGCAGGTTAATAAACTCGCTAAATCATATTTGCCATTTGTCTATAGTTTGTGCACAACTTTTACCGCACTTTAGTAAATGGGCTCCTATGTTTTTTATCCACTATATAGATGGCAGTAAAATTTAGCGAATATTCTGGCGTTATTTTTGTCCTTAAAACATTTCGCTGTTTAGTAAACCAGGCGTTAATGTGTACGTAGTGTTATTTTCAGCGATAACTGAAACAACTTATAACATTCTTGCACAAGAATTTAACGCAGGTCAATAAACTCGCGACAACATATTCGGTGTTAAATTTGTCTATAGCTTGTGCGCAAATTTTTACTGCACTTTAGTAAACGGACCCCTATGTTTTTTATCCATAATGCAGCATTTTCCCCACAATTCCATGGTTCCGATTACCATCACTGTAGAAGGGTATATTCCAGAGTTTTGCTACCCGCAACTATTCCAGAGTCTTGCCACCTGAATTATCCAGCACCTGAAAGGAGGCGACATTCTTGAGCCGTAGCTTATAAATAAGGCTAGGTGGATTTTTCACTTAGGGACTAGACAGGCAATGGGTATGACCGTATAAGTATATCAGACAAAGCTTGATATATTATACTATACTTTCTTGATTTATTTGAACTGAACTCTATCTACTTATCTACATACTTAGCGGCAGATTTACAAGGGTTGAATTGTCGAGGGCTTTTAGCCCTCGAATTCGACTGGTAAATATTAGGCGAATAAATATTCGCCAAAATCAAATATAATATTCACCAGTTTTGAACACATTTTCGACTATTCACCAGAATCGTATGATTGAACGATTCTACGAAAAATCGCAGAAAAAAACGTTTGAATATTCGCCAAAATTGTACAAATAGAACGTTCGAAGCGTTCGATCGCATAATTGAAATCCGGCGAAAGCCTATGGGGGATTCCCATAGGCTTCTATTGCAATCCGGTAGGTTCAATCTGGCGGGAAAAAAAAAATTTAAAGAGCAAGTTCTTAGACTGGCGAATAGTCAAACGATTGAATATATATTTATTCAATCTATTCGATGCGACCGAATATTCTATATTCGATAGTCAAAAATACTTAATTTGCATATTCGAATAGTCGCACAATCGAATAGAGACTATTCAAGCGAATATTTGAATCCTTCACACAAATTTAGTAATTCTGCCCCTTAATATACTATACTTTTAAATAAAGACTTAAAAAGGTGTTTAAATTATAGCTTAAATGTGCCTAAATATTTGGCATTGTTGATTGGCTGATGCTCATACCATGGGATTGGACATTCATTTATGTTTTGTGATTAGTGTTTTTTAGCTTTAAATACTGTGTTATAGTTGTAAGTCTTAGTCTATGATTAAGTGCCCCCATCTAGCATGAAACGCGCAAGGCTTTTCTTTTGAGATGCATTTTCTTTAAATAAACTGCTTTTTCTTTACTAGCTTTTACCAGCTACTTTTTGATGTTAAAGTGTTTGCCACCTGCCCACATTTAGCAAAATGTTTTATGTACCAGGCCCCTGGAAAATTAAATACTTACGTAAATCTTCCCATTTATAAATGCACTATTCATGTCAATCCAGGTTCATAATATACCAAGCTGGTATTTCTTGTAGGCACATCACATCACAGTTATCCCATCAAACCAACATGCACTTCATTATGTACTTGTAGATGAGTGATAGCTTCCTTACCCAGTGCCAACATTACCTTACTCGCTGCCAACGTTACTTAAGCACTTGCTTGAAATCCTGTGGAACAGCACCGTATTGCCAATGAAAATAATGCAAGCCTTTGTTCTATTTCTGTACTTCATTTAGTGCTGAGAAATCAGGCAATGCAAGACAGACAGATGGCAAAGATTTTTTTTCCTTCCAACAAGAACCACACACAGGGGCAGATTTACCAAATTCGCATGAAGGATTCGAAATTCGATCGAATTTTCAAAAAGATTCAAATTTCGAATATGCAAATGAGGCAACTTTCGACCATCGAATTTTCAATATTCCACCGATTCGAATAATTCGAATATTCTAATTTAATTGTATTTGAATACTCAAATATTCGATGGTCGAAGTACTTCCCCTTTAAAAAAATTTTCGATATGCCAGTTCGCCAGATTGAACCTACCGAAATGGCTGAAAAAACCCTATGGGAAGCTCCCATAGGTCTTTTAAAGTTGGTTGTGATTGAATAGGAACAATTTGATCCAAGGGTTAAAATCATTCGATTCAACCTTTTTAATCAATCGATCAAATTTTTAATCAACGATCAAATTTTTCCTATTCGATCATTCGAATATTCAAATAGCGGTAAAATCCTTCGAATTTGAAGGATTTTACTTCCCTCACTATTCACGTGGTCGAATTTTTGCAATTCGAAATTCGACCAATAGTGAATCTGCCTGACAGAGCATACATTTTTTTTATCCCACAGATAATTAAATAAATATTCACTGTGCCAAAGACTAATTTGCATCAAAGCCTTCATACCTTTCTAATCCCATAAAGCAAACCATTTTAAAGGTACACCCACTCATAACAGATCTCATGTGGCCACTGTCTGGCATGCATCACCTACTCCAAAATAAATAGAATGTAATACAATATTATAATACAATTTTGTCAAATGACATGGTAATTAGGGGGTGTGGTCACAAAAACGGGTGTGGTCTAAAAATTCCGCCTCACTACATGCACCAAATCTTTTTGTCCCTCTTTCTGTTTAAAAAATGTTGGGAGGTATGACAGTAGGCCAACCCGCTGATATCAGGGCTAAATTGAGCTTGTTCATGTATTCTGCAAAGATAGAAACAAGAGTTCCAAGGGCCCATGGCTGGAGATGAAGGCAGAGCCCACAGGACCCCTATCAACCCTTTTGGCCCACTATGACCCCTTTTGGCCAGTCCTACCCTAGCAATCTCACATACACCCAAGTGTTGGCTCTACTTCAGACTGACTCTATGTCAGAGCTGGAGAGCTAATTGCAGAGCAGCATCTCATTGAGTACTCTCCCTGTATAGTCAATTAGAAGCCCTGCAAGAGAGCTGTATCTTATAAATGCAAATATATAGAAGTGTGCATACATAACATATTCATGATGCACTGAAGGAAGCCCCAAACATCTAAATATGGTATACTGTAATTTTATAACAAAAAATGGGCTCAGTTATCCAACTAACATGGATTGAAACATCACATAAAACAACTTTTTTCCCCTGACAAGATGACCAACAGATGCATTTTACAAGCACTCGATGTTGAAGACTGTGATGCTTTGCAATTTCATACCAGATCAGACACATTCCCGAAAAGTGAAAATCGCTTGATTTATTCCATCGTCACAACTGTACTTCAAATTTCAATTTGAAGCTCTAGATTTCAGACGAACAAAGATAAGCTGAATCCTTCTCCCGGCTAGAAGTGACCGGCTGATCTGAGGAAGGGAATGTGTTTTGGATGCACCCCCTATTTTCCCCTTTGTGGGAGCCAAAGCAGCTACGTGCAGCCTGCATCAAGAATTTCCCACTGTTAACTCTCAAATATTTTACTTTTCCACTGAACAAAAAAAATGACTTTACATATGAAAATATATTTCCTTTATTGCTAACTTTCAAGACATATTTCTAAACTGTAAAAACAAAAATTCTAAAGAGATCAAAAAAATGTCACCTAGAATTTTAAATTAGTGGCAGAATCCTATAGGATCTTCCATCAAAAAAGTGATTATATTTCAGTTCAATAAACGGGTATGCATACATATATTTTGTGACCAAAATTAGAGGTGGGTAAACTTTAATACAAAGTACAAAGATTAAAAACTTTATAACCAAACACATCTATTCTGAACCTAATAAACCTCACATTGTTTAATTTAACTGTGGATAAAATTACTTGTGGCTGATCTACACAAAATCATATTTTCAGTCCCCAGTAGATGCTCAACTATGATTTACAGTCCAAAATAGGCAAATAGACATTTACCATAAATAAGTGGAAGTTTAGCAATTTCATTTTTTTTTTTAGCCGTTTAATTTTAGCCATTTCGACAACTTCCTGCAGATGTAGCAGAGAAACAATCCCACTCTTTTCAATAATAAGAAAGGGATGTTCTGCTTCTATGATACAGTTACAGGAAAAGCTTTTAACCCTTACATTTTCCAACACAAACTTTAACATGGCAACAGCATACATACAGAGTCCAGACTGTAGGGTTCTGCAGGTCTAACAGCCTCAAACTGTTTTCTGTCCCTGGGAGAATGGAACAGAGCCCAAACAAAAATAAAGAAGTTGCAGAAAAACAAAAACAATCACTATAACAAAAATGCTAAGAATAGCAGTGAGAACGCAATGCCAAAATCATTGCCAGATTTAAAGAAGTTTATAATTTTTTAGTTGTTGCCGAACACAACCCCTGACACATTCTCACCCACATTGATCATTTCCCCCTATGGGATTTAATGACTCACAAACCTTATTTACTTTTACTGTGAAAATCATTAAAAACAAAAATAAAAACAGATTGGCAACATTATTGCTGGCAGCTCTGAGTACAACAGAATTTGATTTTCAGATTGCTGCTTAATAGGGGTGCACTGAATCCACTAACCCCCAAATCCTTCCCGAAAGATTTGGCCGAATACCGAACCGAATCCGGACCCTAATTTGCGTATAAACATTTTTTACTTCCTTAATTTGTTCCAAAAAGTCATGCGATTTCCCTCCCTGGCATATGCAATTCAGATTCGGTTCGGCCAAGCAGAAGGATTCGGCCGAATCAGAATCCTGCTGAAAAAGGCCAAATCCTGGATTCGGTGCATCCCTACTGCTTAATAACATGACTTCATCCCCAAAGTGAAAAACCATTGAGTGGATTGTTTAAAGGAATACATGTTTTTTTTTTCAAAACACATCAGTTAATAGTGCTTCTCCAGCAGACTTCTGCACTGAAATCCATTTCTCAAAAGAGCAAACATATTTTTTGTTATATTCAATTTTGAAGTCTGACATGGGGCTAGGCATATTGTCAGTTTCAAAGCTGCCCCCAGTCATGTGACTTGGGCAGTCACTCTTCACTGCTGCACTGCAAATTGGAGTTATTTCACCCCCTCCCTCCCCCCTAGCAGCCTAACCACACAACAATGGGAAGGTAACCAGATAGCAGCTGCCTGGTAGATCTAAGAACAGCAAGCAATAGTAAAAACCCATGTCCCACTGAGACACATTCAGTTACATTGAGAAGGAAAAACAACAGCCTGCCAGAAAGCAGTTCCATCCTAAAGCGTTGGCAGGTCACATGACATGGGGCAGCTGGGAAATTGACAAAAAAAAAATCTGTTTGCTCTTTTTTTCAGTGCAGAATTCTGCTGGAGCAGCACTATTAACTATTTTGAAAAAAACATGTTTTCCAAAGACAATATCCCTTTAAAGGGCAATTCACCTTCACTAGCAATAACTGAAAAAACACAGAACTGTGTTCAAACTAGGGATGCACCAAATCCAGGATTCGGTTTGGGATTTGGCCTTTTTCAGCATGATTCAGCCAAATCCTTGTGTCTGGCCAAACCAAATCCGAATCCTAATTTTCATATATTTTCATACCTTCCCATTGTTCTGTTGTTAGGCTGCTGGGGGGGAGGGAGGGGGTGATATAACTCCAACTTGTAGTACAGCAGTAAAGAGTGATGAGAAATGGATTTCAGTGCAGAATTCTTCTGGAACAGCACTATTAACTGATGCATTTTGACAGTATCCCTTTAATAAAGATACTGGTGTCCTACAGGATGGCCAGGGTCAATGTACTTTCCATTAAAACCACCTCTGGGGATATTTTGTATGTAAAGTGTTCTCTGAAGAGTGAAACCATAATTCCGTGCTGTGCTGCAGAGGATACCGGCACATATCGCCAGCTCCCTTTGTCTGAACTGTTCCAGTCAGTTCCACTTGGCATACAGTAACCACTGACTTTCCTGGAAAGCATTCTGGCAGCCATTCATACTTCACAGTTCAAGCTAAGTTAATGGCTGAAAAAAAGTCCAGATCACTTAGCAAAGCCTTTTATTGCTGCTTATGTAGCATTAAACAAGGAGGGGGATTAAGGAGCTTTAACCCCAGCAGATCAAGGCCTACCTGTAGCATGTTCCACTGAAAGCCTGTGAAAAGATGAATAAAAAGATACTTTGAATTTAAAACCTGCCGTTACTTTTCAGAAACTTTTAATTAAAGGAAATATATCAAACAGCAACCTTAAAATATGAGCTCCCCAAACTATTTTTATTTTGTTGGGGTAAGAAAAAGTTACATCTAACCTTCAAGTGGCAGAACAAGTGAAAGGTCACCTATGGGCAGAAAAAAAAGCCCCAAACCGAAGGTGCGGACTGATAGAACCCGCATTTCGATTTGGGGTTGTGGTAGTTTAAAAAAAAAAAA
Source organism: Xenopus borealis (assembly GCA_024363595.1). Lineage (NCBI taxonomy): Eukaryota > Metazoa > Chordata > Amphibia > Anura > Pipidae > Xenopus > Xenopus borealis. The sequence continues at coordinate 101,117,753 of CM044436.1, forward strand.
GAAATTTCCCCCTGCATGTGCTGGCTTACTCGCACCGGGAGGGAGCTCCTGGTGTGAGCCGACATGACAGTCCATGCGCAGAATGAAAAGCTGCCTGGAATTGTGGCAGCTTTTCATTCGGGTTATGCGCATGGACTGTCACGACAGCTCGCACTGGGAGCTCCCTCCCGGTGCGAGTAAGCCAGCGCATGCAGGGGGAAATTTTTTTTTTTTTTTAAACTACCACAACCCCAAATCGAAATGTGGGCTCTATCAGTCCGCACCTTCAGTTTGGGGATTTTTTTTCTGCCAATAGGTGCCCTTTAAATATCTTGGGATATCAGTGCACAGGGATCCAGCACTCTACCACACAACCTCCACAATTTACATCACACAATGGACAAAGCTCCTTTTAACATTAATAGGCAGAATAAATATACACAAAATGATCTCCCTAAATTTCTCTACATCAGCTAGGACTGACTTGTCCTAACTATGAACTCTACTATATGGCTGCTCAGGCCTCTCATGCAACCAACTGGAAAGTAATTGACACAGATAACCTAGTATCTATAATAGAGGCATTATATCTCACCTCAGTAAAAAGCCTGGATAATGGTCTATATAGGACCTAAAAAGATATTAGCAGTAACATAACTAGAGGGGGTGGGCCCTGGTGTGGTGTGCACAGCCGGGATCAACCACCACCCCCCTCTAGTTATTTCCTGCCTGCAATTAAAAACATTCGAAGTTGGAAGTAATTGTTGGGTACTTCGATCATTGAATAGGCCAAAAATAATTTTGAAAAAAAAAATTGAATACAATTTTAAAATTCGACCATTCGAAAATCTAAGTACTGTCTCTTTAAAAACTTTGAATTCAACACTTCGCCACCTTGAAGTCAAATTGCTATTTTTAGCCAATGGGGGATCCCCTGAAACCTTTAAGGAGTGTTTTTGAAATTTTTGGAAAATCAAAGGATTTTTGCCGAAATCTTTAGAATCGAACTATGCATTCGAATGATTTGAATGATCGAAAACGGACCTATTTGAACTAAAAACGTCCATTTTCAATCAAAAAAACACATTTGATCCTTAGTAAATCTGCCCCTTAATCTCTAACAGGTATGACCCGCAACCTAGAGTCAGGCCCGGACTGGCAATCTGTGGGTTAGGGCAAATGCCAGATGGGCTGCTATATGGTGCCATAGAAAGTCAGTATTTAGTGGGCTGGTGGGGACTGTTTGGGCCTCTTTGTGGGCTGATTGGGCCTCTGTGTACCTGAAATGCCAGGGCCTATTTTGATTCTCAGTCCAGTCCTGCCTAGAGTAAAATATAAATGGGAGAGCAGTGGGGTCCTAGTAGACCCAGACAACTAGGAAGAAATCACAGACAACCTTTACATTCCCTTAAGGTAGCCATACACTGTGGAGTTGTCACCAAACGAGCAGGTCTCTCCCCGATATGCCCACTTTGAGGTGGGCAATATCGAATGATCCAATCGTGGGCCCTAGGGCCCAATGATCGGATCACAACGGAGGAGGTACGGGCGGGATTTTTAGTTCCATCCAATCTATATCTGGCAGACTTTCGGGCAGATAGCGATCGGGTGAGACAAGCTCATACAATTTAGGATCACCCACCAAACATATCTCACTCCACAGAAACTGCATAGTATGGGGTAGTGCCCCTGTCGCTAATTTCATTCACCTAATATGGGACTGCCCAGTGATACTCAGATATTGATGGACAATTGTAAACTGTATGGCCACTGAACTAGCACTTCCCAAGTACTTAATCCAGCTACTTGTTTTCTGGGCCTACTCAAGTATATACCAGATCACTGCTCATCCCGTTTTATGAAAAAAAAAGTGATTGTCCTGCATTGGATGGACCCGTCGCCACTGGCAATTAACCTATGGATTGTACTACTCAACTGGCAACTGGAACTGTACAAGTTCACTTATCTAACATAATCAGGCTTGAAAAAGGCCACACATAGGCCTGAAACGTTGCTGACCAGGTTCTGCCATGAAGTTGTGAATAAAGGCATTTTTAACTACGTGGTGCTGTACACAGGATTCTTATGTTGGCATTTTGGTGGATGATGGACCGTTGATGGTAAGTGCACCTGCAGCTAATTAAAATTGGGGATCATTCTGAGCTGACTCAAATTTGACTAACAAGTTCACTTATCTAGCCTGAGGACACCCAAAGAAATTTGAAAACATATGGAATCCCTGCCAGCCACTTTTGTTAAAGGGATACTGTCATGGAAAAACATTTTTTTTTTTTTTTAACGCATCAGTTAATAGCGCTGCTCCAGTAGACTTCTGCACTGAAATCCATTTCTCAAAAGAGCAACAGATTTTTTTATATTCAGTTTTGAAACCTGACACGGGGCTAGACATTTTGTCAATTTCCCAACTGCCCCTGGTCATGTGACTTGTGCCAGCACTTTAGGAGGGAACTGCTTTCTGGCAGGCTGTTGTTTTTCCTTCTCAATGTAACTGAATGGAACGCAGTGGGACATGGGTTTTTACTATTGAGTGCTGTTCTTAGATCTACCAGGCAGCTGTTATCTTGTGTTAGGGAGCTGTTATCTGGTTACCATCCAATTGTTTTTTTCTTAGGCTGCTGTAGGGGAAAGGGGGAGGGGGTGATATCACTCCAACTTGCAGTACAGCAGTAAAGAGTGATTTCAGTTTATCAGAGCACAAGTCACATGACGTGCGGCAGCTGGGAAATTGACAATATGTCTAGCCCCATGTCAGATTTCAAAATGAAATTTTAAAAAATCTGTTCTTTTGAGAAATGGATTTCAGTGCAGAATTCTGCTGGAGCATGCATTAACTGATGCATTATTAAAAAGAAAATTGCCCATGACAGTATCCCTTTAACTAATGCACAACTACTCTCAGCTGCACCAGAAATCTTTTCATAACTAGCTTTTCATCCTTCCATCTTTACTTTCTCTGTTAAAACTTAATAAAACTCATTCTTTAAAAAAAATAAATAAAGAAAGAAAGTAAAGTTAAATCCGCTAAATCAGATAAAACACCATTGTATCGGACAGGTCTTATCTGTTATGTGCTATGTAACCCGTGCATTTTCTCCTTTGAATGGCTGCCCCCATGGCTACACAACAGCTTATTTCTATAAACTGTAGTTGCACTTATCTGTTATCTACTGTGTATCCTGTGCAGCTTGTCTCTATAAACTGTATTAGCACTTATCTGTTATCTACTGTGTATCCTGAGCAGCTTGTCTCTATAAACTGTAGTAGCACTTATCTGTTATCTACTGTGTATCCTGTGCAGCTTGTCTCTATAAACTGTAGTAGCACTTATCTGTTATCTACTGTGTATCCTGTGCAGCTTGTCTATATAAACTGTATTAGCACTTATCTGTTATCTACTGTGTATCCTGTGCAGCTTGTCTCTATAAACTGTAGTAGCACTTATCTGTTATCTACTGTGTATCCTGTGCAGCTTGTTTCTAAACTATAGTTGAAGCAAATACATCAGTTTTACCAGTGAAGAACACCACCACATTAAATCCGAATTCCTTTGATACACTTTCCTTTTTTTGGTGTAACAAGGCTCTGTTTTATTATTACAAAGAAAAAGGAAATCATTTTAAAAATGAAAAGATTATTCGACTATAATTGAGTCTATGGACGACTTTCTGTAATTGAGATCTTTCTGGATAATGGATCCCAAACCTGTACCCAGGCATGGGGTTATCCAGAAAACTATGAATTACAGCAGGGGTCCCAAACCGTCGGGCCGCAGGTGAGAACTGGGCAACGGACAGTCCTGAACTGGGCCACAGAGCCTAGGCTGCAATTAACGAGGCGCACGAATTAGACGCCGGTGCGCCAAATTGGACGCTGGCGCACTGGATTTGACTGGATTGGACGCCAGTGCATGCAGATTGGACCTCCCTGGTCCTTTTTTTTGCCTAAACACCAGCCCACAAACCAAAAAAGGTCGGGGACCCCTGAATTACAGGATGGCCCTCTCCCACAGAGTCCACTATATCGCCCTATTGTAAAATACAAGGATATTAAAAATAACTGTGAATATCCTTATATTTTACAATGGTGGTAATTGATTTATAAATATACACCAGTTTCAGGGAGTCTTGTGACAGAAATTACATCAAGCACCATTTATAACGGATGACATCACCAACCACTATTTATAAAGGTATAATTTACAGGTCAAGGCTCGAGTGGGACGTCACGCGCATGCACATTGTGAAAAGCAGACACTGTTTGGGGCCGCTTTTCTTAATGCGCATGTGCGTCCACTGTCACGGCAGCTCGCACCAGGAGGGAGTTTGCCTGCGCTGGCGGGGGGCATATATATATATTTTTTTTAAAGTACTGGTACCTCCAACCGGAATGCGGGCTCTATCAGCCCGCACCTTTGGTTGGGGGTAACTTTTTAAAGCGATAGTTGCCCTTTTAGGTATGGAGGTCCAAATTACAGAAATCCCTTATCCAGAAAACCAGAGGTCCTAAGCAATCCGGATAACAGGTCCCACACCTGTATAGTTAAAAAGCCACAAAGCAGATGAGTACATTTACAAAAACCCCATTATAACAAATGTAGAAACTGACCACAGATTTTGTTTTAGCTTTAAAGACCAACACACAGCAGGTAACTGCGCCCATGTGAAAAAGTCAACTATTTGTATAGGCCAGGCAGTTTGAAAAGCAAACCTTCAAGATGATTATGGAACAATATTAACGTGCAGGCTGTGTTAATCTGTGATTACAAAAGGACAGGTTTTTAAAAAACATAAATTTTTAATTTCTTATTCGTAACAAAACTCCGCGATTTTTGAAACAGAAAGAGGAACATAAAGTTTTGCCGTGCGGAGTAAGGCAATTTATACTACACCCATCTTTGTGGCCACATCCCCTAAATGCCATGTCCATTTTACACATTTCTGTGTTTATGTGTTATTACAGTTTGCTAATGAAGGTAAATTTCCCTTTCAGATGGGAGTCTTAGTTGTTCCAAGAGACCTTCTTATCTAAAACTGTTACATAAGTATCTAACTATCCATTCTGGGCTCTCTGTCAAAAAGCAAATTAAGTTAGAAATTTTGTATCTTTTTTTCTGGCTATTCAGTGCAGGAGATCAAATGGAAAGTCAGGACATTTCAGTATAGAAGCGGGACTGCGGGTTGAGCTGGTAAAAGCGGGACGGTCCTATAGGGGCAGCGGGTCAGGTACACGCGGGTTCCCCGCATAAATAAAAGCGGGCACCCTGCAGAATGAGGGTAGGCTTTTCAGGTTCAGGTATGATGCGGGTTGCGAGTCTCATTTAAATCTCTTTTGTTATAATGTCTATATTTCACTAAAGTTTTACAAAACTTTTTTCTATTCCTGTCCGCTTTTGTGTCAGGGGGCCTATCGGCTACCAGCGGGAGTAGTCCAGACCAAGGAGGAAGTTTATGGGGTTGTCCAAGTTCATGGTACAGACGAGTTCAGGAACAAATATCGAAGTCAAAGTCCAGGCAGAGATCAATAGGCAGGGTTGCAAGGTCAAGTCCAGGCAGGGTCAAAGTCCAGGAATCAATAGTAACAGAATTATCAGACACCCAGGAACGCACAAAACAAATCCTATAATCGGGCATTGAACCAGCGTCATGGGCATCCTTTTATTTTGAATTTGGCGCCGACTTGTGTGATGTAACTGCACCAGCGCTGCTGCTACTCACATGGTAGCGATCTTGATTACGGCGCCGGAGAGAGAGGATGCTCCAGACGGCGCTCGTGACATTTTGATGATGTCGCTTCCGGTTTGCAGCAACTTTACTTGTTTGATGGTAGTCAGCAGGTTGCAGGTCAGGTTGAGGATAAGGCAGTTGCGGGTCTGGGTCGGCTAGCTGATCAAAGTTGGTAAATCTGCAGGTTGGGGTCATGGACGGCGGGTCGTGGGTTCGGGTCTTAGAAACTGGTTCCGTGCAGGACTCTACTGTCCCACTCAGAACGAGACAGTTGTGAGGTGCAGTTTTATCTGAGCCCCTCTGCAGAACAGCAGAAGCACAAACATTTCTAAATTAGACTGTTTACAGTGTAAATAATCCACTCTGCCGTGTAAAATGTAATTCCTGAACCAGCAAGTGTATTTTTTTAGTCGAAATATTGGCAATAATGTAGGCAGCCATTACAGGTCACTTTGCCTGGTCATGTCCTTTCAGAAAGAGCCAGCACTTTAGGGTGGAACTGCTTTCTGGCAGGCTGTTTCTCCTACTCAAATTTAACTGAATGTGTCACAGTGGGACCTGGATTTTTACTATTGAGTGTGGTTCTTAGATCTACCAGGCACCTGTTATCTTGTATTAAGCTGCCCATAGACACAAAGATCCAATTGTTCTAATCCTTGATTCATACGATTTGCAGGCCCAGGCGAGGCCACAAAAGCCCGGGCCTAGGGCGGCAAATTTTCATATAAAGAGGCAATGGACAGCCGCAGCTCCTCAGAGAACTGGCACGCCAAACAAGCAGGCGTTCGGAACGGACAGCCTCGGGGCAGCTCCTCAGTGGACCTGCGTGTCGCTGCAGGGGGCAGTGCACCAAACGCCTAGGCACTAGGACCTGGAAGCCTTAGGTGCCAGATGAGAAAATCAGACCCTGATGATTAATTTGATCCCTGAAGGAAATGTTAAGAAACACTGGTGTGTGCAATAGCATACATAGATTTGATTTTTTTTATTCTAAAGCTGTCCTCTGAACTGAAACGGATATATGGTTGCAAATGTCCCACAAACCATATAAACCAACGAGTATCTTGCACGACAGACTCCAAGATGTATAGGAGACAGATCAAAAACACAAGTAATTCAAATCATAAAACTAAAACCAGAGCCATGGAATTAACCTGCATTCTGGGTGACAATGACCCTTGACGCATACCAGTTTATCCTACCCATATAAAATAAAAAAAGCTGATAATTTAAAAAATCCTCAGAATATTAATGTGACCATCATAAGTAGTGATGGGCGAATCTATTCCGTTTTGCTTAGATGAAAAATTGGAGAAAAATTTGTGAAACGAGTTGTGTCATTTTTGATGCGTGTTGCATCGTTTTTCAATGCACATCGCTTTTTTTTTTACGTGCATCTCTTTTTTTTTTTTTGACGCCAGCGAATATTCGGTAGGTGATTTTTCGCTGGCGTTTCGCAAATGTATTCACTGGCTTTTTGCGAAATTATTCGCCAGCGGCAAATCGGGGGAATTCGCGCCAGGTGAATAAATTCGCCCATTACTAATCATAAGTGATTTTGACATGAACCTTTTATTTTAGAGCAGTCTGGCAGCTGTTGAGTCATCCTGTGAGTTGCAGTTGAGCAGCAATGGAAGCGCCACTGTTTCACCCAATTTAAGAACCCAACCCTATGTCCTTAGCCTTGTGCTTCTTCCTTTTCTACACTGCAGCCTATGTCTGATGCCTAGGAGGAATGTAGGAAATTTCCATCTTACATCACAATAAAGCTTTCTATATCTTCTCAGCTCAGCTTTTATGCTGGGATTTTGGCCTGATTTTACAGCAGAGATGTAAAACTATTAATAGATGGATGAGAACACTTGAGGTTGTCTTCTAAGCCTTTTTGCCTTCCTTCCTGTTTAAGGCTTAAATCTATTTATAATATGATGGATGCAGTTATTAATTACAGCTGCATCTGTCAAAGGCAAAACTGCCAAAAGAAGAATTAAAGAAAATAGGTGGGGGCAGAAGCATGGACAGATAATCGAAAGCTTCAAGGTTAATTTAAGATTATTCTACATTATCATTTGATTCTTCTGCATGCTTTCTGGTTAAATGGCAATCAAATGTGACAGGTACAGTATTATGTGATGATGGCTGCTAAAGAATACCAGCAACGGAGTATATACATGCTGAAGATTACCATGTTCATTTTACGAAATTTGGCAGGTTATGAAAGTCTGAACATGTTTCTGTGGTATTTAGGTGTTATTACAGTTTTGCTAATTAAGGTGAATTGCCCTTTAAGCTGCAAGTCACAATTTCCACTAGAGACCTCATTATCTTAGTTACAATTGTATCTTTGCTTATCTTAAATTGTAACAAATGTAACTAAGTCTAAAGGTGGCCTTACACAGGCCGATAAAAGCTGTCGGCAGCTTGTCGGCCCGTGAGTGGGGCCCTCCGACGGGCTCCCCCTATCGATATCTGGCCGAAAGTCGGTCAGATGTCGATCGGGCAGGATTAAAAATCCTGTCGGGTCACGGTCGCATCTGTTCGTTGATGCAGTCCCGTAATCCGGTAATCCGACCGCACGTATCCCCTGCATTGCGATCCGATCGTCTGGCCCACGATCGGATCAGCCCGATATCACCCACCTCAAGGTGGGAATATGAGAGAGATCCACTCGTTTGGTGACATCGCCAAACGAACATATTTCTCCGTGTACGGCCACTGTAACTCTGCCAAAAGCCAAGTTTTAGAAACGTTGTATCTTTTTCTGGCTGTTCAGTGCAGGAGATCAAAGAAAAAGTCAGAACATTTCAGTAACAATCCGGGACTGCAGGATCAGCTGTCAAAATTGGGACGGTCCCGTGAAAAATGGGACAGTTGGGAATTATACTTGCTATATGCCAAAATTTTAATTTCTTTGCAGAATAACAGTGCATATCTAATGGGGGGGGCACCTACTCCATTTATACTTCAAAGAGCTGTGAAATCTATTAATTTATAAATGAAAAAAAGGGGGTAGGGAACCCTGTAAATAGTGATAGAATAAGAATCTGCCATTGGTCTTCTTTTTATTTATCTGATGTCAGCCTATTAAAAGAACACAAAACATCTCACAGTTGGTAGTGAGGGAGGCCCAGGAGGTATAGGGGCCCATGTGGCCCTAATTCATATACAGTTTCAATACATATTGGTAAAACAAGCCAACCTCTAAACAAACTAACTAGTTACACCACTGAATAGCCATCTACTCTAACCAGCACCTACATGTAATTGGTGGTCTAGGTCATGCTGGTTGAGTGTAAAGTCATATTAAGACCAAAACAACAGTATTTTCCTGCTTTTGTTAAGGATTTATCAAGGCAAATGCACATAGACTTTAACACAGACAGCATATTTTAGGCCCTTCCCATCCAAAAAAGGCAGTATACACCTATATTTAATATATACAGGTATGGGACCATCCAAAAAAGGCAGTATACACCTATATTTAATATATACAGGTATGGGACCATCCAAAAAAGGCAGTATACACATTTATTTAATATATACAGGTATGGGACCTGTTATGCAGAATGTTCGGGACCTGGGGCTTTCCAGATAATGGATTTCTCCATAATTTGGATCTTAATAGCTTAAAGGAGAAGTCTACCAATAAGACAATAAACCCATGCCCCCTCCCTCTGTATACTCCTTTCCAAACCTTCAACCCATAGGAAGCAACAGATTATAGGATTTGTATTCACCTCTACTTGTTAAACAATTATTTCTCCTCCAACGTTAAGTGTAAAATAATTAACAATTAAAAAAAAACAGGAGTAATGGGCCTAAAGCTTTCTGTTAGCTAAACAAATATTTTACAAAACTGAAACAAAATGCTTTACAGGTATTACACTGAAAATGTGTATACTGCCATTTGAGAAATCAGAATTAAGCAGTTAGTGGTTAAGTTATAAGATTGTATTTAGGATATTAGGATTTTTTCAGTTTATTCACAACAATACTATATATGGGTAGATGGCATGCCAAAAGCAGTGAAATGTCTTGAAAAATGTTTAGATAACTCACGTTTCAAAACCAAGTGGGAGCCAACCCAGCCATAGGTTTACAATAACTTCATAACAATCAGAAGTGATTATGAAGTAACATAACTCCTTTTATAAAGTTGCATTGAACTATGTGGATATGTTCGATATGCTTTGGATTCCTGGGATTAGCAGCACTATAATTAACAACAAACTATTAACTTGAATCACTTTTCCTTGGCCCGACTGTAAAGTATCTGCTTTTTAGAACTTTACTTTGTGAATCCACAAGAGGGCCTCTGTACTCCTGGCCCCCGGCTCTCACCGAGTCTGGTGTTATACATTGTTGGTTGCAAACGTCTACATAAATACTTTCTCATATGTTCAAGGAGGCGGCAGCTTCTTGGTGCATTTAGTTGTTACTGTGGTTCTGTTTCCTTCCATTAATAATGTAGTAGGAAATGCACACAAACTATGGAATGGCTGTGGATGGCAGATTTGATCGGGCAAAATTGTCTCCTATTTGCAAATGTCGTATAGTAGAGATCAGTTAGAGAGTTTCCCAAAGGTATTGGCTAGGTTCTTCCTCCTGAAAATAGTTTTATGCAGGTTATCTTTTAATATGAAGTGTATGTATTGATCTGCTGTGTCTCCTTTGCTATACTGATGTGTTTGCCAGGTACAGAATGAGGAATTTAGTAGCAATGTTGTAGGGTATTCTAATGCACATCAATTTGTTTGTAGTAGGTTATACAAAGGCTGTGCCTCTAATTCATATCACAATTTATTTATTTATATGGAAAACAAAGTTAATTTTGCAATGGTGTGAAAACAGACTGACCCTGCCCACATTTTCATATGCACTTTGAAAGATCTTATGCACACACGTTGTATGTCATATGGCCCACTTAGCTCAAGAAGGGGTATACAGGTCAAAGCACAATCTGAAAAGAGAAGTCATCCCTACCAGGACTGAACCTACCAAAATAGGCCCTTCCACTCCTGCTACACAGGGGCCCAAACAGCACACTAGTCACCTTCTATGGCAACTTACAGCAGCCCCCTCTGGCCTGAACCCTACATTTAAAAAACCCCTACCACCCATTCCCACCAAGACCCAGTCTCTCCTCCCCTCAGCCTAAGTGGTACCCCAAGCAAATGCCCTAATTACCCCTCCGTGCAGATTCAGGCACTGTACTTCACGGGAGCCATCTTCAGCCGTTTCAGCAATCTTCTGCAATTTTTTTGTGGATTTTGGTGCATGCGCAGTTGTTGCGAAGCAGAAGATTGTCCCGACTGTGCATGAGCCAAAATGCCAGTCTTATTCCCAAGATTACCGAAGCAGCTGAAGATGGCACCCATGAAGAACAATGCCTGAATCTGCATGGAGGGGTAGTTAGGACTAAGGGGCATTTGCTCGGGGTACCACGTAAACTGGGGGAAGGAGGGAGGTGGGTGTTGGTGGAGATGGGGGTAGGGTTTTTTTAAATGTAAGGTTGAATTCTCCTTTAAGGGCAGACTTTACGTGAACCAACAATAACTTAATCCACTTATCGTTACCTTGATAAAGGTGCAAATAAATAGTATTGTTCTGACAAAATCTTCCCAATGGTCAGTTGGCCAGGTTTTTGTCCGAATCCCTAAATCCTTTGTGAAAGATTCAGCCAAATACCAAATTGAATCCAAATAGACACAGAAGAAGAGTGTGCTAAATACTTGGTTTTTGCATATGCAAATTGGGGCCAGGAAAGGATAAAGTGGAACATTTTTTACTTCCTTGTTTTGCGACGAAAAGTCACGCGATTTCACTTCCCGACCCTAATTTGCATCTGCAAATTATGGTTTGGTTTGGCCAGGCACAAGGATTTGGCCAAATCCGAATCCTGCTGAAAATGGTTGAATCCCGGACCGAATCCTTTATTTGGTGCATCCCTACAATTTATAGGTGTTTACAAAAAGAATGAACATTTGTGAGTATACAAACTACTAGAAACACAGATAAATCACCGTGTTCTGCATCATTACCTTCTATCATTCCAAGTTGTTCATGTCCCCTACTGCCCTCAACTTCTAGTAAGAGAAGGAACCTGAACTTTTGCTCTACAGCTACTATTTGACTACATTTCAGCACCCAGTGAAAACCAAAGGCTGGAACAGGTAAGAAAACAGAAAAAAAAAGACGACACGTCAAAAGAATCCTGGAACAAACTCTCAGCATGTCCTTTGAAAATAACAAATCCAAACAGAAAAATATGCTATGTTCAAAGTAATAAAATCATGATAACAGTGGAAGTGGATAACAGTCATAGTCAAGCTGTGGCAAAAGTTTTCCATTCATCAACACATCAAATGAATTGTACCGCTTGCGATTTGTCCATAGCACACAATTAACCCACAAAAAAATTACAAATCAATGGTTTTGACTAACTGTTGGTGGTTGGAGACCCTCAAACACTGAACCAAACCATTTTGTGCAGATCTAAGTTTACTTGAAAGTGATAATGAATGAAACGCTAATTAAGAGCTACAGGCACATCCAATCAGCCCATCCAGCAGTTTATCCTCAAGTCAGTAGTCAGTTTTGATTACAAAAGCCAATTGTTGCTTTTCAATGAGGCCAATCTGAACTGTCCATAGTTTTGAACAAAAGTCTGCTGAGAGTTACCATGGAGATCACATTAAAAGGAGTACCGGGAAATGGAAGAGGGGGATAAAAGGTAGCATTTCAATGCAAACTGGTTCTGACAAAGAAGAGTGAAGAACAGCTGGGCATTATATTACAGTGTAGATGACTGCTTATTCAGCAGGGTGACACAATCCTTACACAATTAAGCAATTTCTCAAACATATTCCTACAACTGAGCTTCTTTAATTTGGTCATAAAAGTAATTTCCTGTCTGGTTTCCCAAAAACTTTGCGTATATAGCATACAATAATTGAGCAAACATACACTATTCTAAAAAGAAATTGTTGTTTCCAAGGAGTGCTCTGAGCATATGGTCTTTAAAATTGTGAAACCATTGGCCAAGCACTTCTATACTGGCCACAGAACTCTTGAGATAACATCTGAAAGCTAAAAAGTCTTATACTGGATCACCACAATGCCTTTGGACATTTGAAATTTGCCAATATGTTGTGTTGTTGTTGAATAGTTTTATTTCTTTTGCCTTTTGTTATGCTTCTCACTGGTTTTATTCAGGCTACAGCAAAGATGTGCACCAGGAAAAGGAATTTGCAGAAATTGAGCATGGTTTTCATTTAGATGTATCTAGTGCAGGGGTGTCTAAACTGCGGCCCTAGGGCACATGCGGCCCAGGATGGATTTGAATGCGGCCCAGCCTGAAACACTTGGTTCCCAAGGAAATCTCATAATAATATAATAATAATTCTTTTTCATATCCATATTCCAGTGTATAACTCCATCTGGTTATCCAACTGGTATTGTAGTTCTTTTCTGTGTATTTTCTTTACTTTTACAAATTAAAAGTGTTTGTGTATTTCATATGTGCAACTAGACAATTTTTCTTTTTCCAATGAGGCCCAGGGAAGCCAAAAGGTTGGACACCCCTGATGTAGTGGCTGAAGGAAGGGCAGTGGCCACAATAAAATAGTTGATGAAAGAAACCATTCCTGGAAGACAAAAACATACGCAATATGTACAGCTGTGTTGATTTCAACATAACCCTCCTTGATGCATTTTACATAAATGTTGTATTGAATTGTAAATGATTATGCAATCTTCTGCTGGGGTGCAGAGTTTTGGAAATGCAGAGTGCTAGTGGTCTGCCGCCATTAGTCTCACTTACCAAAATTGGTCAAATTTGCAACTTGGCAGTAGCCCATTATAACAAATTATTTGTATTTATAGTCCTATCTGCAACTGATTGGAGCTATGGGTTACTGCCCTGGTTCTAATTTACTAGTGTAGGTAAAAGAGCTCCATAAGTGTTAGTTCATAAAAAAAAATGCATTAAATGTGTACACAATATTAAGGTTTTGCATTGTGGAAGAGAGACAGACAGTCCTGAAATGAATAGAAATAGTGAAATGCCAAAACCACATTTTTTTTTATATATTTTTTTTTGTATACAAATATGCAAAATTGCATATTGCGGCTCACCTTTCCTGCGTGGGGGTCCGAGGGGAGGCTGTGGAGAGTGTAAACTTTTAAAAGTTTAATAACCAGAAATTTAGCTTTCAAAGAAACAGTTCATGTATAATACAACC
>CM044436.1:101133061-101145644 GCA_024363595.1 Xenopus borealis
GACAATCATGGTCTCACGATAACTATTGGATCTTTCAAAAATCTTTACGTCTATGGCCAGTTTAAATTAGTCAGTGACTTCAATTGAGTTTGGAATTGATCCTTAGCATGCAGATCTGATTTAAAAGCAACAGTTATGTCCCATGTGCTCCTCCCTCTCAAGTCAGTGACTGGTTACTGCCTGGTAACCAATCAGTGGAAACCAAGAGAGCTGCAAAGCAGGAAGTAGTGTTCTGGCTATTGTTTCCAGTCACTTCAGCCTTTATACATTACATTTTTGACTAACTAACTATATTAGAAACCTGTATTTTGCACAGCCTAATATTAGCCTATCAATTTACACAGTTTTTATTTTTATACTGAACAATTCCTTTAAAGTACCTGGAGCACCTTTTTGCCCCCCCAGCCGCACCCCACGGGGTAACCTATTTGGCGCTGCCCATGAGGCGAGTTTTTCTAATTGGCGCGGCGTCCCTGGATGATAGCGATACTTCACCTAGACTGATGTGTTCAACAAATGCAACATTTGTCTGGTGACATTCTTTATAAATAAAGTAGCACAAAATAAAATGATTTTCATAATTGAAATAGGAACTTTATAAACACAGTGTCAAATAGGAAATTCAATAAACATTTTACTGTATAAACAGCTAATAAATAGGGCCCCTTGGCTAAATTTTAAAAATAAACTGCTACTGTATTAATGTTCACTTCTTTTTAACCTTTGGCCAAGCAATAACTTTTCCGGAATAAAGAAGGTGCTGACTGAGTAACATCTCTGTTCCAAGTATTAATCAGTCCAGTGTGAAAGTAATCACCATGGACCAGCACAATTGAAAGATAAATTGTAGCCAAGAGCACTTGCAACCCATCAAAACCCAAAAAATACTAAAGGGCATTTCTTCTTACAAGAACAAAAGGGTAGAACAGTATTACAATGGTTCTGTTAGTGCTTATGCCCAATATTTATCCGTCTACAGGATTTTCTGCACAGCTTACATTTGATTACATAAAGTATGGTTACAGTTACAGACTGTAACAATAGTACAATGTATGCTTCAAGTACTTTTTAAGCAACAATAAATATAATTGTTACATATCTAGTGAGAGTAAATCACACCCACAGTTTTAGGCTTATGCCACACAGGATGATCCAGGGAGATTAGTAGCCTGGCGACTAATCACCGCTTCTTTGAGGCAACTAATCTCCCTGAATGGCTTGCTGGTATCTCGCACCCGCTACCACTAAAGTCGCCTGTGCCTATTCACACGTGGCGACGCGTTTTTCAAAGTCCCTCGAAATTGCCTTGTGAGGCAATTTCAAGCAACTTTGAAAAACGTATCACCGCGTGTGAATGATCTATGGAAAACTGTAGGACACTTTCCACCTACTCCATCACGGTCATCTCGCTCTCCCTCTATAGCTTCGCCCAAATCTTCTAATCCACTCTATACTCTCATTCTCTTTTCCTCCATTCCCTCCTTGCCTATAGCATCACTGGTGAAATAAATGGGACTACTAGGGTTCTATTTCTGAAACAAATTTTTTTTCTGCATATTTCACTGCCCTTTCAATAAAAAAGTATAATTTTAAAGCACTGCATAACATGTTGATTCTCTATAAAAATCCTTTGCGTTCACCAAATAAAATGGTGCATCAATAAAAAAACTTCATGAAGTAGACTTTTAAGAGTCAAAACAGCTTCAAAATGCTGTGTCTTCCAATGGAAATGTTAAAATCTGTGGTTGATTCTTTGCACTAAAGAACAAAGTATTACCGAGGACCCAAGTAAAGGCTTCAATCACACAGTAGTGTTTTTACATACAAAATATTATTTTGCCTCCGACCTTCTTGGAAAAATAGTGTACAATCGCATATTGAAACAGCAAAAAAAAAAAAAAACAAGAATTCAGAGAAATGCATTTATTTTGTCAATCTTACCAGTAAAAAGCAAAACGCAGCACAGTTTATTGCTAAATCGCTCACTTTAAAGGAATTTTAAAGGAACTTTTGTGATTTTTATGTCTTTTTTATTTCTGAATTATACTGTTTACACTGCAAATAATATAACATTATAAATATAAAATTGAATTCCTGAAACAACAAGTGTATTTTTTTGTTGTAATTTTGACGTGTAGGCATCATCTCAGTTTTGCCTGGACATGTGCTTTCAGAATGAGCCAGCACTTGAGGAGGGAACTGCTTTCTGGCAGGCTGTTGTTTTTCCTTCTCAATGTAACTGAAGGAGTCACAGTGGGACATGGGTTTTTACTATTGAGAGTTGTTCTTAGATCTACCAGGCAGTTGTTATCTTGTGTTAGGGAGCTGTTATCTGGTTACCTTCCCATTGTTCTGTTGTTAGGCTGCTGGGGGGGGGGGAGTGATATCACTCCAACTTGCAGTACAGCAGTAAAGAGTGACTGAAGTTTATCAGAGCACAAGTCACATGACTTGGGGCAGCTGTGAATTTGCAATATGTCTGGCCCCATGTCAGATTTAAAAATTTTATATAAAAAGAATTCTTTTCTCATATGAGAAACGGATTTCTGTGCAGAAGTCTACTGGAGCGGCACTAGTAACTGATGCGTTTTGGAAAAAAATTAATTTCCCATGACAGTATCCCTTTAACAGGACTGTGAGTCACTACTGCAAGCCTGAGAATGTGGTTTAACTGTAAAAAACCTGCAAACTGCTTCTCTGTGTCATGGTTTCGAGGGTAAGTATATCACAGTCTTTCCCACACACAGAGCAGTCACAGGTTAATTTCCTCTTTTTCATATTTAACACTGTGATCCAGGACATCCACAGCTTTGTACAAGGTTTCTCAAACTAAATGAGTTGGTGCAAGCTTTCAAACAGCCAGAAACAGGGTAAATAATATTTTTCTACATTTATAGAGTGCAGTAGAGCATGGCCAGATAGACTGACTGAATCCAATTGAAAATTCAGATTTTTAAATTCAACTTTCAAGTTAATTTTAGTGTTATTCGACTTGACTTTAAAATAAAAAACAAAATTTGAATTAGGAGTCGTTTGGTGGACTTTGAAAAATTTCATTTTTTTTTTAAAATTAATTCAATTTGAGTTTGCATCCTATTAACCCAAAATTTTTCTTTTAATAAATGTATTTATTTTTCTCACAAATCTCTAAAAAATGTTTTCTATATTTCTTTAACTCTAAAAATTAGATATATTCCCTTGTATGTAATGCACTAAGGAGCAGTAACCCATATCAACCAATAACAGGTGACCGGTAAATTGTACCTGCTGATTGGTTGCTAAGGATAACTGCTCCTAGGCAAACTCAGTGCCTTTTATTAAATAACCCCCATAATCTGTAAAAAAACATGAAAAAATCATCAGGTAAAAGCAGTTGAGGTCCTACAGAAGTCAGTGGGAGGTGTGCTGATCCTACTGGACTTTTTAGAGGTTTTAAAGCTATTTGTATTATTTTTCAGATATTTTGGGTTTTTTTTCTCATTTGTGCTTTTTTAAATTGGCTCTTTTATAAAATTCCATTCCATTCTTTGTGCTAGAGAAAGTGAGTTTATTTGGGTTTCAAAACCCTCTAAAACCACTAAAATGAGAATGGTGATAAATAGGCCTCTATGGGGCAGATTTATTAAGGGTTGAATTGAAAAATTCGAATTAATATTTTCTGTTTTCATTTATGGCCAAAACTGTTAAATTTGACTAGTGAATCATACAAACTTGATTACAGTTTTTTTAAAAATTCAAATCTCAAGATCTACTGTATCATACTCTGGTCCTTTAAGAATTCAAATTCGACTATTCGCCACCTAAAACCTGCCAAATTCCTGTATAGGTCAATGGGTGACCAATTTGGAGATTTTTTTCAGAGAAAAATAAAGCCTCAGAAGCCTATGGGGATCTTCCCATAGGCTTCTATTACAATTCAGTAGGTTCAATCTGGCGAAGTAGGCAGTCGAATAACTTTAAAATTTTGATTCCTATGATCATCGAATTATTGAATATCCTATCATTCGATCTATTCGATATTCAATGACCGAAGAGGACAAATTTTAATTTACGATTTCACGAAAAATTCTTACGATCGGTATTCGATCGAATTCGCTCGAATTTCGATAATTTCACGTGAATTTCGTAAATCGGCCCCTAAGTCTACTAGAAAATCATGTAAACATTAAATAAACCCAATAGGCTGGTTTTGCTGCCAATAAGGATTAATTAAATTATCTTAGTTGGTATCAAGTACAAGCTACTGTTTTATTATTAAAGAAAAAAGGAAATCATATATACAAATGTTGATTATTTGGCTAAAATAGAGTATATGGCAGACTATCATTCTGTAATTTGGAGCTTTCTGGATAACAGATCCCATACCTGTACTAGAAAATCATGCAAACAGGAAATAAACCCAATAGGCTGGGTTTGCCTCCAATAAGGATTAATTATATCTAAGTTTGGATCAAGTACAAGCTACTGTTTTATTATTACAGAGAAAAGGGAAACAGTTTTTAAAAAATTGGATTATTTCATTATAATGCAGCCTTTATTTGAGGCTTTCTGGATAACGGGTTTTCCGGGCCACATACCTATATTAAAAATTTCCAAGGAAAGAAAATAAAGACAAAAGAGATAATCTATTGTCCTAAAAATGAGCCTACCCTACAACAAATGTGGCATGCCCCTCAAATGGTTATAAACAATATATATTTAACAGTTAGAATTTTAAAACATTATAGCTCGTTAAAAAGCTGGTGTGTTTTCATATTTTAATCATACCTCCCAACATTTTGGAAGTAAAAAGAGAGACAATTTTTTTTTTCTTCGCAAGGCCACACTCCCTAATTACCATGTTCAAAATTTGGCAGATTATGAAATTTTGAAAAAAATTTCTCCTGTTACAATTACTTATTTTCTTATCTCAAGAGTGTTACAAAGTATCTTATTTGCACCTGTTAGCTGTTCTGTCCTCTCTGACAAATGGCAATTAAGTTAGAAACTTTGTTTCTTTTTCTGGCTGTTCAGTGTAGAGAAAAGAGGGACATTCCAGTACAAATGAGGGACTGCGGGTTGAGCTGTCAAAAGAGGGACTGTCCCTCCAAAAAAGGGACTCATGGGAGGTATGTTTTAATTACTTTTATTGAATACAAGATATGATGTCATTGACAGACTAATGCTGAGGATGTAGCTTCATCTAGTTAAAACGAGGCGACGTAGACTTTGTGAAAAGGGTAACGAAAGTTTATACTTTGATAAATTTGTGGATTAATGATCGCTCACCTGGTGAAACAGCACAAAAGCTCTCTAGGACGGAGGTTTTTTTGCTAGCAAAAATACGCCATTCGCAATTAGCACATAGGTAATGTTATGGGAAATTGACTTTTTGGCAAATTTTCACTAAACATATACAATTTGAACCATACGGGTTTTATTACTACCGAGAAAATTATATTTTTTAAGATTTGGATGAAATTCTGGTTATTCTGAGTTTTCTGGATATCGGGAACCATAGATGTATATAAAAAAAAACCTGTTTTATATAAATGCCATTTTTAATAGATATTTTCACAACTATACTGTAAAAATACATCTTTTTCAATAATGATAAGAGTTGAAACAAAAGATCTATTTTTTGTTTAATATATAATGAACCCTTTATATTTTGATTACAGTGGGAGAAACATACAGTAACAGAATGAAATTCCTTTTCACTTCAAAATGAAAAATGCCCCAGAGGCACCAAGATCACACTTGTAAATAGGCCAGGAATTCAAGCTTCGATTATGCGATCAAGTCTTTAGAAACATTCCAGGCTGCGCTTAGTGACTCACCAAAAACCACCTCGCTTCAGGTTATCAGATCACATTGATTTTCAGCAATATTTACATTCCATTTCACGAAGAAAAAAAAAAGGGTTTTGGTTCATTGGAACACATTTCACTTGTAAGAAGGTTACACTTTTCTATCCATAATTTTAAGAAAGTAAAAAAAGAGATAGTCCTACAATAAGATAGAATTAAGTCACAGAAATACAAATAATATATACTCTCCCTATACAGAACTGTAGATAATGGGAATAACGTAACAGTACATAAAGGGGAATGGTGAAATGCCAGAAATGTTTGACATGACCACACATAATTCTTATTTCACCTCCCCAGGGAATGAGATTATGTCAAATATGAGATAACAAATCTCTTCTTAGACATGGTCTGGCATTGATTGTCAGTCCAACAAATGAAATATTGGTCTGGAGTCTGTATAGCCTTTACAGACTTCTTCATAAGGCATAATAGGTTATACTCTAACCTGCAATCATTTTGTATACAGGCATAACTCCCAACATTTTGGAAATATAAAGTGGGGACAAAAAGATTTGCTGCTTGGTGTGCAGTAAAAAAAAAAAAAAAAAACACGCCCAATTTTGTACCCACACCCCCTAATAACGTTCATTTTACACAATTTGGCAACTTATCAAAGTCTGAACACATTTCTATGGTTTCAGGTGTTATTACAGTTTTTCTAATGAAGGTGAATTGCCCTTTAAGCTGCAAGTCACAGTTTCTCCAAGAGACATGCTTATCTTAAATAGTTTCAATTGCTTATTGGCTAATCTTAAATTGTTACAAGAGTATCCAAATACACCTGCCACTATTCTGGGCTCTCTGTCAAAAGCCAATTAAGATTTAGAAACTTTGCATCTTTTTCTGACTGGAGATCAAACAGAAAGTCAGACATCTCAGTAATAATCGGGGACTGAGGGTTGAGCTGTCAAAATTGGGACTGTCTCGGAAAAACAGTTGGGAGGTATGTACAGGTATGAGACCTGTTATCCAGAATGCTTGGGGCCTGGGGTTTTCCAGATAAGGGATCTTTTTTGAAATTTAGAGTTCACTACCTTAAGCCAACTAATAAATAATTTAAACATTAAATAAACCAAATAGGATTGTTTTGCCTTCAACAGGGATTATTTATATGTTGGCTAGTATTAAGTACAATGTATGATTTCATTATTAAAAAGGAAATGATTTTTAAAAATGTTAATTATTTAATTAAAATTTAAAGGGATACTGTCATGGGAAAACGTGTTTTTTCCCCCCAAAAACGCATCAGTTAATAGTGCTGCTCCAGCAGAATTCTGCACTGAAATCAATTTCTCAAAAGGGCAAACAGATTTTTTTTATATTTCATAGTGAAATGACCAGGGGCAACTGGGAAATTGACAAAATGTCTACCCCATGTCACATTTCAAAACTGATTATAAAAAAAAAACCGTTTGCTCTTTTGAGAAATGGATTTCAGTGCAGAAGCCTACTGGAGCAGCACTATGAAACAAGAAGTAAACCCCCCCTGCGCTAACCCCCCCCCCCCCCCCCCCCCCCCCCCCCCCCGTCGACCCTGCTCCCTCGGCCTACCTCTCCCATGCACCTAATTCGCTACTTACCCCAACGTGCAGGTCCCCACCAGCCAGGTTCCTGGGCACCATCTTCTACAGCGACATCTCCTTCCTTCTGGCTGGAGGGAACCTGCACGCTGGGGTAAGTAGCGACTGAGGGGCATTTGCCCTGGTGCCCTGGGGGAGAGGTAGGCCAGGGGGGAGGTTAGTGCGGGAGGGGTTGTCTTCCCCTTTAACGGTTTTGAACTGAATCCGAATTTGCATATGTAAATTAGGGGAGGCGAAGAAAATCACAAGTTTTCATCACAAAACAATCAAGTAAAAAAAAAATGTTCACACATTTTCCTTTCTCGTCCCTAATTTGCATATGCAAATTCGGATTCAGTTCAGTATTTAACCAGATCAACAAAATATTCGGCCGAATTCCAAATACTGGCTTCAGGGTATCACTAATAATATGTATAATAATAATATGTATAATAATACTAATATGTATTGCCTGATGAGATCATTGAGTGGTTGTCACTTCTATTCGTTGGATATAACATTCCTATGATTGAGGTCTGTCAGTTAATGGCCAAAACATAGTCTGATTTGTTATTATTACTACTTTATTTCATCTGGATGATTAGTGGTAGGTTGGTAGACTTCAGTGAATGATCGTTCGTTGTACACGAGAATATAATCTGACCGTTTTAGTTAGGATCAAGTAAAAGGCACTGTTAAATTAGAATTATTTGCTTAAAAGGAGAAGGAAATGTCCAAACCATGGGGGGTATCCAATGTCATAGTAATGACTTACCCGATCAGTGCTCATTTTAGCAGAAAACTCCAGCAGGCTGCTGTATTTGAGAGCAGTAGGTTTAAAAGACAGACTTTTACAAAAAAAGAACGAAGAAGAATAAAGGAAGGAAGGAAGAGGCTAATTTACTTGCAAGTTCCAGGGGCCAGTGCAGTTTTCTGCTGACAAGAGCACAGGTATTGGCTAAGTCATTACAATCATTGGGGAGTTCCCTAACATTTGGCACCTCCTCCTTTAAATAGAGTCTATGGGAAATGGCCTTCCTGTAAGTGATGGATACCGAGTCCCATAACTGTATAATCATTGGTTGATCCCACATCACAAATATTCCTGTAATAACAAGAAGTCATTTAAAAGTACACACTATTATTATCTATAGGATAATAAGCAGTGAAAAGTAACAATAACAATGAAACTCGCAGCTCACAGGCAATACGGACTTGTCCCATTTGAAAGCTGGTAAGAGCCAGAGGGAAAAAGAGTAATTTTAAGAAGCTATTACAAACAAAATTATCAATAAAGACCAATTAACGTTGCTAGGAATATAAAACTTGATAAAATATCAAAATTAAATTGTGAACCGCCCCTCTTAGGTTTAACAATGTATTTGTAATTATCCAAATTCTTTTTGCCCTGCTTACAATTTTGCGTTAGGACTTGAAGACATGATCCAGCTCTGTTACTACATTAGCAATACCGTAAAACAGACTCAAAGCTGTCAAAATGAAGCTAAAACACAGGTTATCAGCCCTTATTAATGCCTTGATGTCAGGAAGGTTTTCAGAAAAAGGGGAAACAAACTGTTCAGGATTTCCTGGTTAAAAAAAATAAATCAGCCCCTTGGTAAAACCAACAAAGCAAAATCTAGGAAAAATCAATAAAGCATGCCCCTCCTTTTGTCAGCATAGCTAAAAGGCAATAGGTTAAAAACAAACAAACATGAAATAGTGCATGCACTTCTATTACTGCCTAAGCTGGCTCCACCACAAACGTAATGCAGAAGGCGCAGATACAGAAGTTCGCTTAAAAGGACCACATGGAGAGCAGTTTGCAAACGTACTAAACACAACAACATTTTGGAGTTGCTCGGGTCATAAAGCATAAAAATTGAGTGCAAACATATTTCCATATCTATAAAGTTATACAGTAAGGTTAAAGTTCTTATTTGAGAAGGAGATCCTAATCAGAAGTCCTCCTACACCAGTCTGTGTTGTACTGTGATACTTTTACTGGGACAGTTTTGTTATTTATGTATTCGGCATAGGCGTTACTTCGGCTTTCAAATTGACACTTGGGTCAACACTTCACAATGTTAAAAAAAAATAATATCTCTAATGGAATGCACATAATGAATTTCCTCGAGTCGTCAAGCCCTAACCCTCCTTGTGTGATGGTTATAAAATCTCCCGGCCTCGCCCTGCTTCCTCCAGTGTAATAATTTAGAACAAACAACCTACCAGTGACCTCGGGGAACAAGCGTTACAAAATAAATAATAACACGAAGTGAAAGACACTGGGAGCAGTACTTGCACATTATCCGAGAATACCTTTTAATCAGGAATTGCTCATTGGCAGCAAACAATAATATACTGAAATGACTACAGGTTTCAGAGGTTACATTACTGGCAACTAGCTAGATTCTAATGCACGGTTTTGATTTGATTTTAAATCTTTTCAATTTTTTCTATAAATCTTCAGAAATTCCACATGGAGACTGGAGCAGGTTAAGGCAAAGTATGCATCATCTAAAGCCTATGGGCAACACTGCAAGAGATTTAGGTTTTTTCCAGGCATTTGAGCTCCATCCTCCAGTCTAGTACTTGTTTCCATGCAAGTCTACTTTGAAAGTCCCTACCCAGGGTCATAATATACAGTATTTGAAAAAGGTTTTGGTTTTCTTTCCAAAATCCAGTGGCAGTGCTGAGGGGGAGGAAGGGAAGGCCTCTCCTATCCAATTGCCACATGTTCTATAGCTCGTGCCTCCGCACTAAAGACGGGTGGCTGAAGGAAGAAGTGTCAGCGACTTGTGGTAGAATAGGGCTATCCCGCACTTCAATGAATCCACAGGGCCAATAGTTTAAGGTAAATCTTTATTGATCATAATTAAAGGTATAAATTCATCTCTATAGGCCCTATGCGTTTCGTACCAGCAAGGTACTTGGTCATGAGTCCATGTCTAATTAGCTTGCTGTTACGAAATGCTTGGGGGCCTATGGAGATGAATTTATACTTTTAATTATGATCAAATCTTTTTAAATTATACTATTAGCCCAGTAGATACCTTGGAGTGCCAGATAGCTCTGCTCTTTTGCTGGATTTCTCAGACCGACGCTCCCTTAAAGGGATACTCTCATGGGGGAAAAAATGTTTTCACGATGTACCAGTTAATAGTGCTGCTCCAGCAGAATTCTGCACTGAAATCCATTTCTCAAAAGAGCAAACAGATTTTTTTAAATTTCATTTTGAAATCTGACATGGGGCTAGACATTGACAATTTCCCAGCTGCCCCAAGTCACGTGACTTGTGCTCTGATAAACTTCAGTCACTCTTTACTGAAAGTTGGAGTGATGTGTTGTGACATTTTGCCAGACCATCCTGATGAATCACAGATAAATGGACATGTTTGAAAATGTAATCTGTCAACAATAATTGGTGAGTGCATGGTGCATCAGCTGATAAACAATGGAAGAGCAGCTGCACCCGTTGGCCCTAATAAACAGAACAAAAGGAAAGTAGCCATACACATCGTATAGCAGAATTAAAATTGCAAAACAAACAACATTTACCAGATTAATGGGAAAGTAAACCCTCAGAATTTGTTCTTTTGCCAATCTGAAAAAGCAGTCCTCAGCTAAACACATTAGGTCCTCTGAAGAGGCAAAAAAAGAAAAGCGTTAGGTGTGACATCACTGTGCTCAGAAGCATGCCAATATTTAATGACAATTTACAACTAGCAACTGGAGCAGGATGTTTCATCAGCGTGTTTGTACATGGCTTCCACATCATGAACCAATAGAAATTATGTTTTCTAATATGTTCCCAAAACCGCACAAACTATCCTACCTTAAATAAACTTATGTTATTAAGATTCAGCCTTCATATTTTGAAGAGTAAACGAGCAAGGGCAAGGGCTGCATTTAAAAAAGCAATTACAGAAGCAACTGCCACATATATCCATCACACCTGAGTATTCTGGATGCCCACACCAGTCTGAAGGTAATAAGACAAGTCCTTGCTTGTTGTAATAGAATAGCCAAGTTCCTTTGATACAAGATATCAGCTTCTCGTTGGGGCTACAGTCCATGTATGAATACTGGGCATATTTGCTTTATTTACAGAAATCCCTAGCAATAAATCAGCAACTAACAATTACCAGTCTACAGCAAATCTCTAGTTTAAAGGGGTGGTTCACCTTCAAGTTAACTTATAGTATATTGTAGAAGGGCAAAGTCTAAGAAACTTTGCAATTGGTCTTCATTATTTATTTTTCATAGTTTTTTAATGATTTACAATTTTCTTCTGTTTCTTTGCAGCTTTCAAATGGGGGTCACTGACACCATCTAAAAACAAATGCTCTGTAAGGCTACAAATGTATTGTTATTGCCACTTTTTATTCATATTCATATTCCAGTCTCTTATTCAAATCAATGCAGGGTTGCTAGGGTAATTTGTACCCTAGAAACCAAATTGCTGAAGCTGCAAACTAGAGAGCTGCTGAATAAAAAGCTAAATAAATATAAAACCACAAGCAATAAAAAATGAAAACCAATTGCAAATTGTCTCAAAATATCACTCTCTACATTATACTAAAAGTTAACTCCAAGGTGAACAACCCCTTTAATGTGCTGGGACAAGTTCTCTCAGCATTGGTAAGTGAGACGCATTTCTGCATGAACTACCCTGGACTGCTATTGAGGCTTCCCCAACAAAGCTTTTTTTTTTTTGCCTTTGCCAGCAATAAAACAGAGTCACAACAAGCAGGTGCTGATGGAATAAATTTGCTGCCTGGGCAGAGAATGAAGAAATAATGAGAAAGAACACACCAGCATATTACAGCACAAGCAGAGCTATTGTCCCGGTTAAATCTTTCAGCCTCAACACAGCGTGAACGGCGTGATAATTTAAGATGCACAGATAAACTGTTTAGCTATCGCTCAGACACATCTCTGGATTAAATAGGATTGCTACGCTCAATTTGGAATACACTGAAGGAAAACCCCTGGCACAAAGTAGTAAAGTAAAGTTTTTATGGGAAGGTGGTATTTTGATGTGCAACAAGTATCAGAGACAAGGGACCGAGAAAGTGAAACTACAAAGCAGGAGATAATCATCAAATAACACTAATAGGCTAAGTCCAGACGGGGAGATTCGGGGGCGATCCGTCGCCGGGCGACTTT
>CM044436.1:101145742-101172303 GCA_024363595.1 Xenopus borealis
GTGCAGAATTCTGCTGGAGCAGCACTATTAACTGATGTCCCATGACAGTATCCCTTTAAGGGGAAAAAACACACAACAACCACCAATAAGTTTAAAATGTTAAATGTAGACCACAAGACACTGCAGTTGTATGTTTTTAAGAATGAAAACAACACACAGCAAAATAAACTCAATGAGGGGGCAAAGATGATTTCAGCAATTTGTCCACCAGTCAAATACACAAAAGGAGAAACTGAATTGTGTAATATTATTAGCCAAACAGTACAACAGCTGATCACATGATCAGGACAGGCTTTACACTGCCCCTTAGGAAACAATCACAGGGAAACATCCAAGTATTGACAGATAGAGAAATCATTTTTAAAAACTTGAAATTATCGGAGTAAAATGGAGTCTTATGGGGCTTATTTGCAGGATATTTTTTTTCTTCTGTATTATTTGTTTTCACATTTCAGTCAAAAGCAATAGATATTTAGGATTTGAATGCATTCTACATTCAATGTTCTAGGAAAGAAAACAGAAACCCAAGTGATTTGGCAACTGTGTAACTAGCTGCAAGGTTTCATTGCGCTTTAAAGTTAACTAAATAGTCTTGGAGGAAAATACAAGTCAATAATTTAGCAGACAAATGTAGTATATTTTTAGACTTATTTCTTCAAACATATTTCACTACAGTCTTTTTCTTGAAAGCTGTATTTCTTCCAGTCTGGCGGTTTGAAACTATTTTGAAGAGCAGAATGCTTTGGAGAATGTATTCAGAGTTCCTTCTTTCTTTTAGCTCAAATGGATTTCTATAAAAAGAGATATTTCTGTGGTTAACAATGAAAGCACCAGAGAGGGGATTCGGCTCTGGCAGTTACATTTTTTTTGAGACAATACCCCACAGCAGAATTGTGCTTTTGTGCAAGGAAAATCTATGCAGGCATGCCTTTACATGACCCCAATAGAGGTAGTCTGCTGATGTTTTGCAGCTGCTTTTCTGCCCCTGGAACTGTGTGCCTTAAGTCTGTGCATGGCATCATAAGATCAGAATAGCTAGGGCAGTAGACCCCAACAAGTTTATCTGTGTTAGGCTGGGGACAGACAGGGAGATTCGGGGAGATTCTGTCGCCTGGCGTTTTTTAGCAGGCGAAAATCTCCCCGAATTACCTTCTCCCTGTCCGTCGCTATTTTACTGACAAAGCGCCAGCGCCTGTGCAGACGCGGCGCGGCGATTTCCGGAATCGCTCGAAGTTTCCTCACAAAGTATCTTCGGGCGATTCCGGAAATCGCCGCGCCGCGTCTGCACAGGCGCTTTGTCAGTATACTAGCGGCAGACAGGGAGAAGGTAATTCGGGGAGATTGTCGCCTGCTAAAAACGCCAGGCGACAAAATCTCCCCGAATCTCCCTGTCTGTCCCTACCCTAAATGTGAAAAAGAGTTGTAGAGCAACATATGTATAAATAAAATTTCTGCAGGTGCCAAATAAGGGCTGTGACTGCTTGTTTGGATTGGAGGTTCTGTTTAGCCATAAAACCTGGGTTTTATGCAAACACAACTTGCACCTGCTTTAAGGCCACTGGGAGCAAAATTCAAGGGGTTGAAGAGCAACATATTGCAGACGAGCCACTGGTTGGGGAACACTGAGCTAGGCTATGAATGGAGGGAGCAGTACTAGACCCAATGTCAGAAAAGCTAGATCTGCATTGTAGATTATGGGACTTCCACTTCTACACTTCAAAAAAACACCCAGGCATGGCTCAAAACACAGGACTGAATAGCAGCGACCGGCAATGACACCAGATCACTTTCACTCATGGTTAGTGGTTGGCTGATGCCACTTATTGTCAAACAACTGTGTTTACTCTTTTTAAACAATAATCGCTACACAAACTACACAAATGAACATGATCAAAAGTTTACATACCCTTTGGCCTGATAACATGCACACAACTTGACACAAAAGGGTTAGAATGGCTATTAAAGGTAACCATCTTCACCTGTGATCTGTTTGCTTGTAATTAGTAGGTGTGTATAAAAGGTCAGTGACTTTCTGGACTCCTGACAGACCCTTGTATCTTTCATCCAGTGCTGCACTCATGTCTTTTGGATTCTAAGTCATGGGGAAAGCAAAAGTTAGTTGGACTCTAAAACAGGAAAGGGATATCAGCAGTGTTCAAACTCTAATAAAGAAGTGGAAAATTAGGGTTTTTGTTGAAACCAAACCAAATAAAACTGAAAAATTGTTTGGGATGCAAAGAAAAACCCACAAATAACTTCAGGTGAAATACAGGACTCTATGAATAAATGTGGTGTGGCTGTTTGAAGATGCACAATAAGGAGGCACTTGAAGAAAGATGGGCTGCATGGTGGAGTTGCCAGAAGAAAGCCATTACTACACAAATGCCACAAAGTATCCCACTTACAATATGCCAAACAGCACAGAGACAAGTCTCAAACCTTCTGGCACAAAGTCATTTGGAGTGATGAGACTAAAATTTAACTTTTTGGCCATAACCATAAACGCTACATTTGGAGAGGAGACAACAAGACCTATGATGAAAGTTACACCATTCCTACTGTGAAACATGGTGGTGGATCACTGATGTTTTGGGGATGTGTGAGCTACAAAGTCACAGGAAATTTGGTCAGAATTGATGGCAAAATGAATGCAGTAAGTTATCAAAAAATACTGGAGGAAAATTTTCACTCATCAGCCTGGAAGCTGCGCATGGAAGGTACTTGGACATTACAACATGACAATGATACAAAACACAAGGCCAAGTCGAACTGTCATTGACTACAGCAAAATAAAGTGAAGGTTCTGGAGTGGCCATCTCAGTCATTTAAAAAGAGTAAACACAGTTGAATGTTGCTCCCAGTGGCCTCAAAGCAGGTGATTATTTTTGAATTCCTTGCATAGGAGCAAGTTTTAGTTGCATAAAAACCAGGTGTACTGACAAACAAAGCCTCTTGTAAGCTACCAGACCACATAGGGGTCTATTATGGCCATTACTTGTAACAGTCAGGAACATTTTTCATGCTTGTGTTGCTCCCCAACTCTTTTTACATCTGAATGCAGCTCACAGGCAAAAGCTGTAGGGACTTCGGAGATCTTTGGCACAAGTGGAATAGTTTTGGTTTTAAGGTTAAACATTTTCTGCAGTTGTGCGACCACTGGTGTGTAACTGAACTGTAGATACTCAAAATGGAGGATAGATGAAGTACTTGAATAATTAAATATAGAACCTATACACCCACCATTGGGTATGGCTTTGGAGTGGTAAGGCTGTGGCAACGCCCGTAGTCTTACTGGCACTGACTACAGTTATTTTGATTAAGGGGTGGTTCACCTTAAAGCTCTACTTCAGGAGAATTTTGCACTGAAAATCCGTTTCTCAAAAGAGCAAAGTATTTTTTTATATTTAATTTTGAAATCTGACATGGGGCCAAACATATTTTCAGTTTTCCAGCTGCCCCCAGTCATGTGACTTGTGCTCTGATAAACTTCAGTCATTCTTTACTGCTGTATTGCAAGTTGGAGTGATTTCACACCCCCTTTCCCTCCCCAGCAGCTTAACAACAGAACAATGGGTAGATAACCACATAGCAGCTACCTGGTAGATCGAAGATCAGCACTCAATAGTAAAATCCAGGTCCCACTGTGACACATTCAGTTATATTGAGTAGGAGAAACAACAGTCTGCCAGAAAGCAGTTCTATCCTAAAGTGCTCGCTCTTTCTGAAAGCACCAATATTACAACTAAAAAAACATTTTATATTGTAGAGTGAATTATTTGCAGTGTAAAATAAAAACTACATCATAAAAATCATGACATCATCACTTTAAGTTAACTTAAAGATAGAAGTCCCAAACCAAGAACTAGCACCAAGGTCCCGTTCACCGCTCACTCTTCCGCCAGTAACAACCACCTTTCGCTTTGGGAGTGCGCTACTCAGGTACCAACAGGTCTTAATTTGAGAGGACCAGGGAGAAAGTTCCGGTCAGGCCAGGGACTTGAACGTTATTATTGGAAAGGACAACAAGGACCATAGTCAAGGGACAGGCAAGGTCTATACCAATCAGGAGAAACAGTACAGAATCAAGAGAGTAGTCAAGGTCACAGGACAAGTCAAACATACATATTTCGCAGTACAAAGCAGGATCGTCACGGGCAAAGGTCAGGAAAGGCAGCAAACTGGACAAGTCCAAGAACAGATCAGAACACAAAAAATCGCACCCAGAAACTATAAAAAATAGACCTTACTTTGAGCAAGGAAAATTGAACAAGGCCCCTTTAAATATCTGAAATTCACGCCAAGCGCGACGACTTCAGGCTCAGAGCTTGTGCTTAACCCAGAAGCAGCACGAGAAGTCATTTGCGAATCGGGGTGCGAAGAGGAAGGAATTCGAAATTCGACCTTTAGTAAATCTGCCCCTAAGTGTAGGCAATGACAGGTCTCTAAGCCTTACACAAACCAGTTCTTCAGGTACAGCTGTACAACTAAAAGTATCCCTTTGCTTTAACAATCATCAAAACGGCTGATGGGAATATCTTATTTTCCCAATCTTCACATGAACAGTTATACACTCAAACGTTAAAAGAAAAAAAATAATGAAAGACTCAACAATCCAAATCCTAATTTGTATATGCAAATTAGGGACGGGAAGGGAAATTGTGATTTTCTTTTGTCACAAAACAAGGAAGTAAAAAAAAATGTCCCCACTTTTACCCCCTTCTGTCCCTAATTTGTGTATGCAAATTAGGATTCGGTCTGCTATTCAGCCAAATTGTTCACGAAGAATTCTGCAAAATCCCAAATAGTAGATTCCACGTATCCCCACTTACTACTGGTTCTAAAGTTGGGAATTCAAAGGTCTCCAGTTTCATTAAAACTGCATCTATGGGACCTGTTATCCAGAATGCTCGGGACCTGGGGCTTTCCAAATAACGGATCTTTCAGCAATTTGGATCTATATACCTATATATTATTATTATTACAGAGAAAAGGGAAACCATTTTTAAATATGTGGATTATTTCAGTATATGCTCTTTCAATTATAGTTTCCACTTCTTTCCACTACGGGCATCTACAGTATGTGCTATTGTGGCGTAAACAATAAACACCTTGATTATCATTATGGGACCAGACTGTAAATTATATCCTTATAAGTGGTGCGTTCTGATGTCAGAACGCGCTGTTTATAACAGGGGCCCCCTCTGCCAAATTTTGACGCCCTATGTCGGATTTCGATACCCCGCGTCCGTTTTCGATGCCCCGCGTCCGATTTCGACGCTGGTGCGCCCAAATTGAACATCGGCTACCATAAAAGGACGACAACCCCTACGACCCCCCCCCACCCCCCTCCTGACTTTTCACTGTAGATTATATTGCATAATGTACCCCCTACTGAAATTTATAAAGATATCAGAAGTCACCTCGGAGTTATGTGACTTATAATATCTTTATAAATTACAATAGGGGTAGATTATCCACTATATATATATATATATATGCTGACAATGACAGAATCTTTTCTTTTTTTTAATTCCACTAATTAAGATGAGATATAATTTTATACAACAGTACCCCCGGAAGCCAAATGTGCCATTTGCAGATTTTTACATAAAAGAAAAAAGGAAAAAAGACGAAGCCTTTGGCAAGTAATAAATCAGTGCCAAAATGGAATTCATACAGCCCTAAAAAGATTTTAAAGCATACAAATATGCTTAACAGGTTATGCATACATTTTTTTTAAAAGAAAACCAAATAATTTCTGAAATTCATTTTAAAAAAGGGCTGTCACAGAGCCTGATGCAAAATACCGGACTAGTTTTCAGAATTGGCAATCAGGGACGATCCTTAAAGGAACAATAACACCAAAAAATTAAAGTGTTTTAAGGGAATGACAACATAATGTTCTAATGTTGCCCTGCACTGGTTAAACTGGTGTTTTTGCTTCAGAAACACAACTACAGCTTACACATACAAGCTGCTGTGTAGTCATGGGGGCAGCCATACAAGCACAGGATACACAGTAGATAACAGATAAGTTCTGAAGAATCCCATTGTATACTACAGAGTATATTTGTTATCTGCTGTGTATCCTGCGCCTTTTCTCCTTTTTCAGCTTTGAATGACTGCCTCCATGGCTACACAGCAGCTTCTTTATATAAACTATTGTATAAACAATGGCTTTACAGCAGCTTGCTCCCACTGACTTCTATAGCATCTCATCAACTTTTACTTGGCTAAGTTTTGCCTTAAAGGTTTTTGTGGTTTTTACAATTAATAAATATCCAATTTCTAGAGCTTTTAAAGGGGAAGGAAAGTCCTGTTATACATGCGAGTGCCAAATGTTAGGCACCCCCAAGTGATCACATTTACATATCTGAAACCCCAGCTTTGTGTTGTTATCAGCAGAAATCTGCCCCGGCGCGGGATTCTTCCAGTGAGCAGAGCCATAGTCTTCCTGCTTCTTCTTTCTTCTCGCGGCTGCACATGCAAAGTAGACCGAAAAGCCCAACTTTAACGAAAAAGACGGCAATTTTGTTCTACTGCGCGTGCGTCTGCCCAAGGAAATTTGAAGGTAGAAGAAGCTGGAAGATGATCGCTATGTGGTGCTCTCTGGAAGAATGCTGGGTAAAGGCTTAGTAGCAAGAGCACAAGAAAGGACTTCCCTGGCTGGTGCAGTTTTCTCCCGATAGGAGCACCGGCCCAGGGTGTCAGGTAAGCAGATGAGATCACTTGGGGTGCCTAACTTTTGGCAACCACAAGTAAAAAGGATTTTCCTTCGCCTTTAAGAAAAATAGGTAAAACACAAATCTTTCGTGATTAGTGGAAGCAAAATATCGCAACATGATTGTTAATAAAGGGGCCCTATAGAGTGAAACACTGAATGAAGTCCTTACCTGTGCTCTTAATACTAAGCCTTTACTGTACTTCCGAGTAGGGGCAAAAACAACTTCTCAACAAATTGTACTCTGGGTCAGTGCTCCTGTTAGCAGAAATCTGAACCGCCCCTGGGTACTTCTGAGCAAGCACCACAAAGCACCCATCTTCTTAAAGGGTTAGTGTCATGGGAAAACATTTTTTTTTTCAAAATGCATCAGTTAATAGTGGACTTCTTCACTGAAATCCATTTCTCAAAAGAGCAAACAGATTTTTTTATATTCAGTTTTGAAATCTGACATGGGGCTAGACATTTTGTCAATATCCCAGCTGCCCCTGGTCATGTGACTTGTGCCAGCCCTTTAGGAGGGACCTGCTTTCTGGCAGGCTGTTTTTCCTTTTCAATGTAACTGAATGGAACGCAGTGGGACATGGGTTTTACTATTGAGTGCTGTTCTTAGATCTACCAGGCAGCTGTTATCTTGTGTTAGAGCTGTTTTCTGGTTACCTTCCCATTGTTTTTTTCTTAGGCTGCTGTAGGGGAAAGGGGGAGGGGGTGATATCACTCCAACTTGCAGTACAGCAGTAAAGAGTGATTGAAGTTTATCAGAGCACAAGAAACATGACTTGGAGCAGCTGGGAAATTGACAAAATGTCTAGCCCCATGTCAGATTTCAAAATGAAATATAAAAAAAACTGTTTGTTCTTTTGAGAAATGGATTTCAGTGCCAAAGTATTCTGGAGTAGCACTATTAACTGATGCATTTTGAAAAAAAAATATTTTTTCCCATGACAGTATCCCTTTAAGCTTCTTCAAGATTCAGTGTCCCTGTACCCTTTTAGCATTTTTACTGTACTGCCCATGAACACCCACCGTGAAGAAGGAAAGAGCAGGAAGCAGATTGCCGAGTAGTCCAACAGTTTTCTGCTAACAGAAGCACCAGCCCAGGGGACATTTATAAGCAAGCACAATAGAGCAATCTTCTATCTGCTTTTTCCTTCTTCGTGCCAGGTGAGAGATTATAATCACTAACATTTTTCACCCTTGCCCCCAGTGTTTTAACCTTCACTTCAAGTAGTATATGCCAGAAAAATGATATTAGGCATTAAGCATTTTTGGTGCTAAATGGAAGCATTGTTTCATCATTTGCTTTCAGATGATGATATTTTAACAGCTAAATTAAGTAAATTGTGGGTATTATCTATAAAAGTACTATACACTTCTCCATATTGGCCATAACTGTCACACTATGCAGAATTCCATTTCACTGACATTTCACAACTCTGAGCTAAAGAAGAAGAACTGACTGTGGGAGTGAAATACTGGCGATTATGACACACACAGTGACATGTCACATGCAGTAAGAATAACTGGCAACAAGAGCCTCACAGCCCACCAGCTTCCTTTATAGGAGAATTTAACTTAAAATTAAAAAAACTCTACCCCCCAAACCTACATAGGTCCCCCCCCAGCCTAGCTGCTACCCCGGGCAAATGCCTCCAAGTCTTTACTTACCCCTTCGTGCAGATTCAGGGATCAGAGTTCACAGCTGCCATCTTCTCTGTCTTCAGTAATCTGAGAATGCAAGAGGTGTATGAGCGCATGCCCAGTTGGAGCAATGCGTCAAAATTGACAGTAAGAAGCGCCGGAAGAAGACACAAAGATTACCAAAGACCCGGAAGATGGCTGCCAAGAACCCCAATCCCTGAATCTGCACCGAATGGTAAGTAAAGAATTAGGGGCATTTGCCCCAGGTAGCAGCTAGGCTGGGGGTAGGAGGGTATTTGTAGGGTAGGGGGGTACAGGGCTGTATTTATATTAAGGCCCCCGAGGGCATGTGCCTAGGGTGGCACGATTTTGGGGGTGGCCCTCGGTGCCTATATTTCAAGTTTTTTGCTTGTTTGCTTCATGTGTCGAGCTGATGTCACGTGGAATACACTGTACAACGTCAGCGCAGCCGACGCATAAAGGGGGTGTTTAGGTCCGATGCCTGGGGCGGCATTGGACCTAAATACAGACCAGGGGGAAGTATGGTTTTTTTTAAATTTTGGGTAGAGTTCTCCTTTAATGCTGTTAAAACTAAATGAATAATAATGACTTTAAGCAAAACAGAATAAAACAAACAAAGCAAAAGCAATAAAATCCCATGCCAAAATATTTATTTCAAAAGAAAACCATAAAATTGCTGTAGTTAGCCGTTGCCCTTGATTATATCCCGGTTTATGAGTGCATAACTCTAGATTTACAGTCTTTATCTCTAGTCAGTGCTTTGCACTCAATGTTTACACGGCCATTTTATCCTGAGACATACTTCCAGTACCCCAATGCAGAGTATTAGGAAGAAGGGCCACGACAGAGCCGGAAGTTGCCTAGGCTCCCTTGCTGCTCGGTCACTTACTGAGTTTAGGGACCCACTCATAGGGTTGCCGGCCTAGCCGGTAAAACACCAGCCAAGGCCGGGGCCGGTATTACAAATTTACCGGCAATGTAGCTGCCGGTAAATTTGTAATACCCCATAAAAAAGGCCCCTGCCCTGCCTTAAACCCATTTAATACTTACCTTTTTCGCGTCTTCAGCCGATCGCTGCAGGTGGCTCCGCCCCTTTTGTGTCATGCCACGCCCCTTTTACGTCAGGAACCGCCCCTTTTGTGTCAGGGACCGACCCCTTTTGACTCCGCCCCCACCGGCAGGTATACAGTCTAAATACAAGTGTAATTAGACTACATGGCAGCTCAGAAACCAGTGCAACTAGCATCAGAATTTAATAATAATTCTTGTGAGCAGGCAAGGTTTTAACAAACCCAAACTCCACACCTGTATGGGGGAACTTGCAATAGAGGTTTCAACCATTTCTATGTTTCCATTATTTTCCCACTTGTTTTAGCAGGAACGTCTCATGTCTTCATCCAGGTCATAATATAAACTGCTAAGTCTTCTGATTTATTCATGGAAAATTGAAATCTCAAAGCATAACATTTACTAGGAGGTAAGAGTTGTATGGCGCTACAGTCTTCCAGCTGGCCGTGGGTAAGTGGCTGGTAGAATTCTGAAATGAAGCAGCCACTGGAACGGGGAACCATTTTCAGAATTACTCAAGTCTAGTTGATTTTGGCATATCTCTGCTAGATAATGTTTTTGCAGGAATGTTCAAGACTATGGCTGGCTGTAGCCTTAAATGGGGTTGTTCACCTTCAAATAATTTGTTGGTTTCAGATACAGCACCAGGAATAACTTTTTCCAGTTACTATCTATTTTATATTTGTTTTTCTATATATGTTTTTCTAATATTGAAGTGTAAAGTGTCATTTTTCACCTTCTAAAGCAGCTCTGGAAGGGGGGCGTCGCCGACCCTGTAAATTGTTCTAAATTGATACATATAATGGATACATTTCTTATCTTTGTCCCTGCTGAACAGAATATCTGGGTTTCCTTAGAGGCAGCTGTTAGAATTGATACAATAGTTGCTAATACTACAGAGCTGCTGCTGAGAAATGTATCAACTAAATGTTGCAAAATTGTAACAGTTTAGAGCAGGGGTCCCCAACTTTTTTTGCATCTGGGACTGGTGTCGAGGCAAAAACTTTTTCAAGGGCCGGGGTCCAATTCGGCTCTCTGACGTCTTATCCTGGTGTGACAGTGTTCATTTTGTCATGTGGGCCTCCATTTTGTCGTGCCTGTGTCCATTTTGCCACACCTTGTAAAAGCTCCGCGGCCCGGTGGTTGGGGACCCCTGGTTTAGAGTCTGCACCTGAATTACCGAGCTGTCAGACTCAAACACCAGAGACACCAACATTCAACTTTAAACTTTTGGAAAAACAGTAAAAATTAAACAATACAAAGTAATGGAAAAAAAAAATTCTGGGGAACAATCTAAAAACTGAACTAGAAAAAGCGTTTGGAAGGTGAACAACCCCTTTAAGCCTTGCACGGTGTGCAGGTTTTTTTCTGTTTGTTTTTATTTCATCTTTTTTATTGCTGTTGTTCTTAGAGCAATAAAACATAGGGGGATTCAGATGGGGACAAACTCCTATTTTGAAGCACGATTGTCTGACCTGCATCTGGGCATGTGCCAAAACTAGGATTGCCACCTGGCCTGTATTTTACCCGTCTGGCCGGTATTTTTGATGGTTGATCCCAATGTTATTAATGGGAAAAAAAGATAAATATTTAGCATGGCTGTTATTTTTTTGATGAAAATGTGGCAACCCTAGCCACAACTAAATTCACATCTATCTAGTTTCTAACTTGTATTTTAGGTTTTCCTTGACCTTCACAAGCCTACCTGAGCCTATCTGTGAATAATATCTCAAAGAATAACTGACACCAGCTTGTTGCAAGAAACATCACAGCAATTGGCGGCAACATTACATATGATGGTGTATAATTAGCATCTATACCAAGAATTTCCCAAATGACAATGCAAAGTCACAGTGTGTTCTTCAGCTAAGATTTCTGCTGACACTAGACCCTAGAGAAAACACAGTGCTCTGCAAGTCTGCTATGTAGTTCTACAGCTAAAGGAGGATAAGCACACAGTAAAATGTGCTTATTTTTATAAAACATCACCATGGTGTCTTTATTATTAGTTTATCTCGTTATGGCAACAGTAAATTTCTTATTTTAATCACAGGGCAGGGGTATATAGGGGTACACCCTATATATTTCCATGTGTACAAAAGAGAGAGAATTTTAAAGGAGCCATAAAGCAGTTTTCTTAAGCCACAGCTGCATACCTCAGAATAACAGGATAGAGGCACTGTTAAGTTGTTTTCCCTTTACAGTAGTGGGGCAGACTGGGCCCCAAGTATATTTGAAAACATGCATTTAGCATTTCTCCAAACTGCATCTCCTCAAAACTTATTTTCTAGAGTTCATTGATTGCTCCTGGCTTTATATTCCCTTTGTAAAGGGAAACTTATGGGAAAACATGTTTTTTCACTTAATAGTGCTGCTCCAGCAGACTTATGCACTGAAATCCATTGCTCAAAAGAGCAAACAGATTTTTTTATATTCAGTTTTGAAATCTGACATCGGGCCAGACATTTTTTCAATTTCCCAGCTGCCCCTGGTCATGTGACGTGGGTCAACACTTTAGGAGGGAACTGCTTTCTGGCAGGCTGTTGTTTTTCCTTCTCAATGTAACTGAATAGTAAGCAGTGGGACATGGGTTTTTACTATTGAGTGGTGTTCTTAGATCTACCAGGCAGCTGTTAGGGAGCTGTTATTTGGCTATCTTCCCATTGTTCTGTTGCTGCTGGGGTTTTTTTTTTGCAGAAATCAGCCTGAAACACTACTTTTGAAAGTACCATTTGTCTAAATTTAAAAAAATTCTTGTTTTTCACTCAATATGTCTCCTTTAA
Organism: Xenopus borealis; assembly: GCA_024363595.1. Taxonomy (NCBI): domain Eukaryota; kingdom Metazoa; phylum Chordata; class Amphibia; order Anura; family Pipidae; genus Xenopus; species Xenopus borealis. The sequence goes on from CM044436.1 coordinate 101,157,977, forward strand.
AGTTTAATGTGTATCCCTCTAGTGCAGCGGTTCTCAACCTGGGGGTCGGGACCCCTTTGGGGGTCGAACGACCCTTTCTCAGGGGTCCCTTAAGGGGTTCCAGGAGCAGGTTCATCTCCATCTCCACTAGCCCTGGGGCAAGATTGCAGCTCTCCAGGTGTTGGTGCTGGGAGTTGTAGTTCAGTAAACTGTGTAGGGAAGCCAGTTGTACTACAACTTTCTATATCACCTTAGTAGGGACTGCCATACAGCTCAGCCTGCCCATTTAAAATAAGTAAAATTAAAATGGTAATTGGGGGGTGAGTGGCAAAAAAAAAACACACTAAGCATGGAAAATAACCTTTATTCAGCCACTCCTGTACTTTCCTAACAATCCACTCTGGGCTGGCAACGAAAATATTTTAATATTTTATGGTTGGGGGTCACCACAACATGAGGAACTGTATTAAAGGGTCGCAGCATTAGGAAGGTTAAGAACCACTGCTCTAGTGTTTCAGTCTGGCAGCTCAGTGATCCAGGTGCAGAATCTGAACGGTTACAATTCGCTACATTGTTTGATACATTTCTCAGCAATATCTGTAGAGTATTAGCAACTATTATATCAATTCTAGTACCTTTAATGAAACTCAAGGATTCAACTCAGCAAGGATAAAGCAGTCGGGCAAATTCGGGGAGATTTAGTAGCCTGGCGACTAATCGCCTCATCTGCGGCTTCTTCTGTGACTATGCCTTCTTCCTGCCTTCCGTCTGCTTGAATAAAGAATCCCCTGCGCTAATGCACTCGCATCGCTTCGATTTTCCTCGTGAGGCAGCACAGGGGCAACTTTGGAAATTGAAGAGCCACAAGTGCATTAACACAGGCGATTCATCATTCAAGCAAACTGAAGGGAGTTCAAGAGATTGTTGCCACGCAGAAGAGGCGATTAGTCGCCAGGCGTCTAAATCTGCCTGAATTTGCCCGTCTGCCCCAACCCTAGAGTCATCAGCTCCCAAAGTTGCTTTAGAAAGACATAAGATGGTGAAATATTTAACTTTAGACTTTAATATTAGAAAAACTGAAAATATTATTACTGGTGAATTATCTGAAACCAACTGAACTGGAAAACTTTTTGAAGGTGAACAATACCTTTAAAAAGCACAATGTGAAAACGTTCAGGTATAGATTATATCTGGAATTTTAAATCTCATAAAAGTAACTTTTTTTTTTTTCTGGAGTCAGGGGCAAGGCTTAGGTTGCACCTTTGTTGCTCTCTTACAGAAAAAAAAACCTTGGACACAAAAGTAAAGGAAAAAGACAAACAGAAATACCAATGAAGAAAAATCATAGTTGCCCGTTTCCCTGAGGCACAGCTCCAGAATAGAGACCAGTCTGGGAAAATATACTGATATATAACCATTTATAATGAAATGACACATTCTAAGGCCACAAAATATGTTTAGATGCCTATAGCATTCTGTACTGGGCAGGGTATCTTTTTCAAAATATGTGCCGGGATGTAAAATTTATTGGAAAGCAAGTACAGGAACCAGCTTTGAAGGTCCAACATTATGGAGCGGTTTGTGCCATCTTTTAAACTTAAAGAATTCATGTTATTTTCATCCTCAAACAACACAGAAAATGCAATAGAACTGAGAAAGTCTTACTTTACAGGCAGGTGTAGTAAATACTTAGGGATTATACATTGTTTGCCTTTCTTTAAAGAAATGTGAAATATGCACTGAATATAATACCCAGAGTGTGTATGTGTCAATGTAACTGTGCCAATAGCCCTGCAGACAGGTAAAAAATAATTTCTGATAGGAATGCAGAAAGATAGGAAAGTAACAAAAGTTGCAGGGTTACAAGAGAGGCAACCAACAACTGGCCAAACAGAGAAGAAAGCACAAGTATGAGTTTTGCCTCCCTTTGCTGGTTTACAGCAGAAGAAGCTAGAAGCTTCCTACTGGAGGACAAGAGGTAATCAAGAATTGACTTGCCCCTGACTGAAAGTGGAAAATGCATTAGGATGGCTTCTATAAAGGCTCAGCACCAGGCAGAATAACCTCAGCTGGATTTCAGGAGTGAAATTTTTTTTTTCCGCAAATTGAAATCTAAAAGTCAGTAAGAGAATTCAGAAGCTGAGTTGCAAACAAGTCTAGTCAGAAGGAAAGAAATGGAGTCAAGCGGGAAGCAGAAGCAGTGTCAAGAACCAAACAGGGGTCAGAATGGAGAGGTCAAAATCAAAAATATTCAAAGGATCTAGAAGCAGTGTGAAAATATCCATAACAATAACTGAGCTGCATGCTCAGCCAGAAGGCAGGAAACAGGCCAGCAGCAGAATTGTGACACTTGTGTGTTTTTGGTAGTAGCTGTTGTTTCTACTTCAGACTCACTTGAATGTTCAGCAAAACAATGAGTTCATCTTCTGCTTCCTATATACACAAATGCATGCTACATGAACTAGTAGAGAGAAGACACATGCACATTTTACCAAAACCTAATGAACCTGCATCTGCTGACATAACCCACTTGTACATAATTTTAAGAGGACTACAATCTTATGCCCCCCATTACAAACACGTTCACTAGAAATCGGGACATTTTTCAAATGGTCATTGGAGCCTATGCTAGGTCCCTAGTCAACATAGAGCAGGGTTATGTTTCTGCTGTGAACTATTCATTTTGCAAAGAGAGATCAAGATCACTGCAATTTGGCCACTAGCAGTGTAGCTAAACCGCACAAGATCAAATTAATTGTCTTGCACCTTAAGCTGGCCATAGACGCAAAGATTTTTGAAAGATCCAATGGTTATCTTGAGACCACGATTGTCTCAAAACGATCGTTTAATGTCAGATTTGTCCATCAACTAAAAAGACCATTTCAGGCGATATTGCCAGCAAAACTGAAGGATCGCAGCCTGCTTTGCCCTGCAACATAGGTAGATTGCATGGGGACCGATAAAGATTTTCTAACCTGGCCGATCAATCTTCAGACCAATGTCGGACGAAAAATCGTAAGATGAACGATCGTTTGTATCCCACTAACCGCACGATAATTTGACAGATTGGTCGGACTTCACCAAAATCGGTCGTTCGGGAGCAAAAGATCGTTGCGTCTATGGGGAGCTTTAGCCAAGAAGTCCAAATCAAAAGTCCTCCACCCAACATTACTCATAGCTGTTTTGGTTCCCAGGTTTGATCCCAGCTAAAGTGGAAGGAATTTCTATACTCTAACCATGGCTGCATGGGCTTGCAGGTATTCCAAAAATGTCAGGACTCCTAAAAAAACTTCCATGACCTGCATAAAATCACTGAGTCTTCGGGCTTGTGCTTTTATATGGTCATGGAATTCCTCGGTGACTTATAATATCCTTACAATTTAAAATAGGGGGTATTTTACTCACTATATAAATAAAAGGATAATATATGACAAAATGATTGTTTCTGCCTAAAACCCACAAAGTAAAGGTCTCCTATGCCCTTGCACAAAGCCAACTCATTTCAGAACCAAGGATACGCAATGTCTCTATATAAGCATCACAATTCAGCAACAGTTACTGCCATACCATAGCTTCAAGGGGAACTATCGCAAAAATTAAAATGTGACACGTAGAGAGACATGATGTATTGCTTATTTAAGCATGCTGTAGCAGATATTACATTTTAATTTTCATAATAGTTCCCCTTTCAGTTACCTGACAAAGGAGAGAGGATCTGATTGGGCAGTTGGCACAGAGACAGGGTCGCAACTAGCAGTTTACAGCCCAATAAACTACAGTTAAATCAGGTACACATAACATGTAACATTTTCCACCCCAAGGCCAAATTAACCAAATGGTGATAAAGCAGAATCTTTGAGTGAGCTCCTTACATGCCACTGGCTATGCTTCATTTGTATTTCTCAACAGATTGATTGTTTAGCAAAGCAATATTTCGTGGCACTCTGCCCAGAGAATAATGTAATGTGACCTCACAAGATATTCACTAGATTCTCATGGAAGAACACAGCAGTAATAGGGTTTGTTGCTTCCTTAATGATTACATTAACTAGCCTTTAGCTGGCAAAGCCATTACTGAATCCACCCGAAAACATGGATGACTCCACCACTTAAAGGACCAGTAACATTAAAAAAATTGTTAGTATACACTGAAAAAAGAAAAAGCAAGACAAATTAAACTTTAAAATCACAAAGTTTTTAACAAGAAATAAAACTTACCAAAACGCTGCTTGCGCTCCTTTCAGAAAATGTGATTGGGCAATCCATCCTGGGGCACTTGATTTCTCCTCCCTGCCTTCCTTATAGGAGATAGCTAGGGTGGAGTAATTGAGCGCCGCACAAAGGATAGCCGCATTGTCGACTTTTCTGAAGAGGAGTGGAAGCGGAGTTTCGGTAAGTTATTTCTTAATAAAGGCTTTGCGCTTTTAAAGTTTCATTTGGCTTGGTGTTTTTTTGTTTTTTTCAATGTATACTAACAAATTTTCTTTTAAATATTTTTTGATATTACTGGTTTTTAGTGGTGGAGTCAACCATGTATTCGGGTGGATTCAGTAATGGCTTGCCAGCTAAGGGCTAGTCCACACGGCAAGATTCAGGGAGATTTGTCGGCTGGTGACTAATCGCCACTACTTTTGGGCGACTAATCTCCCTGAATTGCTTGACTGTGTCTCCTGCCTGCTGAAATGTAAAGGCGCCTGCATCTATTCAAACGCACTGCGTTTTCCTAAGTCGGTCAAAATTGCATCACGAGGGCAAGCAATTCAGAGGGATTGGTCGTCCCAAAGAAGCAGCGATTAGCCGCCGGGTGACAAATCTCCTTGAATTTTGCCGTGTGGACTAGCCCTAAAGGCTAGCTAATGTAAACATTAAGAAAGCAACAAACCCCATCACTGCTGTGTTCATTTAAAATACATGGTAGCATACAATGTGTCAATTTAAAGGAGACATACTGTGAAAAAATAAGAATATACCAGTGCATTGTATTCATTTAGATATAGAAGAATTGTACTAAAAAGTAGTGTTTCAGGCTGATTTATTGAATTTTTCTGCAAAACCCCTAATAATCCCTCCCTTCCCTTCAACTTCCTGCTCCCTGAATTCCCAGGCTGTGCAGGGGAGCGGGCACCTCTCAGCTCACTGCACTGTAGGACAGGAACCAATAGGCAGCTAGCAGGACCTGATAGGGAACTGAAGCCTGTCTGTGCTTGTGTGACTGCAGAGCTGTGATTGGCTGTCCTTTCCTCCTGTGCTTCTGGCAGGGACCATTAGGACACACCTACCCCTCAATTGAAACACAGACAGGGACCAGAGAACATCCACCGGGAGCTCTAATAAAGGGGATATTTTTAAACATAATAATTTTTAGCACCATGTAAAACCAACACCATATATTACGTATAATTGCCTACAAAATTAGGGTTTTCTTCATTTATCCCATATGTCTCCTGTAAAATATATGACGCTGTCTGCATTCCCCGAGCAAAAAGCTACAGATCAAACCCCCTCTCCCCAAGCAACCAATTTAATAGGATGAGAGCAGCAGCAGCAACCCTATAGGCAAAGCCACACGAGTCATTCAATCACAGCATGTTTCACTGCACAAACAGAACCACAGCAAAAAGTCTATGATCACTGGCAGTTTCTCCCACACTTGTCATTACTTGTGATGGGTGAATTTATTCGTTTCGTTCAAAATTCATGAATTCATAGTGAAATCGTTCAAAATTCCCGAATTCATAGTGAAATCGTTCAAAATTCACGAATTCATAGTGAAATCGTTCAAAATTCATGAATTTATAGTGAAATCGTTCAAAATTCATGAATTTATAGTGAAATTGTTAAAAATTCACAAATTTATAGTGAAATCGTTTGAAATTCACAAATTTATAGTCAAATTGTTCGAAATTCACGAATTTATAGTAAAATATTTGAAATTCACGAATTTATAGTGAAATTGTTTGAAATTCAAGTATTTATGGTGAAATAGTTTGAATTTCACGGATTTTTCGTTAACTTCCTGATTTCACTATTTTTGCAAATTTTTCGCCATTTCGCAAATTTCTCAGGAAATTCACACAAAAAATTGGCAAAACGCCCCAGATTCGCCCATCACTAGTCATTACGATCCCAAAAAGTTGCAGCAAAAAAGGTTGCGCGGTTCAGGTGTAAAACAGACGCTGGTCCCCCTCTTACTTTTATGCGCAGCCACCAGCGACTTGCCGTCCTTGATGAGCTCTTTAATGAACTTGTTGGTCTTGTCCAGCTCACTCTCATGGGATTTCAACCTGTCCCTAAAGTGGGGGCTGTCCAAGTAGCAGTCGCTAAATTCCAAAGGAGGTAATCCCATTGTGCTGCAATAATCAGCCAGTGTATGAAAGGCGAGATGATTAGGGATTCATTGACAGGGGATCACAGGTGGCAAACAAGTAGCGGCCCCTCAGTTGCGCTGCAGGATCAGGGGGGAGAAGGATGCGATCATTTTCTACGGGTCCCGACTCATTGATTGCAGCAGGAAAGTTTCTCAGCTGTTGTACAAGGGGGAGGAGAAGCAGCGAGATCCCACTGCAGATACAGGAGGCTGCGACTGTGACGGAATCCAGCTCCCCCGCTCTCTTATCTTATTGGAGCGCTCCAGCTTCTGCCGAGAGAAGGAAACGAGAACTGGGCGCCGCTCAGATAAGGCCCTCTGATCTCACGGACACAGTTATCCGCCCCTCCCACTGAGTCCGCCCTGACAACGCCTCCCCACTCCTTCCTTGCGGCTCTGACAGCTGTAGCCCCGCCCACTGCATGGTTAGTAAAGCCCTGCTCCGCCCAATAATACGGCTATCTCCTCTCATTCCGGCTTCATTGTATCTAGTTTGCGCCTTGTAGTGCCACACCATTATTTTATCTCCCGCCGGTTTCTTGGCCTAACTTAGTTCATACCTCCCAACATTTTTGTGGCCACACCCGCTAATTAGCATGTTCATTTTACAAAATTTGGCAGGTTAGGAAAGTTTGAACACTTTTCTGTGGTACACTTTTGCTAATGAAGGTGAGTTCCCCTTAAAGGGCAATGAAACTACCCAGGCACTAACTCCCCCCGGGCCTATTGCCCCTAAGTCCCTACTTACCGCTCCTTCTTGGTGCCCTCAAGCACAGTTCACAGCATCCATCTTCTTCAATGTCTTCTTCCTAGATCGAACACCTTCGGTGATTAGGGTTGCCACCTTTTGCAAAATATAATGGCGGGGGGCGGGGCCAAAAAGGGGCGGGATGTGACACAAAAAGGGGGCGGGCGTGATGCAAAAGGGGCGGAGCCACGGCGAGCGATTGAAGACGCGAGAAAGTTTTCATAGGATTTCAGGCAAGGCAAGGGCCTTTATAAAGGGGTATTACAAATTTACCGGCAGCTACATTGCCGGTAAATTTGTAATACCGGCCCCGGCCTTGGCTGGTGTTTTACCGCACACATTCGTCCTACTGCGCATGTGCCCGTAGTTCACAAAGTCTTCCGATTACGATTTCTTCGTGAAATCGGAAGACTTTGTGAACTTCGGAGTTTCGAACGAAGTCTTCCGATTTCATGAAGTGAAACTTCAAACACGGTCGGAGGCGCATGCGTAGTAGGACACATTTGCCAGTTCATCCTACTGCGCATGTGCCTGAAGTTCACAAAGTCTTCAGATTACGATTTCTTTGTGAAATCGGAAGACTTCGTGAACTTCGAGTTTCACTTCGTGAAATCAGTAGGGCGAACCGGCAAATGTGTCCTACTGCGCATGCGCCGCCGACGGTGTTCGATCCAGGAAGATGTTGAAGAAGAAGATGGATGCTGTGAACTACGCTGGAGGGCACCAAGAAGGAGGGGTAAATAGGGACTTAGGGGCAATAGGCATGGGGGGGAGAGGGAGTTAGCGCCTGGATAGTTTCATTGCCCTTTAAAGCGGACCCGTCACCCAGACACAAAAATCTGTATAATAAAAGTCCTTTTCAAATTAAATATGAAATCTAATTTCAAATATTCATAGCTGTTTTAAGATCATTTAAAAATCTCAGCTGTCAATCAAATATTGCCTCCAGCTTCTTTCTTGCACAATGAGCCAGTCGCAAGACAGCGCAACCCAGAGACCCGGCACAATCCAGAGACCCAGACTCTGGGCACAACCCAGAGACAGCGCAAACCAAAGCGATCTGCCAGAGGGAGAGTGTTTAATGGTGGTGGATGGTCGTAGGTGCTGGGAGCAGACAGCTCTTATGCTGCATTACTACAAGTGGCAGAACTTCCCTGGCCGATGCAGGTGAGAGCTTGTCTGTCCCGAGCTATCAGTTTCCATGCTGCTGGGCGCTGCTTCAATCCTGATTCCTACAGTCGCTGTCCTTCTCCTCCAGATCCTTCATTTTGCTCCCGGACCTGCTGCTATCCTGCCATCCCGGACATGCTGTCAGTAGAATAGCCAGGAGGAGAAATCGAGCACCGCAGGATGGATGGTCGCCCTGTCGCCTTTTCTGAAGAGGACAGGAAGTGGAGTTTCTGTAAGTTATTTCTTAATAAAGGCTTTGCTATTTTAAATTTTAATTTGTCTTCGTGTTTTTTTTTTCGATGTATTCTAACAATTTTTTTTTTTTTTAATTTTTGATGTTACTGTTCCTTTAAAGGACCAGTAACATCAAAAAATGAAATAGTTTTAAAGTAATAAAAATATAATGCAGTTTTGCTCTGCACTGGTAAAACTGCAATGTTTGCTTCAGATACACTACTATTGTTTATATAAATAAGCTGCTGTTTAGCCATGGGGGCAGCCATTCAAAGAAGAAAAAGCTCAAGTTACACAGCAGATAGCAGATAAGCTCTGTAGCACAAAATGTTATCTGTTTTCCATTACTCTTCCTGTGCCATGTAGACGTTTTTCAATTTCTGCCATTGCTACACAGCAGCTTGTTTATATGAACTATAGTAGTGTTTCTGAAGCAAACAGATCAGTTTTAACAGCACAGGGCAACACTACATGATATTTTAAGTACTTTAAAACACTTTAATTTTTTGGTGTTTCTGTTCCTTATATGATAATAATTCCCCAATAGGCACCTACAAGAGGTGTGAAATAAAGATTGTCTGAACCAAAGCAGATCAGTTTATCTTAGAATTGGTCGGAGACATTTTTTAAAATCTCTGGAGAAAATGATGTTTAGAATATCGTTTTGCACCATTTTGAAAAAACAAATTCACAAAAATGTCTGTAAATAGGTTTGCCATCTTTCCTAGAAAAAAATACCAGCCTTCCTATCTTTTATTGGTTTTCCCTTATATTTACCATTGCAATCATGCAACATTTTTACCGGCCATGTGGCAACTCTATCTGTAAACTGTATTTCTTTCACTAAAATGTTTCAAGTGTCAGTTGAGTTGGAATGTGAATACAGACAAAGTATTTTACTCCGGTTTACCAGCACTTTTACTCCAAAAAAGGGGCTATCTCCACTTTTGTGAATTTCCCCCCTATATGTACTTAAAGGGAAACTGTCATGGGAAAACATGTTTCTTTTAAAACACATCAGTTAATAGTGCTGCTCCAGCAGAATTCTGCACTGAAATCCATTTCTCAAAAGAGAAAACAGATTTTTTTAAATTCAGTTTTGAAATCTGAAATGGGGCTAGCCATTTTGTCAATTTCCCAGCTGCCCCGGTCATGTGACTTGTGCCAGCACTTTTTTTTACAATAGTGACTAATACCTGTAGTTAGAGAGGAAGCTCAGTCACATATTATTCATAGTCACCTTTTTTAATTTAAGATCAAAGCCTATGGATATACGTAATGTTATCATGCTGATAACAGTGATAACAAATCAGCCTCCATATTTTTAGATAAAATCTGTTACAGTCTATTAATATGAGAAAGCCTCAGATCAGTATATCTTTAATCACATTTCCCCTTGATTATATGTTGCTGGGTGATGTATTCTTGAAATAAGTAAAACAGAAAAAAAGAAAATGCCTTACGTACGGCAGAATCTTTAAAAAATAACATTTTTGTTCATTCAGTGTCCTGCTTATACAGTTGAATTAACTGTGCTATTCTTAAAACTGTGTAGCACTCTCATCTCCTTTCTGTTATCACCAATGTCTTTCCCCATTTCTTGTTTTTGTCACAGCTCAAAGAAGGGGAAGCTGGAAGACTAGTAGCCACTGTTACTCTGCAGTGAAGGTGGTTAGATTAAAGGGCTAATGTCATTGGGAAAACGTGTTTCTTTCAAAACACATCACAGTAAGTCTTACTTTCACTTTCAAGTTGTACAGAAAGTCCTGTGTATGCACAGTGCCACCTGCAGGCCATTTGTATAAACACCACACTGCTCCAGTAGGCTTCTGCACTGAAATCCATTTCTCAAAAGAGCAAACAGATTTTTTTATATTCACTTTTGAAATCTGACATGGGGCTAGACATATTGTCCATTTCCCAGCTGCCCCTGGTCATGTGATTTATGCCAACACTTTAGGAGGGAACTGCTTTCTGGCAGGCTGTTGTTTTTCCTTCTCAATGTAACTGAATAGTACACAGTGGGACATGGGTTTTACTATTGAGTGCTGTTCTTAGATCTACCAGGCAGCTGTTATCTTGTGTTAGGGAGCTGTTACCTGGTTATCTCCCCATTGTTCTGTTGTTAGGCTGCTGGGTGGGGGAAAGTGAGGGGGTGATATCACTCCAACTTGCAGTACAGCAGTAAAGAGTGATTGAAGTTTTTCAAGTCACATGACTTGGGGCAGCTGGGAAATTGACAATATGTCTAGCCCCATGTTAGCGCCTGGGGGGTTTCATTCCCCTTTAAGAACCATGGGAACTCATTTATAGGGTCTTTTTTTACAGTGAGAGCTGTGAAGATGTGAAATTCTCTTCCTAAATCAGTTGTACGGGCTGATACATTAGCTTTAAGAAGGGGTTGAATGGCTTTTTAGGGTTATGGAAGATAGCTCATAGTACAAGTTGATCCAGGGACTAGTCCGATTGCTATTTTGGAGTCAGGAAGGAATTTTTTCCCCTCTGAGGCAAACTGGAGAGGCTTCAATTGTTTTTTTTTTTTGCTACCTTTAGCAGTTAGGCAGGTTAAAATAGCCTAATTTACTATGACTATGAAGATTCTCATTCATCCAGGTCATGGTATATCTATGTTACTCAAAACAACTGGACTTGCTGAGAAATTTTAACTTACTATGTTACGCCACATCCCACCTACATCTGGAAGGCCACAGTGAGCAGCATAGACATGTGAATTATATGTAGAGCCTGGCAAAATTATTGTGAAAGATTTCAATAAAGGAAGGAATCTAGTGGAACTCCATTATTATGATGTGATACCCTGGAAGTGACAGCATCCCCACTCTATAAATGTTTGCAGTAGCTATGTGTAATTCAGAAAGCTTAACATTGCATTCATAAATAATAAAGGCTTACAGTGCAGCACTGAGAAAAGTCTTTCAGCCAGGAATGGGGTGGGGAGATGAAAAAAGAAGAGAAGCAGATGTTGTAAGGGCCCGAAGGCTCAGTGTGGAGTTGGGACAGTTCACAGTATCAATATGATAGGCAAAAGAATGTTCAAAGTCCAGGTAAAGGGGGTAAATCCAGGCAGAAAGGTTCAATATCCGATAAACAGGCCGAGGTCAAATAACAGGAAATCCAACAATAACTATAGTCACGCCCATTGGGCAAGGTCTTGTAGTGCTGTGACTTCTTTTTAAGCCTGGTTTTTGCGCCAAACGGACGTGATGACATCATGCGTCACTATTGACTCTGCACAAGTTTTCCACTCACTGGTGTCATAACATGTCACATGTTTTGACTCACTGGCATCGAAACTGTTCTGTTTGGTAGTTGAGGATGAGGAGGGCATAACAATGCTTTATTAGCAGGTTCATGCAGCCATTACATAACAGCAGTAAGTCTTACTTTCACTTTCAAGCTGTACAGAAAGTCCTGTGTGTGCACAGTGACACCTGCAGGCCATTTGTATAAACACCACATATTCACCCTATAGTAGGAAAGCATTTGGACAAATATATAAACAGTAACAATTAAACTGTATGTATCTTAAAGCAATATATATATTCTTCACATGACATAGTCCTTGGTCCATGCAGTTAGTTTCCTGATTCTCTCAGTATGCCTTATAGGTTCACTTTCTTCTGTCCTATTGCAGTTGGCATTAGGAGTAGGGAAATGTCCTTCATCAAATTGAACATCTCCAAAGTCATATCTAGCAGGAGCAAGACGACTTGCATTCCATATGCGTTCCATCAGACAGTTCATATGTGTATGGTTCTCGCTGGCGTCTCACTTCAAGTGGTGTAGTACATTTAGATTGTCCTTGTTTCAGTATTTCTGGTTTCTTAATTCTGACTAAAGATCCAGGCTGAAAGTGCACTTCTCTTGCACCACAGTTTCTATCAGTAAAAGTCTTGCATTTGGCTTGGTGATGTTTCACAATGTCAGCAGTAGATGATTTTGTAGGAATAGTCTTTGGTGGAAGTTTGACGTCTGCAACATGTAACTTAGTGCGCATCTGTCTGCCATGTAATAATTCAGCTGGAGATGCTTGGGTTGTTGCATGGCATGTTGGTCTGTAGTTATGTAGTTTTTGTGATACAGTCTCCCTTATAGAGTAGGGCCATCGCCTCAATTTCTGGCATACTGGTTTTACATCTGGTCTCAACTTAACTTTGTGTACAAAGTTCTTTGCACAACCCAGTGATGTGTTGCTTTGTGGTGAAATTGTAGACACAGGCTGTGTGGCAGGTACTAGTGCTGTAGTAATGAGACCATCCACTAATTGTAGATTTAACGCAGCAAAGAGATCCCTTCCAAGTATAGCAGTACCCTTATTCACAATGTAAAAGTCACATTTTGCAGTATTTGATTTAAATTGTACAGTCACTGGCAAGCAACCAAGCACAGGGATTGGATCCTTTAAGTAACTGACCAGTCTCAGAGCAGGTGCACCAAGTGTATCTTTTGCAAAGTATTTCAAGAAAATGTCCTTTGGTAGTATAGAAACAGATGAACCTGTATCAAGCATCAGGTTAATGGAGTGTCCCTTTTCAGCAGAAGCAGTATTGACATTAACAGTGCATATAAACTTGCCTGGAAGAAATGTACCAGCTTTATCCACTCTTAATACTGTAACATTTGTAGTAGTAAGTTCATGAACATATTTAGTAGAACTACGGCAGACCGTAGCAAAGTGACCTGGCTTAAAACATTTGCGGCACTGTATAGCTTTTGCTGGACATTTAGCATAGTTTGCAAGGTGTTGTGTTGAACCACAGCGAAAGCAGTATTTTTTACTTGTATTTGCTGCACGGTTTTGCAGTTGTTCCCTTTCCTTAGCACTGTATTTTTCTTGTGACTGCGCATTATTAGGCCACAGTTTTGAATTCACAATCTGTACATTCCCAGCAGTTCCCTGACAGAGTTTTAGCCTCTGCCACAGCTGTTTCAATTTGGCGAGAAACTGTTATAGCCTTTGCAAGGGTTAAATCTTGCTCTAGGAGCAGTCTCTCTCTAACGCGTGGTGAGTTTGTTTTTTCCACTATTTGGTCTCTTAGCATTTCATCTGTTAGAATCCCATACTCGCAGGTAACAACCAGCTCTCTCAAAGCTGCTACAAAATGTTCCGTGGATCCATCATTACGCTGTCCACATTGGCGGAATTTATATCTTTCAGCAACCACATTTACTTTTGGCACAAAAAAGTTCTTGATAGCAGTAAGAGCAGTTTCATAAGTCTCATTAGATAATGGTAATGTATGGAATATACGCTGTCCCTCTGCTCCCAGGCAGTGAATAAGTAAAGCACGCTTTCTAGCTGCAGAAATCTCCCCTTGGTCAGCAGCAATAATGTAATTATCAAACATACAGGTCCATGCAGTAAAAGGTATGGTAGGCTCACCAGGGTTTGGTATAAAAGGTGCAGGCTGCTGCAGAGGTAGAAAAGACATCCTTGTCGCCATTTGTTGTGTTTGTTAGCCGAGGATGAGGAGGGTATAACAATGCTTTAATAGCAGGTTCATGCAGCCATTACATAACAGCAGTAAGTCTTACTTTCACTTTCAATCTGTACAGAAAGTCCTGTGTATGCACAGTGCCACCTGCAGGCCATTTGTATAAACACCACAGAAACGAGTCCCACGTCCTGACGCATTGCTGGCAGAACTTGCCACGAGGAAAGACTGGGCACCACCATCTTGGACATGGCATCGGCTGGCCAAATAAGTATTCCTTACAGATGTCCACATTGTCACGAACGCCGCCCGAAGCCTTTCCGGGAGCTCCGGGCAGCGCGTCCTTCCCCTTCGGCGGCGGATCCAAGATGGC
>CM044436.1:101177275-101189943 GCA_024363595.1 Xenopus borealis
TCCAATCATTTCTCCTCTGGTCAGTCCCCTCCTTCTGCCATCCTCGTGGACGGCCAGCAAAAGCACGAAGTTGAGAAGATCCTGGATTCTAGGCTCTCCAGGGGTTCTCTCCAGTACCTCATCCGGTGGAAGGGCTTTGGCCCTGAGGAATGCTCCTGGGAGAAAGACTCTGATGTGCATGCGCCCCGCCTTGTGAAGGCTTTTCACAGACAGTTTCCCCAGAAGCCTCAGCCTGGTGGTCCGGTGGCCCCCCGTGGGGAGGGGGGTACTGTCACGAACGCCGCCCGGAGCCTTTCCGGGAGCTCCGGGCGGCGCGTCCTTCCCCTTCGGCGGCGGATCCAAGATGGCTGCGCCCATAGCCTCCACGTGGTTACGGCGCCGGCGCGATAACGTCACACGCAATGGCGCCAAATTCAAAGTTAAAAGGACGCCGGAGACCCAGGTTCAATGCCCGAGTATAGCTCAACTTAGCTATTGTGTTCCTAGGTCTCTTAACCTTGCCTGCTTCTACTGATACTCCTGATATTGATCCTGTGCCTGTTCCTGAACTTTGAAACCTTGCTGCCTGCCTATTTGAACCTCTGCCTGGACCTGACTTCACTATTGGATTTCCCCTGAACTGTACTTTGCCTGAACTCGCTGGAAAGGGACTTCCTCCTTGATCCTGACTTCACCCCCCTCGTGGGAGCCGGAGGCCCCCGCTGACACACATATAAAATCACATATAAAATAGTCACAATGGAACCATGACTTTCATTGAAGTTGCATGATTAAAAGTGTTAGTTCTGAATCAGCACTTGTAAAGATATTTAAAGGACAAGGAAAGGTTAAACTAAGTAAGCTTTCTCAGAATGGACTATATAAATACACCAGTAAACCCTCAAAGTAATGCTGCTCTGAGTTCTCTATCAAATGAAACACAGCATTTCTTTCCTTCTATTGTGTACACATGGGCTTCTGTTTCTGACTTCCTGTTTTCAGCTTAAACCTACAGGGCTTGGGCTTGAGCATGCTCAGTTTACTCCTCTCTCACTCTACCCCTCCCTTCTCCCTCCTCCCCCTTCCCCTTCCTGTTGTAATCTAAACCTAGAGCTAGAGACTCGGGCAGTCATGCCAAGCTCATATATCAGCTGTCATCCTAAACTAGAGTTTCTAGAGTTGTTCAGGTATGGCAAAGCATTCTACAGAATAAATATAGTGTTATAGCTTGCACTATTATGGTTATTCTATTGCCAATGAACTGCCTTGGTAGCTTTCCTTCTTCTTTAAGTGGCATTTTGATAGGTGGTGTCACGGGTTCCCTCCTCTGTATATAGTTAATCCTCCTGCAAGAAAAATGTTACTAATGCCTACATCAACTAACACGGAGAGCAAATGAGCCGAGCACTGCTACCTCATGCTGGACTTTATGGATCTGGGAAAAATCAGATGATTTATTATAGTTGACTTTATAATTATCATTATTTTATTTATGTTACATCCACAACTTATGCAGCACTTTACAATAATTTATAACAAAGAGGGTTCTTACAATAATTTAACAAGTATTACAAAATAAGAATAGGATAGGAGGGACCTTCTAACTTAAAGGGTCATATACTCGCTTGCTCAACATGAGTACAATAGAGATCTAATTTAATTCTCCCTGTTTAGCTTAAGAGAACAAAAACCATAGATTTTTTTCACGATTAAAGGTTAACATTTCTCCACCTAAGGGCTAGGCCAGACGCGGAGATTCGGGGGAAATTTGTCGCCTGGCGACCTCTCGCCCCCGAACCTCGCCAGGCAATTTGGAGCGATTTTAAAAATTTTGCCGCTCCGTGTGAACACGCGCCGGCGTTTTCAAGCTATGCCGGTGCGCAGCGGTGGCTGGCTATTCGGGGAGGTTCGGGGGCGAGAAGTCGCGGCGAGAAGTCGCCAGGCGACAAATTTCCCCCGAATCTCCCCATCTGGCCTTAGCCTAAAACGACAACCAGTTCCTCTCCAACTAATCAAATTCTGATATTCCTTAGGGTATGACAAAAAACACAACAAAACACATACAACAAAGCTAAGCTTCAATTTAGTCACTAAATTTGCTGCACTTCTCTTTACATTTGTACACTTGATGAAAAATATCTGTATATTGAATATGGCTTTATCTTGTTAATAAAAGCAAAATAAGTGAAGGGCACACTCCCTAATCCAATTTGATGAAGATCAAAGGTCCATCAGTTAGCAGTGTAACAGTAATTATCAAGCTAAGTATCATTGCTAGCTGATGAGCCTTTGATCTTCGTTAAATTGTAAAGGGAATACATTTTAATAAAGACACTTTTAGGAAAGGATTACACTAGGAAAGTGCTCCCTTATTTTAATTTGTTTTTGTAGATGTTGCCGGTTTGACCGTCCATTTATTGAAGACGCCCAGAGATTGCAGCTACACATTGGGAACTTTATGTTTTCAAAGTTGGCCACAGGGGGCTGTCATCTTGAAACTCTGTTATACATTTTTGCAAGACCAAGACTGTGCACATGCTCAGTGTGATCTGGGCTGCACAGGGACCGTCATAAATGATCAAAACAGGGAAACAAACAAATCTGCTTCAGTTCTGCATGGCTGGGAAGTAAGTATGATTTTTTCCCTGAGGGACCATCTGACAATTCCTATCCACAGCAGTAAATGAAGGGAGTATTTCACTGCATACAGTCAGGTTTATTATAAAAAGTTAGACATTTTTTAATTAAAGTATATTGCAGATAGGTTTATTTTCATTAAAGAAAGTAAAAATGGGATTTAGTTTTTTTTGGCTTTCCTTGTCCTTTAAAGTTTTTTTTTTTCCTAAGGACTTTTTGATCTTATTGCCTAATCATAGCACCCCCTTATATTTTAAAAATGTATTTTGTTAATAGGCTTGCTTAGGGCCCCAGAAACTAACGATATCCATTTCTCTTTTTTGTTCCAGTGCTATCCAAATGTTTCATCTGATCATGCAAGACTCCCATTGAAGCCTAGGCACTTAGATGCTATTTTTCAAACACAGATGTGCAAAATTGCACTATTCTGGAGAAGGGTTATGGTCATTTAGCATCAGGCACTACTGTCGCTGCAGTCCCTCAGTAAATAAGGCAGAGTAGATATTACCATATGTATCTGACAGTTCATATATAATGAATTTGACATGCCCCTACCTTTATTTTTTCACAAGGTGGCAGCACAGCATAGTTCATGTTGAATCAAAAACATGACTTTTTTTATTCCCCAGAATATTACATTGAATTACATATTACATGAATTCTGTTTCTTTCCTGGTAATATATAGGGAATAATATACTCCCTGATATACTGTAAAATAATAGTCATTATTAAAGTTATAGTCATAAAGGAGTTCTATAGTAAAATCAATAGGCTGTAGGCCTAAGTTTATTTTGTTTACATGTCATGGACCTCTAAAGTATCTTTTTAAATCTGTATATTTTAATTGAAATGTAATATGCAAGCTTATTGTTTATTTGTTTTAGTAAAACCATATGAGCTGCTTAGTTGGCAAAATCTTTATCCCCATGTCAGATTACAAAATTAAATATAAAACAATATGTTTGCTCTTTGGGAAAATGGATTTCAGTGCAGAATTCTGCTGGAGCAGCACTGTTAACTGATATGTTTTGAAAAAAAACATTTTGTGACTTGTGCTCTGATAAACTTCAATCACTCTTTTCTGCTGTACTGCAAGTTGGAGTGATATCACCCCAGGCCCGGACTGGCAATCTGTGGGTTAGGGCAAATGCCAGATGGGCTGCTATAAGGTGCCATAGAAAGTCAGTATTTAGTGGGCTGGTGGGGGCTGTTTGGGCCTCTATGTGGGCTGATTGGGCCTCTGTGTACCTGAAATGCCAGGGCCTATTTTGATTCTCAGTCCAGTCCTGTATCACCCCTCCCCCTTTCCCCTACAGCAGCCTAAGAAAAAAACAATGGGAAGGTAACTAGATAACAGCTTCCTAACACAAGATAACAGCTTCCTGGTAGATCTAAGAACAGCACTCAATAGTAAAACCCATGTCCCACTGCGTACTATTCAGTTACATTGAGAAGGAAAAACAACAGCCTGCCAGAAAGCAGTTCCCTCCTAAACCGGGGCAGCTGGGAAATTGACAAAATGGCTAGCCCCATGTCAGATTTCAAAATTAAATATAAAACAATCTGTTTACTCTTTTGAAAAATGGATTTCAGTGCATAATTCTGCTGGAGCAGTACTGTTAACTGATACCTTTTGAAAATAACAACTGTGTGCCTTTAAACCAGCCACCCTTCTCAGTTTATGGCTTGCACACAGAAACCATTAATTTTCTCACCATAATTTTGCACAAATGCCTTACCTGTATTCCCATTAAACATCACCCTATAACAAAAAATGCAATAGAAGTTAAATAAAATTCATGCAATTGTGCAATGAACAGGGTTTAGAATACCTTACCTATTACTTACACTGGGCAAGAGATACAAAAATGAGTAGTCAACAGCAATTCAAATAAAACACTGCAAAATAAAAACCACTAAATACAATCACAAAAATGCAATAAACCACCAGTAGTGATTAGCAGTATTTGATCCTGTAGATACACACAGTGTGTGTGCAGAGTAAGCCAACTAAGCACAAAAAAAGTATATTTGCCAGAACCACAGGACTACCATAGGCACCAGGAGGAAGGTTCCAGCCATCTCAGTTGTTCAACAGCATAAGCTTTACTTGGGGGTCCCTCATTGTCAAGTTGCTCATTTCCAAAAGTGGTTGTTAGGCTTTCAAACCCACTGATTGACTGTACAGCGCATGTGAAAGTGCTAACAAAATCAGGCCTTAGTGGCCAAGGGTTTGGCTGTAAATGGAATTCTGTAATGAATTGGACATTTACATTCTGGACTTAAGGTTCAGAACTTAAAGGGATACCGTCATAGGAAAAAAATTTTTCTCATAAGAGCAAACAGATTTTTTTATATTTAATTAAAAAAAATAATCATAGACCTAACAACAGAATTTAAGCTCCCTAGTAATATGCGGTACAGATACTTTCAAATAAGGCATGCAGCTCTCAGTGAATTTTCGCCTCCCCCCAAGTTGTCTCTTTCTCTGCTCAAGGAAACCTTAAGGTCCCCAAAACAGGGAAAGCTGATATCCCACATTTATAATATCCTTAATAAACTAAGGGGCAACCCATTCGTAAGCTGCCACGATAAGTGGACGCAGGACATACCACACCTAGAACTGGATGACCGGGACGACATCACACACTCATATCTGCCCTCAGTAATAGGTAGCAATGACATTTTAATACAGTATCGTATGATACACAGAACCTACCTTACTCCAGTGAGGCTGCAATCTATTGGTAATAATCTGTGCTTTAAATGTGGGACGGATCCAGGTACATACCTGCACACTTTCTGGACATGCCCACTGCTAGTTAAATTCTGGGATTAGGTGGTAAACCTTATAACACAAACTCTCAATATACCGAGTGTGCGGACACCAGAGGCATGCCTCTCGGGCCTGGTTGAAAATATTACACCCAGTTGTTGGGATATATCTGAAACGATATACAAATGCTAAATGATAGACATATGCTGGCCTAAGCCTAAACCTAATCTTAAACCTAAGATTAAGCTTAAACCTAAGCCTAAGTATTGAATGCTAGTCATTAAGTACTAAGCATCAAACTTTATCCACTAAACAAAGACTAAATACTACTTATAATTGTTGGGAGAACCTATTAGCTATAAACACTAACAATAATAGTCTGATATACGATCAACATCTAATGTCTTGCATATCAACTGTGCTTGGACCGATATATATTCTTTCTTTTCTATATTTTCGTTTTCTCTTTTCTACTTTGCGTTGCGTTTTTATTTCCTTATAAGTTTTCTTTTATTTTTGGAACCATGTTCAAAAGTTGTGAAATATGGTTGATTATGAGTATATGTTTCAATTCTGTGAACTGTGAAATCAACCTGAAAAATAAAGTTAAAAAAAAATATATTACACCCGACAAATATCAGCGTGCTTTATTAAGGTTACTTTTTTTCTATGCAAGGAAGACGATTACCTTAGTTTGGAAGTTCCCTAGAGCGCCTTCCCTAAAACGATGGATCTCTCTAATAAATGAAGCCCTTTCGAATGTATAAGTTAACATATCTGAGTAGAGGTTGCCCAGATAGGTTAGTGAACATTTGGGGTCCATGGATAGAAGAATTTGACACAGCCTCAATGCAGGAGAATGCTCAGTGTGCTTAAATCATATATACTGTGATACCTACGGCACCCACCCCTCGGCCTGCTTCCCCCCCTTATCCTTTTGGTTGTTGTTCAATAATAATTAAAAAATGCTTGATTGATATCTGGTTATACAGATACAAGCCGGTGACACCATTGTGACTATTATTAACAGATCAGATAGACCAATGTACAACAGAATTGTTTGTCAATGTTTAATATGGTTGTATTGAGCGGTACAAAATAAAAACTTTAAAAAAAAAAAATATATATATATATAAAACAATATGTCTGCTCTTTTGAAAAATGGATTTCAGTGCAGAATTCTGCTGGAACAGTACTGTTAAGTGATACGTTTTGAAAAAAAAATTTTTGTGACTTGTGCTCTGATAAACTTCAGTCACTCTTCACTGCTGTATTGCAAGTTGAAGTGATTTCACCCCCTCCCTTTCCCCCCAGCAGCCTAACAGCAGAACAATGGGAAGGTAACCAGATAACAGCTCCCTAACACAGGATAACAGCTGCCTGGTAGATCTAAGAACAACACTCAATAGTAAAATCCAGGTCCCACTGCGATACATTCAGTTATATTGATAAGGAAAAAACAGCCTGCCAGAAAGCAGTTCCCTCCTAAAGTGCGGGCTCTTTCTGAAAACACGTGACCAGGCAAAATGACCTGAGATGCACCTTCACACCAATATTACAACAGGAAAAATACACTTGCTGGTTCAGGAATTAAATTTTAAAAGGTAGAGTGAATTATTTGTAGTGTAATTTAACAAAATAAAAACTACATTATAAAAATCATGACAGAATTCCTTTAAGGGTCATTTGAAGGGGATGAACTTGATACTTGAAAATTGCCTTTTGTTATGCCTGGTTACCGACAGGCCCAGACTGGCAATCTGTGGGTTTGGGCAAATGCCCGATGGGCTGCTTGCTTTAAAATGGAAACGGACTGCTCACCTAAAAATGCTAATTAGGCATGTTTTTAATATGTAAATGAGCCAATCACTTTAGAAATGTAAATGAGCTGTCCATAATAGCCAGTCATAGCTAAGCTGATGTCTGCCCATGCCTGTACTGGTATATAGTGGAAACAGGAATTCTGAGCAACTTCAGTTAGTAATATTATAGTTGCTATATACCCAATCCCTTATGCTTATGATAGGTATGTTGGCAACAGGAGGATCCATGCTCAGAACAATCACATCAGACTGTAATGGAACACTGTGATATGTAGCATTAATTGCATGAGACAGACTAGTCTATTCAAGTATGACACACTTTGGCCCTGTGATACACATGGTAATTAAAATCCTCTTAATCTGACAGGGTACATGGTCTAGCTGGGGGCACACAAAGGAAAATTTTAAATATACTGTAGGTATAGGGCCACTAATCCATCAGAGAAACTAGGTTGAGATATTTGGTGCTAGGGCCATTTCCAGCACATAGGGTGTATAATATTGCTGGGGATTATATGGTAATAGACTCTTAAGATATACCTTAGTAAACACTAGTTCTAGTTAACATTGGGTTTGGAAATACAGTAGAACCCCCATTTTAATTTTTTCAGGGGACCAGAAAAAAAATGGTGTAAAATTAGGGAAAACTTAATATCCGGAAAATGTTTTATGCATGATATATAGGTGGGACTACAAAACAACAATGTAAAATGAGGGGAAACTTAAAATCAGGGGATGTAAAATGGGGGTTCTACTGTATATATCATGCTTTGCATGCGCAGGAATACATGGGCTGCTTTAATACTTTTTGCCAGGGCTGCTTTTTCTTCCCAGTCCGGCCCTGGTTACCGATATGGTAATTATGTCATCTGCTGAGGAAAGTTCCACAAAAACATGTGTAGGAGTCATTACATATTATATTTGTAATACTCTTTAGACAGTGTGTTGTTCTCTTATCTGTTCCACTGTCAAACTTCCGCTCACAGGCTTTTGTTCTAAGCTTAATACAAGGCAGCGAGGGGCCATCACGCACAAATGAGTTTCATATACCACAGGCTGTAGATACAGAACCTGATTACCTAGCAATACTACTATATTTGATTTATCACTTTATCAGTGGTTTTAGTAATTGTTTTCATAAAATGTGTTTCACTTGGTGAGTGATTACAGGGGGCTGATATATGACTTCTTTGTACAGGACCCACAAATGTTCTAAAAACTTTCAAATGTTTTCAATGGCGGTAGAAGTTTCGGGAGCGGGTATAGAAGAGGGTCGGTGGTTCTCCAGTTTTGCAAGTGGCAGATCGGGTTGCGGGTCTTTTCAACAGTAAGTTTTACTCTATTTTTTCTGATCGCACCTACTTCCGATGATGTCACTTCCGCTTTAAAATGACAGCACTTCCTCTCTTTTCTGATTCTGCATTCATCCGCCTACTTCTGATGATGTCACTTCCACTTTACAATGACAGCACTTCCTGATTCTTGATGGGCAGCGGGTTGCGGATTGGGTTGTTGATAAGGTACTTGCGAGTCAGGTAGCGGGTCCAAGCCGGTAAGAATGAGGGTTGCGGGGCCAGGTTGCAGATTGCAGGTATGGGTTCTGAAAAATGGACCCTTGCAGGACTCTAATATACAATAAGCAAAAAATGAAAAGAACATATATGTTTGTAGAATATAATGGCACTCACCAATCATTGAATTCATCGCCGGGTGCAAACCAATAATATCAATAATAGTCCAGAGAAAGCGCTTTCTCTGGACTATTATTATATATATGTATAGGATCCGTTATCCGGAAACCAGTTATCAAGAAAGCTCCGAATTGCAGAAAGGCTGTGTCTCCCATAGACTCCATTTTATACAAACAATCCAAATTTTAAAAAATTATTTCCTTTTTCTCTGTAATTATAAAACAGTAGTTTGTACTTGATCCAAACTCAGATATTATTATTAATCCTTTTTTGGAAGCAAAAAAAATAAAATGTTTACATGATATTCTAGTTGATTTGGGCAGGGGTCACCAACCTTTTTTACTCGTGAGCCACATTTAAATTTAAAAAAAGAGTTGGAGAGCATCTTCTTCAGCAACATCTTTGGCGGCGCATGTGCAGTAGGAGGAATTTGCCGGTTTGTACTACTGTGCATGCGCCGAAAGTTCACGAAGTTCTCTGAAGTTAGCGCAGGAGGGGTTGAATTCCCCTTTAAATAGCACAAAATCAATAAAGTTATTATAGAAGAAGGGGAGGGGGGAATATAGATGAATTGATTAAATTGAGTGCCCCACCTTATGCAGATTAAAAACTTAGGAGCTCATATCAAATCTTAAATAAGACAAAGTACGATTCATTTATTCCGATAAGATAGATAAGTGCTCACATTATGGCCACATATAATTCCACATAGTGAAATCGTTAAAAAATCCCAGTTTCTACTAGACCATTTCAGCTTCTAAAAAAATCAGCAGTTCAGATTTCCATGTAAATTATTTATAGTACAGGTATGAGACCTGCTATCCAGAATCCTCCATCTTTCTGTAATTTGAATCTTCCTACCTCAAGTCTACTAGACGATCATGAACACATTAAATAAACCCAATAGGCTGATTTTGCTTCCAAAAAGGATTAATTATATCTTAGTTTAGAGCTAGTACAAGTTACTGTTTTATTATTACCAAAAAGCCAATCAGAGCTCTTATTTGACATCCCCAT
This sequence comes from Xenopus borealis, assembly GCA_024363595.1. Taxonomy (NCBI): domain Eukaryota; kingdom Metazoa; phylum Chordata; class Amphibia; order Anura; family Pipidae; genus Xenopus; species Xenopus borealis. The sequence continues at coordinate 101,187,200 of CM044436.1, forward strand.
GAACTTTTTTTGTGTTGCTCTCCAACTCTTTTTTAAATTTAAATGTGGCTCACAAGTAAAAAAGGTTGGGGACCCCTGCCCTAAATCAACTAGAATATCTTGTAAACATTAAATAAACCCAATAGGCTAGTTTTGCTTCCAAGAAGGATTAATTATATCTTAGTTTGGATCAAGTACAAGGTACTGTTTTATTATTACAGAGAACAAGGAAATAATGTTTAAGAATTTGGATAATTTCATTATAATGGAGTCTATGGGAGACGGCCATTCCATAATTCGGATCTTTCTGGATAATGGGTTTGCGGAAAACGGATACCATACTTATTTTTTATAATATTTATTATTCTTTTTCAAATCTTTTTATCTTAGAATAAAATGTAGAGAGGAGCATAAAAAAGATATTGAGGCTCCTGAAAATTCAGATAATAGGCAGGTCATGGGGCACAAAAAGAAGGTAAGTATAAGTATTATCATCCATTGCATGAGCAGCTATTGAGTCTGCAGAGTGGCTCTGGTTAACTTGCATTGTGTTTCTTATGAGACTCAGGCCTGGATTTTGGGCCTAGGGTTGCCACCTGTCCGGATTTGACAGCCCGGTAATTTGAAGGGCTGCAAAGGTCAAAACTTCCTGCCCAGTTTTCCAAATTAGGAAAACCGTCAGGATTCCCCATGATTGACACAGCGATCGGCCAATCACCGATTACTGTGCCATAACCCCGCCCCCCACAGTGTTGCTACCCCGCCTCCTGCCAGGACTCCACCGGGAGAAAAGGCGGCAACCCTACCCGGGCTTAGGGCAGCAAGATGTTTAGGGGTGGCAAGCAGGCGCTCCTAACAATTATATAATGACTGACAGTTCAATCCAAACTCACACCATTTTCAAAATGGCATTAGCATCCCTGCATAACCACCCTGCCCTGGCAGCCCATGCTTTATTAAATCAATCAATATATAACTTATCTGATTTTAGGCAGAAATCTATTGTATTTTCCAAAGTGATATCATTACATGACCTTGCATGCATGCTCAACGTTGTGACATCACTCTGCGTGCGGCCGGAAAATACAGTAGTTGTGTATCAGATAAGGAGCAAGCATACAGCAGCAAGTCCATGCAAAAGCAATTTAATAGTGCAGGCAATTGCCTTCTAGTTGAAAAATGTGAGCTACATTACTGTCATTACTGTCATCCTGGAAGGTTAATTATATAGAAAGTTAAGGTATAAATAAAATTAATTTTCTATAACTGTTGCTGTACAGTAACTACAGTTAAAAAGATTATGAGCGAGAGAGGCAAAAGTATCCTATTTAATAGCACTGCACATTCACAGAGAGACTACTTGTCTGCAGAATATTAAAAGGGTGTTGCTGAACTTGAACAACATAGTCATATGCCAGTAAATGGCATTGGTAAATGGTGAGCAAGTAATAGCAGGCAGTCGCTCTCTCTTATTGAACATGCTAGCCCCACTTTCATTTTAATATTTATTGGTTGTTTTGTAATAAGAATCCAGGATTCGGTTAGCGATTTGGCCAGGATTCAGATTCAGCCGAATCCTTCTGCCCAGCTGAAACAAATCCCAATCCTAAATTGCATATGCAAATTAGGGGTGGGGAGGGAAATCATGTGCCTTTTTTTGTGGAAGGAAGTAAAAATTGTTTTCCCCTTCCTACCCCTAATTTTCATATGCAAATTCAGATTTGGTTCGATATTCGGTCAAATCTCTTGTGAAGGATTCTGCCAAATCCAAAATAGTGGATTTGGTGCAACCCTATTTAGTAATGTGTATATATATATATATATATATATATATATATATATATATATATGAAATGCCTTATGGTAGTGTATAGATATATGAAATTATGTTTGAATTGCTTATGAAATTAATCTTGGTGAAGGTGAAAATTAATGAGGTATAAATACAATTAATTTGAGATTAAGACGTGTGGAGAGTGATGTGTAGTGTTTAGTAACAGTCCTTTAAATCAGGGGTCCCCAACCTTTTTTTGGTTTGGGGACTGGTGTCAAGGCAAAGAATTTTCAAGGACTGGGGGGTTGCAGGGGGTCAGTGGGGGCCGGTGTCCAATGGGCACACTTTGTTAATTACGGGCTAGGCTCCCCAGCCCAGTTCAGGACTGTCCGTGGCCCAGAATGGATAGGTGGTTGGGACCCCTGCTTTAATTTCTACAATCTGTTGAATAACCCACACAACCAAAACCTTCTGTGTGTGTTTGTGGGTCAAGATTCTACATGATGTATTGTGGGACAAACACTTGATGCTCTCTAACTTTATGCTGGTTGCCTCTGTAAGCTTCAGTATTGTTCAGGAATTCATGTAGGATTTAAACTAAATAAAAATGGTTAAAGACATTTTTTTTTTTTATGGGGGGTGGCACAGAAGCTGGGCCTAGGGGACAAAAAAGGTAAATCTGGCCCTGATGAGAGGGATAGTTGTGTACAGAGGTGAGGCTTAAGTCTGTGTGGGTTTGCCCTTAATACTAATCAAATCGGGAAAAAACACAACTTTTTTGTATTGTCCTACGATAAACCTGAATTTTTCACTTTTGATGCCTGAAACCCACAAATAATTAAAAATCTTCAGGGAATTTTTCCAGAAAAACGAGCATCAAACCCAGAAAACGGTTTGCTTCAAAAACACTACTACAGTTGATATAAACAACCTGCTGTGTAGCAATGGCGGAAATTGAAAAAAAGGCTATATGGCACAGGTTAAATAGTGG
>CM044436.1:101191574-101230701 GCA_024363595.1 Xenopus borealis
TTAGCCTCTGCCACAGCTGTTTCAATTTTGCTAGCAACTGTAATAGCCTTTTCAAGGGTTTCTTTCTAATACGTGGTGAGTTTCATCAGGTAATGGTAATGTATAGAATATACGCTGTCCCTCTGCTCCCAGGCAGTGAATAAGTAAAGCACGCTTTCTAGCTGCAGAAATCTCCCCTTGGTTAGCAGAAAAAAGGTAATTATCAAACATACGGATCCAAGCAGTAAAAGGTATGGTAGGCTCACCAGGGTTTGGTAGAAAATGTGCAGGCTGCTGCAGAGGTAGAAAAGACATCCTTGTCGCCATTTGTTGTGTTTGGTAGCCGAGTATGAGGAGAGTATAACAGTGTTTTATTAGCAGGTTCATGCAGCCATTACATAACAGCAGTAAGTCTTACTTTCACTTTCAAGTTGTACAGAAAGTCCTATGTATGCACAGTGCCACCTGCAGGCCATTTGTATAAACACCACACTGTGTAACCTAAGCTTTTTCTCCTTTGAATGGCTGCTCCCATTGCTACACAGCAGATTATTTATATAAACTATATTAGTGTTTCTGAAGAAAACAGATCAGTTTTACCAGTGAAGGGCAACACTACATTATATTTGTATTACCTAAAAACACTTTCATTTTTGATGTTAATGTTAAGGGGACATCAGCCATTGACTTCTACAGGTTGAAAAGACCAGTCAAAAAAATTTGTAAACTACAAAAAAAACCACAGAAACATGTTAAAGTTTAAAATCGCTAAGTCTTTATTAAGAAATAACTTACCAAAGCTCCGCTTCTGCTCAGAGGCGTAACTACTTGCCAGCGGGCCCTATCGGGCCATCCCCCCCCATGAATCATGCGCTGGGGTGCTGCTGGTCTGCACGCTGTCATGTGGTTCAAGGGCATTATACACAAAGCTGACACTACATTTGTCCTTTTATGTGTTGGGGTACTATACATGTAACTGGCACTATCATGTGTTCCGGAGGCATCATACATAGAACTGGTATTGTATTTATCCTCCACAAATGAAATATATAACTGCAGTTAGTTCCAGTGTCGGACTGGCCCGGCGGGATACCAGGGAAATACCACCTTGAAGGAGTAAATGAAAAGCACAGTGCTCCTTTGAGCATCTGCTCAATTTTTGAAAAGGCAGAGCATTCAGTATTTTGCGATTACTTGCAGACTATGACTGGAAGATATTTATCATGTATACTTATCACAGTCATACACAGAAATCAGAATGCTGACATCTACATAAAGGCATTTCATTCTAAGCCTTTTCAATTTTACAATAGTGACTAATACCTGTACTTAGAGAGGAAGCTCAGTCACTTATTATTCATTGTCACCTTTTTTAATTTAAGATCAAAGCCTATGGATTCAAGTAATGTTATCATGCTGAGGACAATGATAACAAATCAGCCTCCATATTTTTAGATAAAATCATTTCAGTCTATTAATATGAGAAAGCCTCAGATCAGTATCTCTTTAATCACATTTCCCCTTGATTATATGTTGCTGGGTGATGCATTCTTGAAATAAGTATAACAGAAAAAAAAGAAAATGACATACGTACGGCAAAATGTTTAAAAAATAACATTTTTGTTCATTCAATGTCCTGCTTATACAATTGAATAACTATGCTGTGTAGCACTCTTACTTCCTTTCTGTTATCACCATTTCTTGTTTTCTTGTTGTCACAGCTCAAAGAAGGGGAAGCTGGAAGGCTAGTAGCCACTGTTACTCTTCAGTGAAGGTGGTTAAGATTAAAGGGATACTGTCATTGGGAAAACATGTTTTTTTCAAAACACATCAGTTAATAGTGCTGTTCCAGTAGACTTCTGCACTGAAATCCATTTCTCAAAAGAGCAAACAGATTTGTTTATATTCATGGGGCTAGACATTTTGTCAATTTCCCAGCTGCCCCTGGTCATGTCACTTATTCCAGCACTTTAGGAGGGAACTGCTTTGTGGCAGGCTGTTGTTTTTCCTTCTCAATGTAACTGAATGTGTCACAGTTGGACATGGGTTTTTACTATTGAGTGCTGTTCTTAGATCTACCAGACAGCTTGTGTTAGGGAGCTGCTATCTGATTATCTTCCCATTGTTCTGTTGTTAGGCTGCTGGGGGAGAAAAGGGGAGGGGTTATATCACTCCAACTTGTAGTACCGCAGTAAAGAGTGACTGAAGTTTATCAGAGCACAAGTCACATGACTTGGGGCAGCTGGGAAATTGACAATATGTCTAGCCCCATGTCAGCTTTCAAAATGAAACAGAACAAAATTTCTTTTGAGAAATGGATTTCAGTTCAGAATTGTTCTGGAACAGCACTATTAACTGATGCATTTTGTAAAAAACATTTTTTCCCATGACAGTATCCCTTTGAGGCTTCAGTCTAACAATATATCAAGCAGAATGGGTCAGGCATTTAAAATAAAATTGAATTTCCTACTTTTCTTAATGATAAATGGACAAAAACTGTATTGCTGTACTTGAGCGTACTTGAGAAAAATGGAGGGCACAGATAATGTGGCCCATTTTTTGTCCTGTGCTTATCTCCACTTAGACAAACGTTTTTCAAACTGAGGCTTATTTGTTGATTGGAGTGCATATTTTTGTCACTTTGTTCATTCATAGTGTATCAGCTCCAAACACAAGAATATTATTAAGTATGCAGAGTCAAAACTGTCTTTCTTTTCCTTTCCAATTATATTTCTTGGCATTTTTTTAAATAAAAAAAAAACCAAAACAATAAAATGGCATCAAATATCCATCAGCTTACATGAAATAAAAGACATTACATTGCAGCCATATATTTAAATATATTTAAACAGAAAACGAATAAATTACAGAGCTAGCAGTAAATGTAGATGAAACATGAACAATGATTCAAAAAGAATAACATTTCCCTCTTTAACATGGATAAGAGCAGAAAAAAATAAAGATAAACAAACAAATCACCATATTAAGCAACTGATGAAAAAAAAAAATCAATGAATCAAGGAACATCAAAGGGCATAAGAGGAAGAGTGCTCATCAAAATTATACATGATAAACTTAATCATTATTTCCCTATCGTCAGAGCCAAGAACATTTAAGTAAGGGGGCACTGCTTCAAAACGTTTTCCCTAAAGCCAATGTTACCATATCTAAAACTAACTGCGTCTTGCAATCAAATAGATTTAAGATATGATAAGACAACTTTCAAGTCTGAATCCAAAACAAGAAGATAAATTTCTTTTTCTAAAATGTTGAACTAGCCAATTCTCACATGGAATGCAATTATTGATAGAAGTTAATAAGGGACGAGGAGTAATGTCAACATTTAATAGAGACAACCAACTTTTTGCTAGATTTTGTAAAGGGTGAGGACTTTCCGGAAATGATCGAAGACAAAATAAAATGGTAATTAATGAAAATTAAAAGCAGGTTTGTCTATAATATTGTGAAAAAGCTTTACAAATAGGTTTGGTCAATAGCAATACCACATACGAATCTTATATGAACCAGTCACACTCATTAAAGGGAAACTGTTGGATAAAAATGTTATCCCTAACCAAAGGTGTGGGCTGATAGAGCTCACATTCCAGTTGTGGATAACAGTAGTTTTTTGTTTTTTTACAAATGCCCCCGTCACCGGAGGGAGCTCCTGGTGCGAGCAGCCATGTCTGGTCACTCGAATGCGCATAACACACGTGTGACATTAGGTGCATGTGCAAACTGAGTGATTTGGGTCTGCTTTTTACTATGCGCATGTGAGTGACCGGGCATGACATGGTCGAGAGCTCCCTCCTGGTACGTAGCCTACCGCCGGCGAGGGCTTTTTTTAAAAACTATTGTTATGCCCAACCGGAATGCGGGCTCTATCAGCCCGCACATTTGGTTGGGGATAACATTTTTACCCAACAGGTGCCCTTTAAAGGGGTGGTTCACCTTCAAGTTCACTTTTAGAATATTGTAGAAGGGCCACAAAAACAAAAACAAAACAAATGCTCTGTAAGGCTACAAATGTATTGTTATTGCCACTTTTTATTACTTATCATTCTGTTCAGTCCATCTCCTATTCATATTCCAGTCTCTTATTCAAATCAGTGCAGGGTTGCTAGGGTAATTTGTACCCTAGAAACCAAATTGCTGACACTGCAAACAGGAGAGCTGCCGAATAAAAAGTTAAATAAATATAAAACCACAAACAATAAAAAATGAATACCAATTGCAAATTGTCTCAGAATATCACTCTCTACATTATACTAAAAGTTAACTCAAAGGTGAACAACCCCTTTAAGGATACATTTAGATTGAATTCCAGGAGACAGGTACCCCTGATTCAGCAATTTGTAACAATTGGAAGATACTTTTCTTTTTCCAATAAGGAATCAAGGATCTTCTTTCCATCTTAGAAAAGTAACATTAATCAAAAGGGGACAAAAAAGGTTGAAATTTGGTAGTTACTCCCATGGAATTTAACCCTGAAGAGAATATTTTTCTTAATATCAGCAGGAAGGCTACTCCATTTTTTATGTAGATAAGAAGTTAAGAGGATTTCAAATTAAATATTGATATAAACCTCTTTACACAATATCCCTTAATAATAAAACTACATTAAAAAACCTAAAGCTAAACCTAAACCTAAAGCTAGTATTTAATAAAGGAGTATAAAGGCCTCCCAAGATTTTTAATTATCTTAACTTAAACAAAGACATTTTAGGTTTTTTTCTTTTGGCAGAAGAATTTATAAAGGGGGTTGGTCCAATTAGTGTCGGACTGGGGTGCCTGGGGACCACCAAGAAACCTTATCTTAAAGGAATTGTTCAGTATAAAAATAAAAACTGGGTAAATAGATAGGCTGTGCAAAATAAAAAATTTTTCAATATAGTTAGTTAGCCAAAAATGTAATGTATAAAGCCTGGAGTGACTGTAAGTCTAACCTAAAAGAACAGGACACTACTACTTGCTTTTCAGCTCTCTTTTGTTAACACTGACTGGTTACCCTGGTTACCAGGCAGTAACCAATCAATGACTTGAGGGAGGGCCACATGGGTCATAACTGTTGCTTTTGAATCTGAGCTGAATGCTGAGGATCAATTGCAAACTCACTGAACAGTTATGTCCCATGTGGCCCCCCTTCAAGTCGCTGACTAACTCAGATTTAGGGAGCTGAAAAGCAGGATGTTGGATTCTGGCTATTATATTTGACATCCAGTCACTCCAACTTTTATAGTTTGCATTTTTCTCTGACTAACTATATTAGAAACATTTTTTATTTTGCACAGCCTTTCTATTTACCCAGTTTTTAATTTTACCCTGAACTGTTCCTTTAAGGGCCCACCCCCCGGTACAAAATAGCACCCACAAATATCAAAGTTATCATTTTTATTTAAAAAAAATGGAATGGCCGTAACAATATTAAATTAAAACACTAGTCATAAATACAAAAGCATAACACAATCCCACTTAAAGGACAAGGAAAGGCAAAAAAATAAAATCCCCTTTTTACTTTCTTTAATGAAAAAGAAATCTATCTCCAATATACTTTAATTTAAAAAATTGTGTACCGTTTTTATAAGAAACCTGACTGTATGCAGTGAAATTTTCCCTTCATTTACTGCTGTCAGATGGTCCCTAACTGCTGTGCAGGGAAACAATCATACTTATGAACAGCAGGGGGAGCCCCGCCTTACTTCCCAGCCATGCAGAACTCCAGCAGCTTTGTTTGTTTCCCTGTAGAGTAGTCGGCGACTGTGTAGAGATTTGTATTAGCTTTTATTTTTGCCTTTACATCCCCTTTACTGTTTCCAACTCCAGTTGCCGGGACAAAGATCATGGAGCCAGATTTAAACAGATAAACTGGGATTCTATTTGGAGGATTATTTTGCTGCAGCCACTGGTTCTGCAGAGTTGGAGAAAGTTTGTATTAAACAAAACAGAAACTACTAAATCCACGTTAGATTACATGACAACACAGGAGCCAGTGCAGTCCGCATATTCTAATTATTACTGATGTATTTTGGAAAAAAAAAAAAATTCCCATGTCAACTCATATGTAAAACCCTGCAATTCGCAATTGGTCTTTTATTTTTTATTATTTGTTGTTTTTTAGCTACTTAGCATTTTGGTCAACTCTCCAGTGTCTATTATTTCATAATAAACACTCGTATAGGCAGTTATTGTTAAAAGAATTTGCTCTACAAACAACACAGTGACATTTGCTCCCCTGGGCTGAAGGCTCCGGGCAGGGCACCTAGGCCTCCTCATATATGTGATGATTCTCTAAAAAAACATTTTTAATGGCATTTTCATAAAAATATACTTTTTTAGTAGTATGTGCCATTTGGTAATCCTAAATACAAAATTGCCCTTTTAAGTACTGAGGGTCCCCTCCTAGGCTCATGCGATTCACAGTGCACAGAAACAAGCAAGGGCACACATATACGTTAGGTCACATGAGCCAATGAATGGACAAAGTTCTGCCTTTTGCGCCTACATTTCTTCTTGTTACAGTTAGAGCTGCAGTATTTCAAGGCAAGACATATTAATGGGCAATATTTACTTAAAGGGCAAGGAAAGGGTAAAATAGAATAAGGCTAGAAATGCTGTATTTTGTATACTAAACATAAACTTACTGCACCACATGCCTAATCAAACAAATGATTTATGCTTTCAAAGTTGGCCACAGGGGGCTGTCATCTTGTAACTTTGTTATACATCTTTGCAAGACTAGACTACATACACATGCTCAGTGTGGTCTGGGCTTCATAAGGATTGTCATAAATGATCAAAAAACAAAGCTGCTTGAGTTCTGCATGGCTGGTAAGTAAAGCAGGGGCTCCCCCTGCTGTTCATAAGTATGATTGTTTCCCTGCCAGAAGTTAGGGACCATCTGAAAATTCCTATCCACAGCACTAAAAGAAGGGAGAATTTCACTGCACACAGTCAGGTTTCTTATAAAAACGGTACACATTTTTAAATTAAAGTATATTGGAGATAGATTTCTTTTTCATTAAAGAAAGTAAAAATGGGATTTTATTTCTTTGCCTTTCCTTTCCTTTTAAATAGATTTTGGTAAGATTCTTTAATATGCCACTTAACTATCCAGGGTTGCCACCTGTAAATTATCTGCAGTGTAAATAATGTAGTTTAAGCTGGCCATACACAGGCAGGTAAAGCTGCAGATAGCAGTCTTTTAAACCAATTTGACAGCTTATCTGCCCGTGTATGGGGGCTTCCGACGGGTCTTCCCAACCACTATCTGGACACAATATTGATTGGGAAGGTTGGATTTTCTTCCGACCAACCCGTCGGAAGTCCATTGCGCTCGTTGTAATATGATCATTCAGCCATGATATAGCCATGCCAGTTAGTGGCATATTGGGGAAAGATCTGCTCTTTGGCGATGTTGCCAAAAGAGAGAATCTTTGCGTCTATGGCCATCTTAAGAAATAAAATTAACACCAATCATAACATAATCCCATAAAATTTATTTTAATAAGACCCAGTGAGTGATACTATAAGACAATTTGCAATGAGTCTTTTATGTTTTATTATTTGTGGTTTTCTAGCTACTTAGCATTTGGTCAACTCTCCAGTTTGGAATTTCAGCACTGATCTGGTTGCTAGGGTCTAAAATACCTTAGAAACCACAAATGGGTGTGAGTCAGAAGGCAAATAATTCCAAAACTATACAAAATAAAAATGAAGACCAACTGAAATGTTGCTAAGCATTTGTCCATTCTGTAAAATAATAAAATTTTACTTAAAGTTGTACTACCCCTTGCAACTTGCACAGATGCAGATTATTTCCTTGGGCATTCGCAGGCGTGATGTCGCCTGTGCAGTTGGAGCAGTCTTCTGATCCCCAACAACTGTGGCAAAAGTCACAAAAGTTTCTGAAAAAAATTTCTGAAACTTTCGTGCACATGCACAGTTGTTCGGCATCAATAAACTGCTGAAACGCCACTCTGATTCTGAAGAAGACAGAAGAAAAGAAGAAGGTGCCCATGAACTACCTAGGACAGAATCTGCACGGATGGGTAAGTAAAAAATTAGGGGCATTTGCCCGGGGTAAGAGGTAGGCTGGGGGGGAGGAGGGGGCAGGGCCATATTTATATAAAGGCACCCAAGGGCTTGTTCCTAGGTCAGGAGAATAGTGGGGGCGGCCCTTGGCCTAGTGCTGCTGTTTTTTTTTTTTTTTAATTCCCTCCCCCCGCCACAGATATCCTATTGAAATCCGTTGACGGAGTTGGGGGGGTGAGGGGTAGCGGGCCCGAGTCAGTGGCGAAGTGATGTCACACGGCGGAAGTGATGTCACGTGCACGGCGCGCTGATGTCACTTCCGCAATGGGACCAAACTTGGTGAGCGGAAGTGACGTCATGAGCATGGCACACTGGCCGATGCCTAGGGCAGCGTCAACCTAAATACAACCCTGGGAGGTGGGTCTATTTAGGGTAGGGGTATTTAATAAAAGGGGTTGAACCTTAAAGTGCTGATTTATCCAAATAACACAAAAACCTCCAGAGATGGGGTCCTCATCCATAAATTATAAAATCAATGATAGACATACACTTGTAGTCTTGTCAATGAATGTAAATTAGGCATTCGAATCCACAAAATCGTAGTTACCCTGTGTAGCTAGTGATGTTGGCACAAAGCAGTGTGTATACTGTGAAACCGTGGGATAACTCTGTGAAATTCTTTTTCAGTCTTTGGTCCAAGTTCTGATAGGTAGCTAGTCATTTTGTTTTTCTACAGACCTGAACTGTTATGGCCCCGTGTCCCTTTTTAGAAACATGTACTGCTATTGCACAACAAACCTTTCTAGAGACCTGCACTGCTATAACCAATGGTTATATCCAAGATTTCACACTATAATCTGGAACAGATAATATATATAAGCAGTATACTTGCCATTAGACACAGACCCAATACAATCTGCTTTTATTTTCCTTCAATTAGAATACATTCACTATAGCCTTTTTACCAGTTTTAAGTTAACATAAATAATGTAAAACATACGTTTCATAGATTCATATAAATTAGAAAGGTTAAATAAATTTCCAAAATAAAACAACACAATGGATTACAGTCATATACATAAGAGGCATTACTGTATCTTATCTGCTTAAAGGGGAATCCAACCCCCCAGGCGCTAACCCCTACCCCCAAACCCCACTCCCCCCCTGGCTATTGCCCCTAAGTCGATACTTACCCCTCTGTGTAAGTCCCCTCCAGCAAAGTTCACAGGTCTTCCAACCGCTTCTTCTCAGCAGTGCATGCGCAGTAGAACACTGATACTACTGTGCATGTGCACAAAATTCACAAATTTTGCTGATTCACATGCGCCGCCGATGAAGTCGGATCCAGGAAGAAGCCATTGGAAGAGAAAAGGGCCCAGGAAGAAGCGGCTTCAAGAGAAGAGGGCCCCTGTGAACTTCACTGGAGGGGACCTACACAGAGGGGTAAGTAGAGGCAATAGCCCTAGGGGAGAGGTAGGCTGGGGGTGGGGGGAGGGGTTAGCGTCCAGAGGGGTTGAATTCCCCTTTAAGCTGGCCATAGACCTTACAATGACGTTTTTTCTTGGAAAAGATGTTTCCAAGAAAGATTGTTCGTTTCAACACACAACACACACGTGTAGAGCTTAATCGTCAGTTATACATATAGAAACAATAGAATTCTACTTGTATCTGACGATTGCCCAATGTTTAGGGAGCCTTCAAAGGTAGCCAATCAAAATTTACCGTCTAGCCCAATCGGCCAGCCGAAAGATATCCAAGTCTTCTGCTGATATCGGTCGGCCCCTTTCCCACCATATATGCACTGAATATCAGACAAAGATTAGTTTTGTACAATATTATCTGTGCGTCTATGGCCAACTTTGACTGACGTAGCAACATAATACATAATAATACATGGATGTGCATTAAAAAAAGTCAAATGGTGTTTTTTTTACACCTTAAATAATAATAATAATAATACATAGTTAAAATAAATAAAAGAAGGCATATCAGCTTTCAAGTAACCAATGAAAAAGGCTTGTATTTCCCTCGGCTGCACTCTTTTAGTTGCTCCTGTGCTTTAGAGGTCTTCTTTTAAGTAATATTTTTCTTTGGTACCGGAAAAATTTAAGAAGATCCTTAATGACTGAAATCAGATCTTTCTGTTCAGCGCTGTTAACGCTGCAATTCATCTGCAACAAATGAAATACATAAATCAGCAGTGTCCCATCCAATAAATTACATTCACCTGAAATGTCTGTATATTTTGAATAAACACAACCACATACAAGTATGGGGATCTGTTATGCAGAGATTTGGGACCTATTATCCAGAATGTTCGGGACCTGGGGTTTTCCAGATAACAGATCTTTCCATACTTTGGATCATCATACCTTAAGTCTGCTAGAAACTTATACAAACATTAAATAAACCCAGTAGGCTGATTTTGCTTCCAATAAGGATTCATTATCTTAGTTTGGATAAAGTACAAGCTACTGTTTTATTATTACAGAGAAAAAGACAATCGTTTAAAAAAAAAAAAAATTGCATTATTTTATTATAATAGAATCTATGGGAGACGGCTCTACCGTAATTTAGAACTTTCTGGACAACGAGTTTTCCGGATAAGGGATCCCATACCTGTAATTTTTTTTTGCCATCAATATAGATTGAGTCTATATTAGTTGTCTGATTAAATCTGTTTGAATAGGAATCTATGGGAAATGGCTTGTCTGTATTTCAGAGCTTTTTGGATGACAACATTCTATATCTGTACTTAGTTTTTATATACTCGGCTCATTCACTTTGAAGCATACTTTAGTAATGACTCAGTGGCACGCCTCAAACCATTCATAGCAGGATACTATATCGCCCCAGCAGAGGTCTAACGCCTTGCCATCAACAGCAAGACTAATAATTACTAAAGTATACATCTCAGGTTTTTAAAGGAGAAGTAACCCCTAAACATGAATGTGGCTAAAAAAGCTATATTTTATATACAGAGTATATTGCACCAGCCTAAAGTTTCAGCTTGTCAATAGCAGCAATGATCCAGGACTTCAAACTTGTCACAGGGGGTCACCATCTTGGAAAGTGTCTGTGACACTCACATGCTCAGTGGGCTCTAGGGTTGCCACCTTTTCTTTAAAAAAATACCGGCCTTCCTATATATTTATCTTTTTCTCCTATTAATAATATTGGGATCAACCATCCAGGTCAGCTTGGGGTCGTCACTAATTATCCAGCAGAAAATGAGGTTGGTCTGTAATATAAGCTGATGCTACAGGGCTGATTATTAAATTCTGACGCTAGTTGCACTGGTTTCTAAACTGCTATTTAGTATTATCTGCATTAATGACTAATCAGCCTTATACTGTGACTATATTTCTATTCTATGTGTAGTGTATATTGTGAGTGGGTCCCTAAGCTCAGTAAGTGACAGCAGCACAGAGCATGTGAATCAGTGAATCAGCAGAAAAGAAGATGGGGAGCTACTAGGGCATCTACTGGGGAGACACAGATCTTTACTGCTAAATGGCTGTGGTTGCCTTGGGCTGGTACACAAGCACAAAAAAACATTTCTAGCTACTTCTTTATTTAGGCTTTAGTTCTCTTTTAAAAACTAGAAGTGTTGAGACTGACCATAAAAATCTGCATAATTTCACAGTGGAGTGTTGCCCAATTCTGCTTTGAACTTGAGATGACATACAAATTTTGGACCCAGTCTCCCCCCCCCCCCAAACACTTGCATTGTACCAGCACTTAGCAGGCTGGAAAAGCATCAGTCAACTTATTTAATTCATTATCACTGCATAGAGATGTTACTTGCATCACTGACCTCAATAAACCTTGCATTTCATAAGGAATAATTCCTCCCCCCCAGCCCTTCAGACTTCTGTATTATCTATAAATACATTTTGGCAGTGAAATGCTTAGTTGTTTATAAAATTCTTATATTTTTCTGCAGGGGGTACATTATTGCATAGGTCTGGTAAACCAGCGCTACGAAACAAGTTGGCGCTATAAAAATACATGTTAATAATAACTCACCTAAATATACCCTGACATGAAGCTATGTTTGAATAAGGCTTGATGTAAAGAATAACCTTTGCTCACATTAAGCAGTTATGGGATTCTGAAGTGTAAGAAGTTCTAATTAAAGGAGAAGGAAAGCTACAGAGGCATTTTATTGCTAATAGATTAGCTGCAATAGTGCAAGCTAGAATGCTATATTTATTCTGCAGAATGTTTTACCATACCTGAGTAAAAAGCTCTAGAAGCTCTCTGTTTGTTTAGGATAGCAGCTGCAGTATTAGCTTGGTGTGACATCACTTCCTGCACGAGTCTCTCCCTGCTCATTTATAGCTCTGGGCTCAGATTAGAAAGAGGAGCAAACTGAGCATGCTCACGCCCGGGGCAAGGAGGTTTAAGATGAAAACAGGAAGTCTGATACAGAAGCCCACGTGTACACAATAGAAGGAAAGAAATGCAGTGTTTCTTTTGACAGAGGACTCACAGCAGCATTACTTTGAGGGTTTACTGTTATATTTAGATGGACCTTTCTGATAAGGCTTTCTTAGTTTTAACCTTTCCTTCTCCTTTAATAACAACATTATTTACCCTTCCTTAAGTAACAAAGACTTTACTTGATTTAGGTTAATAAATACAACATTATGGCAGAAGTAAATCACTAAGTTCTGTACATACAACATCTGGCAGGAATTAATAGGCAGTACTTACATTTTCTTCGAACATTGTACTAAGGGAAACGTTAAACATGTGCAGATTTTCTCTTTCACTAACACAGACTTGTTTAAGGGACTGGAAAGTTCTGCATGAAACGTCTTTAACAGAAACCACCTGTAAGGGGAAGGCCAGATAGATATATAAGCCAACCATCAATGAACAGACAGTGTGTGTTTGTATATATATATATACATATATATATATATATATATATATATATATATATAGTGTTTCTAGAAGTACCTTTACTCTTACTCCTCAATTTAATTATGGGTGCTTGGTCAAATAATGTGTATATTTTTCAAGATAGACCAGCACTCCTAATATTGCCAAAAGAATAGTTTATTGTAACATCACATGAGTGATGTCACAATAAACTATTTTTTTAGCAATATTTAGAGTGCTGGTCCATCTTGAAAAAAAAAATACACATAATATGCAATTATGTATGTATATATAACTTTATTTATAAATCACTACTAAGTGCACATTGTAATAAAGAATAAGACAAATTACAATAAAAAATAATGCTAATAAATCAATAAAATAATTATATAACAGTAAAATTAGGGGCAGATTTATCAAGGGTCGAATTTCGATTAGCAAAAACTTCAAAACTTGAATTCAAAAAGACCAACTGAAATTAATTAAATTTTTTTTTATCGAATAGGTCTATTTTCGATCAAATAGGTCCATATTCAATCAAATTCGATTCAAAGTTTTTCCCCCCCAAAAAAAAAAACTTTCAGAGTCCACCGATTAGGTTCTAGGAGATCCTAGCTAAAACAACAATTTGGCAGGCTTTAGATGGTGAATTGCCGAATTTGAATTTTTTAAGAGACAGTACATGATAAATTTCAAATTTTCGAATGTTTTGCAAATTTGAATCGAATTTGGACTATTCCCTAGTCAAAGTACACAAAAATAACTAGAAAATTAAAAAAATCTGATCTGATAAATCTGCCCCTAAGTGTCAGCACTCTCTCCGTGTAATTACTTCTGGGTGTTTGGTCCATTATTAAAGCACATAGACTTTCAAGATGGACCATCTTTTATTGATGTTGGCAAGAATTGCCATTGAAATGAGTATACTAATAAAGAATAAAGTCAGCCTCAATCAGGAGTATAAGGGAAACCATTTTAATAAGATGTGCGTTATTTACTAGTATGTATTTCCATTTTTGTTTGTGTTTATGGTACTTTCTGCCCTGGGAATCCCCTGGAAACCCAATTGCTCTTGCTTAGCCAGGGTTCTTACTAAACTCTTTATTTCCTGGTATATAAACTGAAAGTATTATTGTTTTGTCTGAGGTCTGAGCATTATAGTTGCTACTATTATTGCCATTAATAGCAATAGTTGCAGGCTGTAGGCTGTTTCTGTTGCCAGAAATAATTCTTGCGCAGCTACTAATATGAAATGTCTAGTGTAGTTCAGCTAAAACAAACACTATGTGCATCTTGTGCAGGGTATGGATGGCTAATTATGTTGATATGCTTTTGCATTTACAAAACATTTTAAAGGAACAGTAAAATCAAAATATGAAAGTGTTTTAAAGTAATACAAATATAATGCAGTGTTTCCTGGCACTGGTTAAACAGCTGTGTTTGCTTCAGAAACACTACTATTGTTTATATAAACAAGCTCCTTTGTAGTAATGGGAGCAGCCATTCAAAGGAGAAAAGGTTCAGGTTACACAGCAGATAAGCTCTGTAGAACATAATGGTGTTATTTGCTATAAACTATTTATCCTGTGCCATATAGCCTTTTTTCAATTGCTGCCATTGCTACACATTAGCTTGTTTATATGAACTATAGTAGTGTTTCTGAAGCAAACATATCAGTTTTACCAGTGCAGGGCAACAGTGCGTGATATTTTCATTACTTACAAAACACTTTTATCTTTTGGCGTTACTGTTCCTTTAAGATGCAGTAGTTCCTAAGCAATGTGTATGTTATAATAAAGGTCTTCATTACTAATCACTTACCTCTCCATTGTGATAGGGAATCGGTACAAAACATGGCTCATGTGTATTCTGCAAGGAAATGGGCTTTTTTAGTATTTTTATTTAGTATTATGATGATTACTGTATTATAGATGTAATTACTTTATAACCAGGTAAGCTACGTTATACTAATTATATAAGTATTAGTGATGGTTGAATTTATTCACCGGCGCGAATTCCCACAATTCGCCGTCGGCGAATAAATTTGCGAAACGACAGCGAAAATTTGCTGGTGTAAAAATAAAAAAAGAGACGCGACTCGTTTCGTGAATTTTTCGCCAATTCCCGAATTTTGCTGGAAATTCGTGAATTTTTCGGCGAAACAGGATAGATTCGCCCATCAGTAATAACTATTGAATGTATACTCTTTATAAAGATATGATGCCTATGTCTGGAAGAATGCTCCTTATAGGTTAATGCTTGTCATTTCAAAGGAGAACCAAATCCCCTAATTTGTATCCCCCTTCCACCTTAGGGTTGCCACCTTTTCTAAAATCATTTACTGGCCACCCTACCCTAAACAGGACCAGTGGCGTAACTACCAGGGGTGCAATTGCACCAGGACCCCCACCCCCTTGGGGCCCATCGGAGCCACGATAATGTTTATGGCAGGCGGTTATCTAGGGGGAGATTTTACATCACACATGCCATCAACACTCCAGCATGCGATTTATAAAGGTAAGGGCCCGTCAGGGGGGCCCAGGAGCCCATCCTGTGCCGGGGCCCACCAGGGAGTAGTTACACCACTGAACAGGCCCCTAACTTTCTAATTACTCATCCTTGCAGGATCTCCTTTGGTCTTCTTCCTGTAGTGACCGGCATTTCCGGCGCATGCACAGTTGGAGTGAACTTCTGGTGCAGATCTACTGCGCATGCCCTGAAAGTCACGAAAATGTTTTGGAAATTTACGTGACTTTCAATGCATGTGCAGTAGATCCGCACTGGAAGATTACTCCGACTGTGCATGTGTCTGAAAACACCGGTGACTACAGGAAGGAGACCGGAGGAGGGAGGGGGGCCTATTTAGGGTAGGGGGGGAAGGCAGATACAAATTATTGGGTTTGGTTCTCCTTTAAAATTTTAGTATTTCATCCTTATGACTGGAAACAATTGAGAGAACTGGTAAACTGACATGTTAAGATTCATACAAACAGGGATTTAGACCTGCAAGTAAACTACAAAGGAAGCAGACCCTGTGGTTGCAGGGAGGCCAGGAGCAATTTCAACATATATTTGTTAGGAAAGTGACAACCTCTGATTATGTTAGGAGCCCTAAAATCAATTTGCCGTGGGGTCCAGTAACATCTATTTATGCCACTGATAAGGATGCTTTCCTAGAGATAAACAAATTATTCCCCATTCTGTGTAAAGAACCACCACTGGAATTTATCTCCTTGAGGTTTTAAAGCCTTTTGGCTTTTATTCCCCATTCTGTGTAAAGAACCACCACTGGAATTTATCCCCTTGAGGTTTTAAAGCCTTTTGGCTGCATTCGCTTAAGTTATAAAGATCCTAATTGCAGAAAGATCCATTATCCAGAAATACAGGGTATATATATATATATATATCTATATATATATATATATATATATATATATATATTTATAGGTATGGAACCCGTTTTCCAGAGTGCTAGGGATCTTGAGTTTTCTGGATATTGGATCATTCCTTGATTCGGATGTTATATCCAAATAACTAAAGGTTACTTATTAAAGTCCAATGCCAAAAAATAAATCACTATAAAATCCAAATTTTTTTTTGGGAAAAAAAAGTTGAATTTTTCAAAATTTATTATACCTGAGGATGGATCCAAAAAAAGCTGGCATCTCAGACCTACCGAGGTTGTAAATAAGTCAATGGGAGAGGTCCCTATCGTATTTGAATATTTCTGTGATCTGTGCTGGAACTAGCCTAAAATTCCAACTATTTCAGGCAAAAATCTGAAAAATCAGGGCTTGTTGGAAAAAAACCTGAAAAAGATTGATTCGGATTTCTGCTCAATTTTTTTGTGTTTGTCCCCCATCCGACAAAGTCGTGCTTTTTTATTAATAAACAAGGTGGATTCTAGCTGGACTTTTTTAAGTATATTCAGATTTTGAGAAATATGCCCCCCTAGCAAATCAAGTAAACACTGAATTAATTGACTGGTTCTGCTTCCAGTAAGGATTCATTTTGCTAATTATATAGTTATCATCTATAAATGCATTCTAAAAACAGCTACAGGTAGGTGATCATTTCTAATACATGCTGATTTTATAAGCAAACTTATTTAAAGTAAAACATTTTTAAAAAATCTCTTCTTTGCATGGACTATTTTTTTATTCTTACCTTACTCTTCATTTGACTCAATTCGATCAGCATTTTGATGATTTCGTCTAAAGCTGGTACTGACGTATTGCTTAATGTCACAGGGCTTGCACCAAGGAGGCAACATAGACCAAGTAGAATGAAAAGGATTCTCACTAGTTTACTCATAGTGCACCAATGAAAGTTGAGGCACGGCGAATTATTGGATGTTTTCAACTCAATTTTGTAGTGAGCTTTATAGTGATTTGAAAGTGGTAAGTGATGTCATTTTCCGAAACGCTTCTGCTGACAGTTTAATATGACATATATCTGATATCTTAGATAAAGGGCCCTAAAATAGATCTTTCACCAAAAAAAAAATCCATTAGTGGTGCACAGGACAATGTCTAATTAAAATATACTGCAAATGCACCATCATCAGAAATAGATTTGTTTCTTAGAAAACCAAATGGAAGATCCATGATGTGCATGCTTAAAATAACAGAGAAGTGTGTACATTTTTGATTCCTCTGCAGATAAACAAGCTCATTTATCACGTATCTGTGTGTCATGTCCTTTTACAGAATAATTATTTCCCTAAAAGTCTTATGCATCTGATGGCCTTTCAGCACACATTGTAAATAATGCAGAATACATATGAGACTGCATTTGTAAGGTCAGTGAACTCTGTGTGCCATAATAGCACAATTGAGAGGGAGTAGCCACAAACAGGCAAAAAAAAATAAATAATTTTGCGGGTGGCATTTCGCCCAGCTGCTCTATGGGGAGCACTGGGGTCGCTCTGCATCACGGTCCTTCTGCGCTCTTACGCCTGTGAGTGATACGATTGTGTGGCCTAGGGGAGTCCGCCCTGCAAATCCGGGGCCAAGAAATGTATCAACTTATAGGTCAGCTTTAGAAAGATATTAGAAGGTGCAAAACAAAACTTTAAGCCAGGGAACGTTTCAGTATAAAAATAAAAACTGGAAAAATAAAAACGCTGTGCAAAATAAAAAAAAATATATATATTGTATAAAGGCTGGAGTGAATGGATGCCTAACATACTGTACAGTAACAGTTCTCTAACTCAAGCAACACGTGGGACTTAAAGGAAAACTATACCCTGAAAATGAATTTTTGAGCAACAGATAGTTTATAACAAATCAAGTGACATATTAAAGAATCTTACCTCCCTGGTATATATATTTAAGTAAATATTGCCCCTTTACATCTCTTGCCTTGAACCACCATTTCATGATGGTCTGTGTGCTGCCTCAGAGATCACCTGACCAGAAATATTTCAACTCTAACTGTAAAGGGAAGAAGTGTTGAAGCAAAAGACAGAACTCTGTCTGTTAATTGGCTCGTGTGACCTAACTTTATAGTTTGTTTGGTATGTTTGTGTGCACTGTTGGATCCTAGGATCCCAGGAGGCTGTCCTTATTTTTTAAAATGGCTATTTTCTATTTATGATTACCCACTGGCACATGCTACTAAAAAAGTATATTATTATGAAAATGGTTTATTTACATGAAGCAGGGTTTTACACATGAGTTGTTTTATGCAATATCTGTTTATAGAGACCTACATTGTTCGGGGGGTATAGTTTTCCTTTAACAGTTCAGCGACTTTGCAATTGATCCGTAAGCTCAGATTCAAAAGCAACAGTTATGGCCCCCCTCTAGTTTCTGATTGGTTACTGCCTGGTAACCAATCAGTGGAAACCAAGAGCGCTGCAAAGCAAGAAGTAGTGTTCTGGCTGTTAGAGACCCTTTTGGAGCGATTTAGTATGGCTATATAGAAGTAGCAAAATCCTGCGCTACCAAAACACACAAGGAGAATAGTAGCCGCAATAGTATGCAAATTCTTGTGTAAGCCGCATGTCGTAAGAACGTATGGATGTAATTTCTAGGGTTGAAATTTTCACATTGTTTGTTCCAGCAGAATAACTCATCATTCGCATATGAACATATGCACAATACTTGTGTGACAATACTCCTCAGACAATGCCTTTGTTAAAGCATTTCTTTGACACAGATAGTCTCCTTCATCTTGTTGACGAACGTCTAACCCATGTGGGAGGAGAAAGCACCTCGGTTTACTGTGGGACGCAAATTGCTTGGAAGCCAAAGTTGCTTGAAATCTATGCTTGTAAAAAGATGATCGCCTTTTCACCGAAAAACGCCTATTAAGGGCAGGGGCAGAGAAGCATATTTGGGGAGATTTAGTCGCCTGACAACTAATTGCCTCTTCTTCGGGGCAACAGATCTGCCTCCCCCTGTCTTCCTGCCGACTTGAATGAAAAGTCGCTAGCGATATGGCACTCGCGGTGCTTCGTTTACCAAAGTTGCCTCATAAGGAAACTTCAGGCGGCTTAAAATGAAGTGCCGCGAGTGCCATCCCGCTGGCGATTTTACATTCAAACCGGCGGGAAGGCAGTTTTCAGTCACTTCGCTGATTTACTAACGGGAGCAGGCGTCACTTCGCTTTCAAAGGAGATAGATGCAAACTCCAAAAATTCACTAAGATGCGGATTTTACTGAACGTTACTTCTATCGCCAGACTTGCCTTCACCAGCTCTGACCTGGCGAAGAGCATTGGAGTGCATAGAACATCCTTAATCTTCAGTTACTTATATCATATTGAGTGTAATATCTTTTAAGTCCAAAAACACTGGTGTCTTTTTATTTTTTCAGGGTGTTAGGCTGCAAAAGGCATACATTTTTTTTTCGAGTACCCGGTTTCTCCCATACATTTTCTACCATAAAGCACATTATTTTACAGTGACCTTTAAAAACAACACTATTGACTTTATGAAGGTTCCCTTATCAGTGTAACTATAATGTATTAGATGCACCTTATAACATTAATAGCTCCATTCCACTTTTAATTGCCCACCATATGCAAAGTAGCCTGAGCGAGAAACCTCTAGTGAAGTTGCGCTAGTCAGAATTGAACACTAGCGCATCTTCTCTTTGATTTGCTCGATCTGCCAAAGTAACGCTAGTGAAAATTCTCCAGCATTTGTTGCCCGGATGAAACTTTGCTACTTAGTAAATTAGCGTTGCCTGAGCAAATTCTGGCCTGGCGAAGTGTTGCTGGTGAATTTGCACTCTTTAGTGAATTTGCCCCAGAGAGCAAACAGATTTTTTTTACATTCAATTTCGAAATATGACATGGGGCTAGACATATTGTCAGTTTCCCAGCTGCCCCCAGTCATGTGACTTGTGCCAGCACTTTAGGAGGAAACTACTTTCTGGCAGGCTATTATTTCTCCTACTTAATGTAACTGAATCTCAGTCTCAGTGGGACCTGGATTTTACTATTGAGTGTTGTTCTTAGATCTATCAGGGAGCGGTTATCTTGTGCTATGGTGGCCATACACGGGCAGATAAAGCTGCTGATATCAGTTGTTTAGACCAATTTGACAGCTTATGGGGGCTTCTGATGGGTCTTCTGGAAGAGTGACTGAAGTTTATCAGAGCACAAGTCACATGACTGGGGGCAGCTTGGAAATTGACAATATGTCTAGCCCAGGCGTCAGCAACCTTGACTATCAAAAGAGCCATTTTGCCCCCTCTACCACTAAAGAAAAATAGTCAGGAGTCACAAAATATAACACAGCTTATAAACTTTTAAAAGTTTTAACCTTATTTTAATTTTAACTGTTACAACAAAATAATACATGAATCAGAAGTGCAGTGTGTATGTATAGGCCTACTTAAATTAAACACGGAATAGCCCTATTAAATGCTAGTGTTCTCATCTGTTTAATGTGACTTCTGTTTCTGAAGCTCCATGCTGATCTTCCCTCTCTTGTCTTGAGTGTATGACATGCAGAAATAGAAGAATGTGAGGTGGCCGTGCCTCTACCACTGAGCACCAGACATCTCTACAGAACCTGAAAAGAAAGGGTGTGCGAGAGCCTATCTCCCTTTTGTACTTGAGTGTATGACAGCCAGGCCCCGATTTGTGGAAAGGCCACCAAGGCCTGGGCCTAGGGCGGCAGGATTTTAGGAGGCGGCATGCATTCCCTCCTCACCCACATTGATTCAAAAACACTAGGTATGCACAGAAGATACAATCATTTTTCCCGTTCACCAATCCCCAGCCCTGTGACCTCGGTAAGGACCTTGATGAATCATATGTCTTGCCTGTCACTCCTGGGACATCTATACAGCCCTACAGCATCTATACAGCCGTTGGCTTACTGCGGTCGTACACTCAAGAAGCCGTCAGTAGGTGCGAGGACTGTATAGACGACATGACAGACCAAGACCTGCAAGACCAGGCCTCAGAAAGCAGGATGAAGTGCCGCACAAGGCTCCAGAGACGCAGGTTGCCTAACCCTCGTCTAGCCCCATGTCAGATTTAAAAAATAAAATATAAAAAAAATCTGTTTGCTCTTTTGAAAATGGATTTCAGTGCAGAAGTCAACTGGAGCAGCACTATTAACTGATGTGATTTGAAAAAAATGTTTTCCCCATGACAGTAACCCTTTAAAGTGAATTTCCCCACTAAAAGCCAATACGAAGTGTGCCAGATACATTACAAAGTAAAATAAATATGAAAGCTTACCTATAAATGGGATATATTCATCTTTTATTTTACTCAACAGGGAAAATTCAATGCAGGAACATCTCTCTAGCACATCGTAAATGTAACAAAGCTTGTCATGCCTCTGTTACTTGTAATTATTCCTATGGAAAAGAACAATAACTTTCACATGGTGCGGCAAACATTTAGCGCTAAGACACACAGTTATGGCTTCACTGGATATTTTCAGTGCTTGTGCAACAAACGAAGAGAACTCAGCATATGTACAACAGAAGACATTTTATACAAACATCAAAGTGAAAATATAAAAAAATAAATATTAAAGGACAAACCATCTCACATCTTTTAAAGTGCTTGCTGAACTTCCCCTCTCTGTCTACTGGTGGTCTGAAAGAACACTGTAAATGCTATTATATAGGAATTAAAGTGGTACTAGCATACAATCAGCCAGAACTGGGACTGAAGACCTGCACAGACTTAAAGCATCAGTATGCTGCCTTGCAAAACATACTTTAGGTGTCCATATTAATCTATATACAGTCAGGCAGCTGTAGGAGGGAACAACAGACAGTTGCAACTGATTTTGGCTCTGGTTTCTTTGGGAGCAGAGTTGGCGTGTACATGAGCCTATACATATCAATGGCTAACTAATAACCATGGCTGGATGCAAGCCAAGGTTCCAATGATAAAGGGCATTATACTGACCAGTAATGGCTTTAGAAAGAAATGCATGCTTGGTTGTTGAGTAAAGACATAGGAAATGACTCAGTGTTCATTATTATGAATTTTACAACCTGGTGAAGACAAGTATTTTTTTTGCCTGTCCACAAGCATCATTTGCTCTAATAATTGGAGCTCACTGCTGGGGAAATCCTGAGCTGTCTCCCCCTGCTGGCCATAGACTAGTACTAATAATTTGCTAGAATAAGCAACAGGCAGCACCTTGATAGCCGACATACTGACAGCTCCCTATTGCAGTTAACAGAAGTATAAATAGTGTCACATTAGGCCATTTAGGTATGGGGGTTAAAGGTAGAAACCAGAAACAGTTGTTTGTGGTGCTGCAGGTCTGGTCTCCTAAAAGGAATAACCGCTACCATAGAAAAGAAAAAAGCCTAAAGCACAAATGTGAAAACATTGGCATTATATGTAAAACACATTATCAAAAGAAAACGAGCAGAAACCAATGAAATATAATGGTGTAAACAAACACACACAGAGCAGTAGAGTACAGTTTTGTTTCCAATTCAACACAATTTCTGCATGACACAAGGATGCAACCAAATAATCTCATGGCAGAAACCTTTTTTAGAGGACTGCTTAAATTCAATCCACAGCGGTGCTTGAAATATAAAGGGAGACGTTCAGTAAAATATACACTTAGCTCAACCCTAGTTTCATGAAGAAACCCCCGGGATACTGCAGGCACCTCAAGAGAGACCTACTAGAAAGGGGCAGTCGTTCCCCCCAAAATAAAACCCAGGATACAAAGCAAACCGGATGATACAGGGATTTATTGTGTGAACATTTACGGTGTTCTGATATCTGTCCAGATGCTGAAAGACTCTCAGCTAATTGAATAGTACAGTAAGTTCAAACTATCACTGTTATTGTTGGGTTAAGCACCGAGTCTAGTCATTA
This sequence comes from Xenopus borealis, assembly GCA_024363595.1. Taxonomy (NCBI): domain Eukaryota; kingdom Metazoa; phylum Chordata; class Amphibia; order Anura; family Pipidae; genus Xenopus; species Xenopus borealis. The sequence goes on from CM044436.1 coordinate 101,214,798, forward strand.
TAATGCAGCTACATTATACTCCTATAGGATGTATTATCTAGAATGCTTGGGACCTGGGGTTTTATGAAGAAGGATATTACCATAATTTGGATCACCAGATCTGTTAAAAAAATCATTTAAATATTGAATAAACCCAATAAGTAGCGATGGGTGAATCTATCCCGTTTCGCTTCACTGAAAAATTTGCGAATTTCCAGCGAAATTCTGTTATTGTTATTGTTACAGAGACAGTAAGATACTTTGGCATATGATTCTACATACAAGAAGGAAAATATTTGCTAATGATCCCAGACATGCAAAACAAAATTATTGTATCTAAATGAACTAAGCAAAGAAAACTGATGTAAATTTGTAACTTCAATATATTTCTTTTTACTTTTGTTTGTTTGTGGGAAAGTTAAAATTCAATAAAAAACTATTTGGAAAAAAAATCTGCCCTTCTGCCTCAACCCTTAAAGGTGGTGGCGCTACAATATTTATTTAAGCATACACGATTCAGTGAGTCATGTTACATCATTAAGCACTGATTAGAATGGATGAGATCACTAAGCAGCTTTCATTCTTGGCTTTCTTCATACCTTTCTAACCGAACATTCACTGTCTCTTGCGCTAACAAAACCTCATCCCCGATTCCTCTTAATGTAGAGGTGCCACAAGGCTCTGTGCTTGGTCCATTGTTGTTCTCTCTGTACACTCTGTCTTTGGGAAATCTCATTCGATCATTTGGCTTTAATTATCATCTGTCTGCTGATGATACCCAAATATATTTATCCACCCCTTCATTAACAGCTGAAACAGAGGCGCAAATCTCTAACTGCCTCCTAGCAATCTCCAACTGGATGAACCAGCGCCACCTCAAACTCAACCTAATAAAAACTGAACTAATCATCTTTCCACCTAAGCCCTACTCCCCCCACCTGGCTCTACTCCCTGTTTTACTATGTCTATTGATGGCATGCTCATTGACCCGGTCAACACGCTGTCTGGGGGTGATATTTGACTCCTCTCTCTTCTTCTCTGATCATATTAATGCCATTGTAAAAACCTGTCACTTTTTCTTACGTAATATTGCAAAAATCCATCCCTTCCTCTCACCTGCTACAGCCAAGACACTCATGCATGCTCTCATCCTATCCCAACTAGATTACTGTAACCTTCTACTAACTGGCCTCCCTAACTCCCATCTCTCCCCACTACAGTCTGTATTAAATTCTGCTGCCAGAATTATCCTCCTCTCATCCAAAAAGGTACAGGCCCCTCCCCTGTTGAAGTCATTATCATGGCTTCCTATAAAACAAAGAATAACTTATAAACTTCTCCTCATAGCCTTCAAAGCCCTTCATTCCCTTACACCTAACTACATCTCATCTCTTGTTTCTCTATATGTTCCTGGCCGAAACCTCCGCTCCTCTCAGAGCAACCGATTGGTTGTACCCCCCACTTCTACTGCTATTTCCCGTGTCAAACCCTTCTCTCTTGCAGCTCCTTATATTTGGAATGCCATTCCTACATCTCTCGGGAGAGAATACTCCCTCAATGTTTTTAAAACAAAACTCAGAGACTACCTCTGGGAGCACCTGGATAACACCTGAACTGGGAACTGGCACTTATACAACAGTTTCACCCACTGTAAAAAGCACTTTTTTACCCCTCCAAATTGTGTCCGTAAGTTACCCTCCCATTTAGACTGTAAGCCCCAAGGGGTAGGGTCCTCCATCATCTTGTCTCCTCAACACTGTGTAATTATATTTTATATTTATGCAAACTGTATTTATAATAATGCACTTATTGTTACTTATTAATGCAGTGATCCCTTGTTTGTTACTGCAAAATTATTGTTGCTGTACAGTGTTTTGCCCTCAAGGAGCGCTATACAAATATAAATATACATACACACATTCAAAACCTGTACAGTATGCAGTCACACCAGTATGCAGTCACACCAGTATGCAGTCACACCAGTGGCTTTGAATATATCTTGCAGAAGAGGCTACATTAATCACTGCACTTTGTTTCTGGGTGTGGACACATACCTTCTACCAGTTTTAGGTTGTATTTTTCCTTTTGAGGTCCTTGGCCTCTCAAGCTTCATTAAGGACTGACGGAGACTCTCCTCTGTATACGCCAAATATACGTGAGACAAGTCAACTTCAAAGGGCTGAAGAGGAAAAAGAAACATAGACCTCTTTTCAATTGAAAGCAGAGATTACCAATGCTTACATTATGTCTGATTAACTATTATAGTATAATGGATTATAATATATTTGATTTATATTGGGAATAATTAACCCATCCCTTATCACAAAATATAATGAAACTTGAATTCACTGATCATACAAAGGTACAATGATAAAGGATGAGTTATGGAACTTCATCAATTATTATTAGGACATATTACAAGGTGAAATATATACACTAAACTTAGTCCCTTTGTAAAATGTATAATGAAGCAATAGAATTCTTAATGAATCAGATGAAAATTGAGCGTAGGACTGGCCAGATATGGGATGACTTTGACGTAGTTGGCCAGCTTAAATATATTGCAATATATGGACAAACAATCCCTGTTGTTTAAAGGGTAAGGCATTTTTTAGTAGCTGTATGCACAGAATGTCTCAATGTCTTAAATATATTGATAATGGGTTGAGTGCAGAGGACCTCTTGTATTTGTCATATAGACAAATACAAGAGCACAACTTTCCCTTGTTTGTTATAGTATATATATATATATATTATATTCTGAGACAATTTGCAATTTGTTTTCATTTTTTTATTATTTCCAGTTTGCAATTTCAGCAATCAGGTCCAAATTACTCTATCAACTATGCACTGATATTGAATAGGAGACTGGAATATGAACAGGAGATGGTGTACATAGAAAGAAGAGTCATAAAAAAAGTATTGATAACAATATATTTGTAGCCTTACAGAGCAATTGTCTTTACAATGGGCCAACGACTCTCATTTGAGTTGGAAAGAGTCAGAAGAAGAAAAAGGCAAATAATAAAAAAACTATAAAAAAAATAAATAATGATGACCAACTGAAACATTGCTTAGAATTGGCCATTCTATAACACACAAGGTAACTTAAAGGTGAAGCACCCCTTTAAAGAGTCACACAGGACAAACAATGTGGTGAAACAGGTAATGACCCTGGATTTGGTATACATTTATTACAATATAGTCTCTAGTTCAGTGCGTGAATTAGAAATTCAGTAAATGATGTATATAAGGATACAAAAAAATCTGGAAGTATCGTTAATTGACTGTCAAACCAAGCCACCTTATCTTAGATTTGCAAAACTGCATTAGTCATAGGAAGGCTTGTGGTGAAAGAATTCTTTTTATAACAGGAACTTCCTATGGTCTCTTTTTGCATCCCACATAAAACTTCATTCACAAAGATAAAAATCAACGTACATCTTTCTTGTCTGGTACTGGAGTCTGTTTTCTCACGTTGTTTCCTGTGTAGGCAACACATTTCTTAGAAAGAAAGACAAAATAAATGTTAGAGATATTCTAGGTGAATTTTACTGGAAGAAATGTGTTCTGTGCCCAGACACGTACCAGTTGCCATTCTCCAATATCTTCATTCCAGTGAACGTAGTCATCTCCTAAATAATTAAAAAAAAAACAAAATAAATTTATGTGCCCAAGAAAATTTCATGAAATGTTATAATTTTCATAAAGATTATCCATTTTTATTGCTACAAATTTTTACAGTGCAAAACGCTACTTACAATGGACTTATTTATTAATGGATAAAAAGAAAAAGCACATTTATAGGGAATAATGTTCCCCCTATGACGTAAAAGGTCATACAAGAGTTTCATAACAATATAAAAGACAGAAGCATTCTACTAATCAGGTGGTAAATAATTATTTTGCCACCAAATCACAGCCTAATATCTAGAGACATTGGTGCAAATTCACTAAAGCTCGAATCGTCTAACGCTAGCGCTAGTTCACCAGCATGACGTCAATTTGCAACTTCACCGATTCATTAACAGTGTCCCTGGTGAAAATTCACCGAGGGCGAAGTTGCACATTGACGAAGGGACGTAACTACGCTAATTCACTAAGATGAAAATTTTTGTGAACGTTACCTCTTACGCTAGACGTTACTTCGTCAGGTCAGACCTGGCGAAGTTCAATACAATAGATACAATAGATAGGAGTTTGAAAAAAAAACTTGACATTTTTTCTAAGTCCCAAAAAAATGCTGGCGTCTTTTACCTTTTTTAGGGTGATAGTCTGAAAAATAGCGAAATTTTTTCGGGGGGTTACCCTCCTTCCCCCGCCTACATTTCCTAACATATGGCAACTCAACTATACAGGGGGCACATGTAGGGCAATAGGACAACTTTATTTTATTTATTAAAGGTTTCCTGGGCTTGTGTAGTGTAATGTAGTGGCTTTAACATATACTTCTATTATACACTTTTGTGCCGTATCCAAATTAGGCATCGCTAGCATAAATGCGCTTTGCCTGGTGAAGTAACAATAGCGCAACTTCGCTACCTTTCGCCGCCCTGAGTGCAAATTTGCATATTAGTAAATTTGCGTAGCGCTTGCAAAAATTCGAACGCCGGCGAAGCTGCCACTAGCGCATTTCCGGACTTCCGTGAATTTGCCCCAATGTGTATAGGTTGGAACAAGGGAGTGATGTTTATTTTTAATTTTAGAGTGAATATAATATACACATAAGAATAAAAGTGTTGTGTACTGCCACCATGTGGTTGATCTAAACCTGAAATCTGAAAAACTAAAAAACTTAGACCTACTACAAAAGAGCCCAACTAACATCAACCTAAATATATATTCACTCTCTTTCAAAAGTTTGAAAAAACACATAGAAATTCGTTTTTGTGGTGGACATTTCATCATGCAGGATGATCCAAATCAAAGCTAAAGCAAGACTATTTAGGGATGAAACAGGAAGGAAACGGAGCTTCATCATAAGGTCAAAGAAAATTGCCCTACAAGCCAGTGGCCCCTCTGGGAAGAGATACAGAAGCCACATGATGCAATTAGCCCCTAATTAACACACTGACAGCTATTATGGCAAAGGTATTACTGCAAATGGATTAATCTTTCACAAATGTAAAGTTTGATAAGCAGAACAGTAATTTGCAACAAAATTATGTTATGACATTATCACTGTATTAACTATCATCACTGATCAAATCAATGAGAATGCCCCAACGTTTCGGCGCTAAGGCCTTTGTCAAGGGGATCCCCTTGACAAAGGCCTTAGCGCCGAAACGTGGGGGCATTCTCACTTTTGGCTTGTGTATCCGCTACTTGTAGGTTGACATTTTTGCCTTGTCTCCTTTTTAGGGGTATGTATATTATAGCTTATGCTGTGATCTATTTTTCATTATTTGTACGTGTCATGTCATGAATTTATCATGTGATTGTGAATATACTAAGTAAAGCATACGTTTTTACATTTACCCCTTGCAGATCCTGAGTGTTTTGTTTGAGTGTGCACATCCATATAGTATATGTTTATGGTTGGGGTCCTATTGTAGGTGTACCCCTGGTTTGTTGCACCTCGTTATTGCCTAAGTGCTAACATATTGAAAATATATTGAAAAGATTTTTGTCTTGGTCTCAGAAGGAGTGCCCTCCACTAACGCATATTGTTATAAGAATTTATATACCCCACTTGTAAATACAGCCAGTATTGGATCTGTAGCCCATCACCCTGGTACCAGGAATATTCCGAAGTCTAGGAGGACTAACGTCTGAGATAATGCACTACAATGGTTTGCCAGACTTGTGAGCAGATTGCTGGCTCTTTTTAAAACTCTTGTGCTATGCTGAAACAGACTGATCAGAATTTAGAATTTCATCCACTGTAAGGACAGAACACTCTTTAATTAATAACAAGTGTAATAAAGTGGTTGCTCACCTTTAAATTAACTTTTAGTATGATGTAGCGAGTGCTATTCTGAGACAATTTGCAAATGGTTTTCCATTTTTATTATTTTTGGTTCTTGAGTTGTTTCAATTCTGCATTGAAATCCTTTTGTCAAAAGAGCAAACAGAATTTTTTTTTTTATATTTCATTTTGAAATCTGACATAGGGTTAGACATATTGTCAATGTCCCAGCTGACCCCTGTCATGTGACTTGTGCTCTGATAAACTTCAGTCACTCTTTACTGCTGTACTGCAAGTTGGAGTGATATCACCCCCTCCCTTTCCCCCACCCAGTAGCCTAACTAGAGAACAATTAGATGTATGCTGAAGCTTACATTACATTTTCGCAACAGTTTAAAGATAGATTCTTATGGATGATGTGATCCTTGCGTCATTCCAATGTTATAAGGTTGAGCTTACGAGTAAGACCAGACCTTCAAACTTTCACAAATCATACATAGAACCGATTGCAAAATCAGTGATTAAAAGTTGCATCACATGTTTTGGGCCTACTGATCCTTCCTCAGGTGCTTCACAACAGTTCCCCAATTTCTTGTAATGGGAAATTTTGCTTGCAATATAAAAGATAGCAGCCCCTCATCTTTGGCAGAAAATAAGCCATAGGGCACCAGTGTGAAAGGAAAACAAGAAATGGGATATTCCTACAGCCACATGGTTCACATTAGGGATGCACCGAATCCACTATTTTGGATTCGGCCAAACTTCTGAATCCTTCCTGAAAGATTCGGCCGAATACTGAACTGAATCTGAACCCTAATTTGCATATGCAAATTATGGGTGGGAAGGGGAAAACCATTTTTACTTCCTTGTTTTGTGCCAAAAATTCACACGAGTTCCCTCCCTGGCCCTAATCTGCATATGCAAATTAGGATTAGGTTCGGCCAGGCAGAAGGATTCGGCCAAATCCTGATGAAAAAGGCCGAATCCTGGCCGAGTCCCGAACCGAATCCTGGATTCGGTGCATCCCTAGTTCACATTGCAGGCAAAAGCGCAGCAACCAAAAGGGGAGCAAGGGAGGTGGTTTCTTACACAGCCTGAGAGATGCCGCTCACTAGGTAAGCATTTATCCACTGGTCTCTCTATCACTGTGGAGTCTGAACTGCTACTGCTACTGCTACTGCTGCTTGGAAAAAGAAAGGGCCCCAGAAAATAGCATGGAAAATTCAAGTCATGAGAAGAAAAAAAAGATGGGAAAACTAATTTCACACCTTTTGTGTAGCATCCAATGGAAACATATTATTTAAAGATCTTATGTTCCACAAACTAGATCATGTAAAAATAATATTGGTGTGAAGAAGTTCTTGAACAAAAGCAAAACATAGCTCATAATATATGATTTGCCTTTCTCTCATTAAGGCTGGGGACAGACAGGGAGATTCGGGGAGATTCTGTCGCCTGGCGTTTAAAGGGCAAGGAAAAGCAAAGAAATAAAATCCCATTTTTACTTTCTTTAATGAAAAAGAAATCTATCTCCAATATACTTTAATTAAAAAATGTGTACTGTTTTTATAAGAAACCTGACTGTATGCAGTGAAATTCTCCCTTCATTTAGTGCTGTGGATAGGAATTTTCATACAGTCCCTAACTTCTGGCAGGTTAACAATCATACTTATGAACAGCAGGGGGAGCCCCTGCCTTACTTACCAGCCATGCAGAACTCAAGCACCTTTGTTTTTTGATAATTTATGATGACCCCTAAGAAGCCCAGACCACACTGAGCATGTGCGAGTCTTGATATTGCAGAGATGTCTAACAAAGTTACAAGATGACAGCCCCCTGTGGCCAACTTTGAAAGGATAAATCATTTGTTTGATTAGGCTTGTGGTGCAGTAAGTTCATGTTTATGTTTAGTATACAAAATACAGTATTTCTAGCCTTATTATATTTTACACTTTCCTTGCCCTTTAATAGCAGGCGACAGAATCTCCCCGAATCTCCCTGTCTGTCCCCAGCCTAAAGGGTTGCTTTAGAGTAGGGTATACAGTATTTCTGACATAAGGAATTCAAGATGCCATTGTGAATATAAAAACGTGATACCTTTAGCACATTATAATGCACCTGGGCAGTAATCCAGCTAATCAGTTTGGTTGCTATGGGTCACAAAAGCTGGTACCTGGGTTGGTTTTCTTAAACCCAGGTACCAGCTTAAATTATAACAAAAGGGTATTTAAGAGACAAAGGCACTAACAGCCACACCTCCTCTGATGAAGCGCCCAATAGCGCGAAACGCGTCAGGAGGGAGTGGCTGACACAGGTAGGCAGACAGGGGGGTAGCACTGCACTGTGGTTTTCTGTTTAAAAAAATGTGTTTGTAAATTTACTTTTCTGTGTTTGCACAAATAAATGTCTTTATAGAGATGGCCTGAACCTGCTGCATAAAAGCAGACCCACAATATGATTCTACCAGGGCCATACTTCATTGTACATATTGTTTATATAAATAAGCAGCCATGGGGGCAGCCATTCATAGGAGAAAGGGTTCAGTTTCAGCAGATAAGCTCTGTAGAACACAATGGTGTTATCTGTTATCCACTATTTATCCTGTGCCATATAGCCTTTTTTCAATTTCCGACATTGCTACTCAGCAGCTTGTTTATATGAACTATAGTAGTGTTTCTGAAGCAAACACACCAGTTTTACCAGTGCAGGGTAATAGTACATATTTTCATTACTTTGATACCAGCCCAATTAATTCCATCCAGGATGTGGCATCCTTGCAACAGGATCTTGACAAACTGGCAATCTGGGCAGATAAGTGGCACATGAGATTCAATATTGATAAATGTAAAGTCATGCTCCTGGGATGTAAAAATATTCACTTATACCCTTAATGGGACTGCACTAGGCAAATCCATTATGGAAAAGGACCTTGGAGTCCTTGTAGATGATAAACTTGGCTGTAGCAAGCAATGCCAGTCAGCAGCATCAAGGGCCAATAAGGTCTTGAGCTGTATTAAAAGGGGCATAGAGTCACGGGAGGAGGGGGTCATTCTTCCACTTTATAGAGCACTTGTCAGGCCACATCTAGAATATGCCGTACAGTTTTGGTCTCCCTCACTCAAACAGGACATTATTGTATTAGAGAGGGTACAGAGAAGGGCAACTAAGCTGGTAAAAGGTATGGAAAATCTTAGCTATGAGGAAAGACTGGCTAAATTGGGGATGTTCACACTGGAGAAGAGACGCTTAAGGGGTGATATGATAACTATGTATAAATATATAAGGGGATCATATAATAATCTCTCTAATGCTTTATTCACCAGTAGGTCTTTCCAGCTGACACAAGGTCACCCATTCCGTTTAGAAGAAAAGAGGTTCCACCTAAATATTCGGAAGGGGTTTTTTACAGTGAGAGCTGTGAAGATGTGGAATTCTCTCCCTGAAACTGTTGTACAGGCTGATACATTAGATAGCTTTAAGAAGGGGTTGGATGGATTTTTAGCAAGTGAGGGAATACAGGGTTATGGAAGATAGCTCATTATACAAGTTGATCCAGGGACTAGTCCGATTGCCTTTTTGGAGTCAGGAAGGAATTTTTTTCCCCTCTGAGGCAAATTGGAGAGGCTTAGCATGGGTTTTTTTTTGCCTTCCTCTGGATCAACTAGCAGTTAGGCAAAAAAAAAAAAAAGGTTGAACTTGATGGACGTGAGTCTTTTTTCAGCCTAACTTACTATGTTACTATGTAATCATAGGTACAAACAATTTAAAAACCATCGCCATTTTCAAAAGAGCTTCAATACTACGTCACTCTTGACGTTTCCTCCTAACACACAAATGTTAACCCTTACTGTTGTCTCTCCAGTGAAAATTAGGTTATTCAAATTACATCAGAACGTATTCAGACACGTGGTTCAATTTAAATAAGTCTTTTCAAAGTTACGTTGTTTCCCTTTGACTCAATATCAATGTTCTCTTTTTTTCAACCCAATTCAACTATGTAACTGTAACTCACGGGAATCAGCGAAGAGCTGAAAGAAGACACGAAGATTATCGAAGAAGATGGCTGCTGTTAACTACTCCAACGGCTAATTCTGCCGCGATTTGCATCCCAACATTCTTGAAACGGAAAGGCGAAATTTTTTTACCTTGTCCCTTTTTGCAGCCGCACCCTCTAATTACCATGCCCATTTTACAAAATTTGGCAGGTTATGAAAGTTTGAATACATTTCTGTAGTTTTCATGTTTTATTACAGTTTTACTAATGAAGGTGAATTGCCCTTTAAAGTGATACTGACACTAAAAAATTACTTTTTAAATGTTACCTATAAGGTCATGTTGATCATTTTTTGCTTTTGTATATAATTGTTGTTTGTTTTTGTATATAATTGTTGTTTGTTTTTGTATATAATTGTTAGGTGAAGTTCCTAAGCCTGACTCTCTGACTTTGCCAACCTGACTGTCCCATCTCAGTCTGTTAGTTACAGTTTCTAATGATAGACTCCTGCTGCACAAATATGGCAGCCCCCTCATACAGGAACATGGGGGATCAGACAGGTAATGTAAAATCATCATGCAAATACTTTACGGCAAAGTTAGAAGTAGCTGTCAAAGCCAATATTATAATAGATGTAAAAAAGAGTTTCATTTCAGATGTCGGTATCTCTTTAAGCTCTTATTCAAAACAGTTCCAAATGTATCTTAATTATCTTTTCTGGACTCTCTGCCAAGAACCAATTTTTTTTTTAAAGTACGGATTTAGTTCTCTTTTAAAGGGATTCTGTCATGGGAAAAAATTTTTTTCAAAACACATCAGTTACTAGTGCTGCTCCAGCAGAATTCTGCACTGAAATCCATTTCTCAAAATCTGACATGGGGGTAGCCATTTTGTCAATTTCCCAGCTGCCCCTGGTCATGTGACTTGTGCCAGCACTTTAGAAGGGAACTGCTTTCTGGCAAGCTGTTGTTTTTCCTTCTAAATGTAACTGAATGGAATGCAGTGGGATGTGGGTTTTTACTATTGACTGCTGTTCTTATATCTACCAGGCAGCCGTTATCTTGTGTTAGGGAGCTGTTATCTGGTTACCCTCCCATTGTTCTGTTGTTGGGCTGCTGGAGGGGAAAGAGGGAGGGGTGATATCACTCTAACTTGCAGTACAGCAGTAAAGAGTGATTGAAGTTTATCAGAGCACAGGTCACATGACTTGGGGCAGCTGGGAAATTGACAATATGTCTAGCCCCATGTCAGATTTCAAAATAAAATATAAAAAATTCTGTTTGCTCTTTTGAAATATGGATTTCAGTGCATAATTCAGATTTTTTTCCCCAAGACAGTGTCCCTTTAAGGCATTAGCGCTTGAAATACAATAAAAGTAAAACCGCTCCTGTGCTTTTGGGTCTGAGCTCCAGCGACTAAAAAGTCGGGCTGAGCTTTGCCCACCCCACAGGGCGGAGTTAGTTTGTGTACATGTCCGACTCCTCCCACTTATACGCCTGGGGCGGGACAGCGTGATCTGAAAGCTATAGGTATAGTTCCCACTGCCGGTGCAGCTTTACTGAAGTAGAGATTGTGTACAAGTCACCTAGGGTTGCGTCTCCCTCGCTGCAGAGCGAGTAAATATGTAAAATACACTAGTTATTCCAGATATGTGCCCCGCCTCAGCATTGCCCTTCCTGTACGTCACGCCCTGGGAGTGGCCTGTGTTTCAAACAATCGAGAGCCGTATTTCCGCTTAGTACGTCTTTGTAAACAATAGAAGCAAGTCGTTCCTGCTGTTCCGTTTCGAGTTCCGTATCCACGTCCGGGCGCCCCCGCTAGCAGCTCGACTCTGATGAACCCGTGTAGTCGGTATTATCCTGCCTGGCATAAGCCTCCTAATATGAGCCAGGATTATCAGGCTCTGCACTGGACCCTCGCACATCACACGACGAGTCTTTACCGTCTTGGCTTGCAGCTTGCGTAGAAGAAACCATGGAGTAATGCAGCGTTAGACGAGGGGAGGACTCGGAGAGGTAAAGGCATATAGTCATTGTGCTGTGTGTGTATTGGGCCTCCTTTTACTTCCATAAAGACCAATTAGCAGCCCCCAGTCTCAGAGTGGGCGTGGCCCCTGTAACAACCCCTCTACTCCTTTACTGCACTGCTGTGGATTGCTATAGATCTCCCAGCATCCCCTGACAGTGCCAAGTGCTTTTCTCTCTACATCACAGGTGTCAAACCTCAAGTCCCACAATGCAATGAAGGAGTCTGACAGCCACAGTCAGGCAAATGCATTGTGGGACTTGTAGTTCCTTAACAGCTGGAGGGCCAAGGTTTGACACCCCTGCTCTACATAGTTACAGGGACATCTTCCCAAGAAGCCACAGACTTCAGGCCACTCACAAAGGAACAGTAACACCAAAAACTGAAAGTGTTTTTAAAGGGATACTGTCATGGGTAAAAAATGTTTAATTTTTCAAAACACATCAGTTAATAGTGCTTCTCCAGCAGAATTCTGCACTGAAAATCCATTTCTCAAAAGAGCAAACAGATTTTTTTAATATTTCATTTTGAAATCTGGCATGGGGCTAGCCATATTGTCAATTTCCCAGCTGCCCCAAGTCATGTGACTTGTGCTCTTATAAACTTCAGTGACTCTTTACTGCTGTACTGCAAGTTGGAGTGATATCACCCCTCCCTCCCCCCCAGCAGCCTAACAACAGAACAATGGGAAGGTAACCAGATAACAGCTCCCTAACACAAGATAACAGCTGCCTGGTAGATCTAAGAACAACACTCAATAGTAAAAACCCATGTCCCACTGCATACTATTCAGTTACATTGAGAAGGAAAAACAACAGCCTGCCAGAAATCCGTTCCATCCTAAAGTGCTGGCACAAGTCACCTGACCAGGGGCAGCTGGGAAATTGACAAAATGTCTAGCCCCATGTCAGGTTTCAAAACTGGATATTAAAAAAAATCTGTTTGCTCATTTGAGAAATGGATTGCAGTGCAGAAGTCTACTGGAGCAGAACTATTAACTGATGTGTTTTGAAAAAAACCTGTTTTCCCATGACAGTATCCCTTTAAAAGAATGACCAGATCATGTATTGTTGCCATCCACTGGTGGAATGGGTATATTTGCTTTACATAAACATGCTGCTTGTGTAGCCATGGGGGCAGCCATTGAAGCACAGGATACTCAATACATAACAGATGCTTTCTGAAGAATCCCATTGTATACTACAGAGTTTATCTGCTGGGTATCCTGTGCCTTTTCTGTATTTTATTTTTACCTTTGAAGGGCTGCCCCCATGGCTACAGATATGCTGCATAGCTTATATGTTGTCTGCTGGGTATCCTGTGCCTTTTTGCATTTTTGTTTCTTTTTTAACCTTTGAATGGCTGCCCCTGTGGCTACGACAATATTGTGGTCCTTGAGGTTAATCTTTTTGTATTTCAAGTATTGTATAAATTATATTAAATTTAATGTTATATATATAGAATGGGAAGAGGTTAATGTATTTTATGGAAGGGGTTTGTACTTTATTAAGGGAGCTCAAGGTAGGCTGCCATTAGCAAGTTGCCAATAGCCACAAAACGTGCAAAGCCTACAACATATCTCCCAACATTTTGGAAGTAAGAAGAGGGACAGTGGTTTTTTTTCACAAATAGTGCGGCTAAACTTTTTGACCACACCTGTTTTTGTGGCCACACCCCCTAATCACCATGTTCATTCTACAAAATTTGGCAGTTATGAAAGCTTGAAAATATTTCTCCTGTTACAATTACTTATTTACTTATCTCAAAAGTGTTACAAAGTATCTTATTTACACCAGTTAGTTGTTCTGGGCTCTCTGTCAAAAGTCCATTAAGTTAGAAACATTGGTTCTTTTTCTGGCTGTTCAGTGCAGAGAAAAGAGGGACTTTCCAGTACAAATGAGGGACTGCAGGTTGAGCTGTCAAAAACGGGACTGTCCCTCCGAAAAAGGGACAGTTGGGAGGTATGCTACAATATGTTCTGGGCATGCCTTTGCCGTTTTTTAATGATTCTTTAATACATTTCTATTTTTTTAATGGACGAAAAATCGTTTTCTTTGCTCCATTTTTCCTGTGCTCCCAAAATAAAAGTACCGACCTTCCTATAAATTTATCTTCTTCCCCTATTAATAACATTAACGGTATTTTACCAGCCTGGCTTGTAGAAATTATGGTTGATCCCAATCAACCATCATTTTTACAAGCCAGGCTGGTAAAATACCGGCCATATGGCTAGACAGCAGCTTGTTTATATAAACTATAGTAGTGTTTCTGAAGCAAACACCCCAGCGTTACTAGTTCAGCACATCACTACATTATATCTTCATTACTTTAAAACAGTGTTCAGTGCTACAGCTGAACTGTAAAGTTGCCTGCGCCTATTCACAAGCGGCGCTGCGTTTTTCTAAGTTGCTCGAAATTGCAGAGGCACAGAAGACAAAAAAAGAACAAAAAAAAACTAAAAAAAAAAGAACAAATCCCTAAAAATTAATATAGGTAAAAATGCAGTATTTTTATTCCATAATTTGGAGACACAGATCTTTACTGCTAAAGGGCTGTGGTTTCCTTGGGCTGATACAGAAGTACAAAACATCATGTACAACATTTCTAGTCTAGTTCTTTAGTTAAGTTTTAGTTCTCCTTCAATTGCAGGTAAGTTCTAATGTGCATACATTGACCCTGAGTCCTGTCATTTCCATCAAAATGGAATTTAAGTTGTAAATGTAAGGGCAGAACTACATGGACGATTCACGCCCGTTTTCGGTGGATGCCACGCTGTGCTTAAAACCGCATGCGACGGAAAACCAGGTAAGTAATAGAAAAGTCGGATGGTGTTGCTGCATCTTCATCCGACAGTTGTGTCGCCTCGGATCCACCCTTGCAACACCGTCCAACTTTTCTATTGTTGAACTTGTTTTCTGAGTCACATGTGTTTTTGCGCACAGCGTTGCATCTGCCGAAAACGGACATGAATGGTCAGTGCAGTCCTGCCCTAAGACTCTGCACATCTGATATAGTCATTCACAGCAGTTATTGTATGCTTCAGAGCTGCTTCAACGAGGTGCATTGGATCTAGAGCTGCCACCTGATCAGTATTTTAACTGATGTCATGACAGTATCCCTTTAAGTAGGTCAATTCATTGGCAGTGTAAATGTGTGGACCTGAATCAGCAACCCATGTTTATACCTTCAGCCCACCCTGTTTTTATACTAAGTCATTTCACTAGAGAGTGGGTTGAACACAGGCACATATAAAGGAGGAGGATTTTGCTGGTATTGGAATGCAGGTATGCAGTGGGTACAAGCAGCACCCTATCAGAACCTCACTTTACAAATACAGGTATGACATCATTATCCGGAAACCCGGTTTCCAGAAAGCTCTGAATTATGAAAAGGCTGTATTCCATAATCTCCATTCTAATCAAATGATCCAACACACTGATTTCCCTTTTCTCTGTAATAATAAAACAGTAGCTTGTGCTTGATCCCAACTAAGATATAATTAATCCTTATTGGAAGCAAAACCAGCCTATTGGGTTTATTTAATATTTACATGACTTTCTAGTAGACCTAAGGTATGAAGATCCAAATTATGGAAAGATCCGTTATCCATTATTGATTGCATATTTGAATGTTGCTTAGAATATCCGTTTCTGTAATTATGCAGAATAACGCCTGGGCGACGTTTCCCGTTTAAATTTGCAGGTGCGCGGCACTAGTCACGTGTGTATTATATGACTCGGCTCCTTTATGAAATTGGTATTTATGTTGCTTAATGTGATGGACCGGTTTCATTCAGTTTCATTGACACTGTGAGCTGCGGACTTGCAGGAGACAAAATACCTGAAAATATCTATAAAAACAAGAGCATTGAAGTCACCCGCTCCAAACACTTCAATCACGTAATTGTGGGAAATAGCCTGTGGCATTTGCGTGTGAAGGAAACATTTGGCACAAGCCACAAAACTCTTCAACTGCCTCCCCCCCCCCCTTATGTTAAT
>CM044436.1:101239970-101266879 GCA_024363595.1 Xenopus borealis
CCCCCCCCCCCAGTAGCCTAACAAAAAAAAAATGTTTTCCCATGACAGTGTCCCATGTAAGTCTGACGGCAAGAAAGGCCAAAATTAATACAGTATATTGAGGTTTGCTTGTTGTGTTTTCTGTTAAAAAATAAAAGTCTTGTATTGCCTTGATTAGTGTAAGATACGGGTCACATGGATCATAAGATAGCTATATTCAGAAACCATAAAAATGGTGCTTGTATTAATAGAACAGAAACAGTTTCACAATGCATTGGCACTGGACTGTTTGTTCAACTGAAATGAAAAGATGAGCTCAATAAAATCAAGGACATTGATCATTGTTCTCTTCCTGCAGTTCCATGCCATGTTGATGTCCAACTTGCCTCACCTCTTCCACAGTCTTTCTCCAATGAATCCGTCCCACCACTTGGCTCTCTTGACTAGACAGCTACAGCATTGCATGGCTTGTCACCAGTTAGTGCAGTTCAGAGGCTCCACATTGGCTCTGGTCATTGTTACCTTGGAATTGGAGAAGCTAACTGCTGATTGGTTCCCTGCCATTACTGAGCTGCTGAAAAAAGCAAAGGTAGGTGTCGAAACTGGCAGCTATGGCTTTGCTGTCATGGTCTTTGGAAGGAAAGATACACTAGCTTCCCAGTAAAAAAGTCTGCATTTTGTACACACAATCTTTTGTTCTTATGGATGAAAGATGCCATATTGCTTGTCTTGATGACGACATTTTGGAACATATATTTTATGGGGTTGGAACAAATACTGTAGCTTCTATGTTGGAAGGAGTTTGAAGAATGGGAAACTTGTTTACAGCCCAGGGGAATATATGCAGATTTTACTTGTACTGATGTTGTTGGATAAAGCATTTTGTATATTTTTCTATTTTACCGGCCTGGCCGGTATTTTTGATGGTTGATCCCAATGTTATTAATAGGAAAAAAAGATAAATCTATAGGAAGGCCGGTATTTTTTTCAAGAAAAGGTGGCAACCCTAGTACCAGCCCAAGGCAACCACAGCCCTTTAGCAGTAAAGATCTGTGTCTCCCCAGTAGATGCCCCAGTAGCTCCCCATCTTCTTTTCTGATTCACTGATTCACATGCTCTGTGCTGCTGTCACTTACTGAGCTTAGGGACCCACTCACAATATACAGTACACATAGAATAGAAATACAGTCACAATATAAGGCTGATTAGTCATTAATACAGATAATTACTACACAACAGCACAGAAACCAGTGCAATTAGCATCAGAATTTAATAATTAGCCCTGTAGCATCAGCTTATATTACAGACCAACCTCATATTCTGCTGGAAAAATAGTGATGACCCCTTAGCTTAGCTTCTCAACAGCTGCTCAGAGCCCACTGAGCATGTGAGTGTCACAGACACTTTCCAAGATGGTGACCCCCTGTGACAAGTTTGAAGTCCTGGATCATTGCTGCTATTGACAAGCTGAAACTTTAGGCTGTTATATAAAACATGGCATTATTAGCCATATTCATTTTAGGGTTTAGTTCTCCTTTAACAGATAATACTATTTGAGGCATCTTGTTAGGCCAATAGATGGTGGCAACGGTTAATGTTCCTGATGGTTCAAGAAAGGTTTCCTTTGCCGACCTATTTTCTTAGAAACAATCATGCTTTCAAGATCAAGTCTTCCTGAATGACAATGATTAGATCTGGCAGCCTTTATTTAACTATACACATTGGTAGGACCATTATCAAATTTTGAATTTGTTCAAATTCCTTTTACTGTAATAAATTTGACCATACTTCAAAAAGGCAAAACGACTCCCCCCCCCCTTCCCTCGTAAAATTTGGATAAAATGGAGTCTACGGGAGACAGCCTTTCCATATTTCGGAGCTTTCTGGATAATGTATCCCATACCTCTAATGTTGCATATGTAGGATGTATAGTTTGAGTTGCATTGTACATTATTGTTAAAGCCTTATTATATTGTCTATGCTTATAGGGAATCGTTTAATGTATGTACTGAGCTCTCATTTCTTCATTGCAGGTTGACAGTGCCAAGTTTATTCTTTGTAAAGAATTGGTGGACCAACACCTTGGCATGCTGTCTCCGTCCAACCACGTCTATGTTTTCATTTCTTCCAAAAGAAACCCTCAGGTCTATTATAAAGAGAAATCCTCCGTCTGTTCTCCCGCAGGGTGTTATCCACAGCCAATGAGCATGAATCCACAGATTCCAGGAGTTCTGCTCTCTGCCAGGAATCAAGCCGAAGAGGAAATCATGGAGACCGAGTTCTATGATGGTTTCCGATATCTGTATAATGAAGAGAGTGTCTCGGAGGATAGAATGATACAGGAGATGATCGCAGGCAAGAAGCAGCTACAAGAAGCCAGATGTCCGTGCCCTGTTTTGCAGGCTCCTCCGCAAGACCAGTAAATACCTTGTTAGGCTTCACTATCCAAAGCAGGGGAAACCATGATACAAGGGCTTTACTTTTCTTTTAGGAAATACTGTCTTCCTCCCATCATGCCAAATCCAAATCTCTTTGCCAAATATGAGAGTCTCCTTACTGCCTATCCTAATGCTAGTTGTACAACCATGCAGTGTGCACTTCTTTAGGCTCATATGTCAATCATGTTATCATCAGGTGATGCACAAAGTTTATCGTTCTACAGTTTGCTAAATCCCTTTCTCTATTAATCTTGTGAAATATTATTATGATTTGCCTTGACTTTTCATGCTAGTGACTTGTCTATAGGACACGCTTTGACCCTGCCAAGTTTTTGCAATAGAAAATTGACACTCAGGACCTGCCTTTCATTTGTACCGAGGGGTAATCGAGGTATGGAGTTTGGCTACGAGTTTTGGGTGGAGACATAGAATTCTGGGAAATGAAAAGAATGGCAGTCCCTCTGACTGGGCAACGCTGTGATGGGAAAATTGTGAGCAAACATTGCTTCAAAAGCAAATATGCCTATTTAAATGTGTGAGTGCCACCTACTAGGCTTGAAATACTCATTTTATTAATATTTTTTTTCAGAAAAAAAGAGCTTAGTATTTTTAAATGTATTTATATGCAATTCAAAGAGGAATAGGAGATGTTTCCCGTGTTTGTATTTGCCGTCCACAAAGGTCCAATAGTTGGTTTTTTTTTAGGGATCCAAAAATGAATATGCCACGCAGCAGTATCTTCATTTGTTGGCGAAATAGGAAGAATTGTAGTTTAGCTCCTGCAAGGCAGCAGTTCGCACAGTTCTTATGCAATGTTACATTTCCTCTTATTTAAAAAACAAAAGGAATTCTTTCAAATCTGCCCAGATTTTGTCAGGGAGTTTGGCTGCTTTCATATTACCTTATCGTTTTAATAGGTGCGTTAGATGAGGATGGCAGTACCGCAGCAGATCTAATTGTTTGGGCCATTGGCTTGATCAAACAGAGCAATAAAGTTGTGCCGTCCTAGTGAAAAGCCACTTTCCACAATGATTTGGATACGTGTATGGCCATGTTTAGTGCATTAAGTTCCTTGTTTCTTAAATATTTTCCTAAATTGCCTTGTGAGTCAGATAAAATGCATGTTCCTTGTGCAGCTTCATTATTGTTTTTTTAACATATTGTTTTTAATTTTGAAATGTATGTGTTCAGGTTGGTGTGTTTTATTGATGTGTGAATGTGTAAGCCATTGTTTGGCAATTCCAGTGGATTTGGCTTTCGGGGAGGGGTTTGTGTTTTTTTTTTAATGGTTTTTTATGGTTTATTGCATATTATAATGTATTATTCCAGCAGCACAATATAACCCTTTTTTTAATGGCACACACAGTCTAATGATTCTAATCCAATGCATTGGAGCATTCCTTTCTACATTCCAGGGACCCCTTTTTTCTTGTCTCATCTTGAGTTGCTACAAAGTAACCAATGCAGCGGGGTTAAAGGGACCCCTGCAGAGAATGCTTTAGGACTGCTTACAAATAGGCAAGAGAACACTGTCCAGTTTTGATTTAAATGCCCACGTTTGCTTTGAAATTTTAGCCTGATGCATAGGTCACATGTACATGCCCAATGTAGAGCATTTCACTCATGCAACTGCCATCTGTATTGGCTAATTTTGAAAACAGCACCTGTCTGATAAAACACCCACCACAGCTCCAGATATGATGCAGGGGACTGCAATCTGACTGATGTACATGGAGCATAAAACTGGCATTTTGCCCTGTGCTCTCTAAAGCTGGCCATAGATGTAAAGATTTTTGAAAGATCCAATAGTTATCGTGAGACCACGATTGTCCCAAAATGATTGTTTAAATGTCCGATGTGTCCATCAACTAAAAAGACCATTTCAGGGGATAATGCAGCAAAACTGAAGGGTTGCTGCCTGCTTGGCCCTGCAAACATAGGTAGATTGCATGGGGACCGATAAAGATTTTCTAACCTGGACGATCAATTTTCGGACGAAAAATCGTAAGATGTGGGATCGTTCGAATCCCAATAACCGCACGATAATTTGACAGATTGGTCGGACTTCCCTAAGATCAGTCGTTCGGCAGAGAAAGATCTTTGCGTCTGTGGGGACCTTAAGGTCTGTTTGTTGCTGCTCCATGTACACCAGCCAATGTGCTTTCCATTCCATAATATCAGTGTCCGGTGGAAGGGGCATTTGATCACCATTGGTTTCCACTTGTCGACAAAGGTGGTCAAAACACCCTGTGTGTCATTGGTAAAGGCAATTTGGCCTGCAGCAAAACCATCTACAGGGCAGTGGTGGTCAATGATTGCTTTTATCTGCTCCGTGTTTATAGGAGAAAGCTACAGAGGCTTTTTATTGCCAATAGATTAGCTGCAATAGTGCAAGCTAGAATGCTATATTGATTCTGTAGAATGAGTGAAAAGCTCTAGAAGCTCTCTGTTTGTTTAGGATAGCAGCTGCAGTATTAGCTTGGTGTCTGAGTTTCTCCCTGCTCACTTATAGCTCTGAGCTCAGATTACAGCAGAGAAAGTAGGGGGTGGATAGGAGCAAACTGAGCATGCTCACGCCCGGGGCAAGGAGGTTTAAGCTGAAAACAGGAAGTCTGATACAGAAGCCCATGTGTACACAATAGAAGGAAAGAAATGCTGTGTTTCTTTTGACAGAGGACTCAGAGCAGCATTACTTTGAGGGTTTACTGGTGTATTTAGATGGACCTTTCTGATAAGGCTTACTTAGTTTTAACCTTTCCCTCTCCTTTAAGCTACTTTTATTGATGTCGGAAGCAGAAAATACTGTACTAATATACTGGAATTAGAACGGTTACAATATGAGCTAAAAATTCAGAGCCGTCCACTTAATTTACAGTGGTGTTTTCCTAATTGTCCAGGACTGGATTAATGTCATGACATTTTTGTTTAACCCGGTGGTTAAAATTATTTCAGATGTTATATTTAATAGAACCTTCTATGGGAAGCCCACAATAGTGCATGTCAGATGAGAGTCTCTTCCAAGCACTTTATGGAGCTACACTCCTCCTATGAGCCTGGTCTGGAGCAGCCAATAGACCAATCCCTCTCCAGGTGATCATATTAACCTAGGAGTCATCTCTGGGCAAACCTTTATACTAACCCTTGTGGTTTTTAAAAAGCACAGGTCATGTTGCCTGTTTAAAAGCATCTTATTGGTTGTTATGGGTTACTGCACCTACCAAATTTTGTGCCTTTTATTCCATAGGGGAACACGTCTAACCTTTAAAGTGGACCTGTCACCCCAAAAAAATCTTCAAAATCCTATTTTATCACATTAGTCAAGCAAAATGAACATTAATTACACTATATAAATTATTTGGATCTTGTTTCCTTCAGTCTGGGAATTCATAATTATAGCAAGCGGGCAGGAGCCATTTTGTGGACACTGTTATTAAGACAAGCCTTGCATCATCTCAGAATCTTGTTTGTGCACCAGAATGGGGGACCCGATGTCTATCCCCATGTCCTGGCTACACAATTAAATGGTTAAGAGAACTGGGGGAAGGTGTGGGGAGCAGTGACATCTAGAAAGTGCTGAATGGAAAGTGAAAGTAATTATCTGCCCCGCCTCTATGCCTAAGGCATAGAGGAGTGGCAGACAATATTTGATTGACAACTGAGATTTTTAAATGAGCTTAAAACAGCTATGAATGGTTTAATAAAAAATTGAAATTGGATTTCATGTTTAATTTGAAAAGGACTTTTATTATACAGATTTTTGTGTCTGGGTGACAGGTCACTTCTCTCTAGTGCAGGCTCACCTAAAGCCGGTGGGTCAGGTGGTTCGGGCAGACTTCCGCATGAGTTTTCCAGGTCAGGTTTGGGTTGAGCTCTTCCTTCCACTCTCCCCGCCCGTACCTCCTCCAGCGGCCTCCATTCATAGACACATGCCTGCCTTGCCCTCTTTCGTGACATGAGACTAGTAGTAGTTTTTGAAAAAATAATGTTTTCCCATGACCGTATCCCTTTAAGATACTATAGGGATGCAACACGTTCCAGTATTTTTCAGTTGTCAAAATGTTTGGCTTAATATTGAACTGAAACCATAATTTGTATATTTCTCATCTTTAAAAAAAAAAAAATTCAAAATGACATTATATAGAAATAAGTATTTTTTGTGTAAAGAACTGGTCCTCTTCTGAATCTTTCAAAAAGTTCTATTATTTGGCCAAATCGTGAATATGTCGCATCCCTACTATAATATGAATGTGTAAATTGTTAATGCAGTATCCCTGTACGTTGAATTTGGGCCAATTACATTTTGTTGAGGCGGCTGCAAGAAAATTGTGTGCCAGGTACTGAATGATCTTTTCTTAAATGTGAATTGGCAGCTTTAGCAGGGATGTCCAGTGGCCGACACAGAATGCTGGGAGTAGTAAATCAGAAAGCTGGATATCCTTGGGTTACAGTATCATTGTACAGATGAAGAACTGCCAACTACAAACTGTCATCGCTTTTGTTGGGATTGGTGCTTTCCTGTGTGTTTCTCACGTTATCAGTGCGGTGTGTAACATCTTAAGTGAAGATCTGCCAGATCTCCAACTATGTGCCCTCATGTTGTAAAAACTTGTTTATTTATTTCCCAGATAATGACAGCAAGAAATAAAGCACTTTTTTTTTTTCTTTATCACATAACTGTGAGTTTTCTGCTATCTCAGTAAAGCAGGTGCTACTTCTGGCTTAACTAAATGCTGTAAAACATGTTTGTTTGGGGTTTTTTTTTTCCATCTAAATAAAGGTTTTGTTTTTTTACATTAATGTGTAATTATTGGTGACCAATGTTGCACTTTTTTAGTGCAGGTATCCTAGACAATTTAAAACCCACAGAACCATGGGTAGATTCTTTTCAGTCATTTAGGTTTATTCTACATCAATAAAAAAAATGTATTTATAGAATTGTTGCACAGGAGCAATCCATCTCTACTATGGAGCAGCCTCAAGCCCAACAATCCATGAAAAGCTTGAACTCATCATCCTAAAAGCAAAGGCTATAGGAAAGGAAGATTATCATGACCCTTGAGTTAAGGGGTTTGGAGAACCCTACAATAGATGGAAACAGCAAATAGAGCAGTCTTTCCAAATGAGTCCACGGACTAGTTCTCAAGTATCCAATAGGCCTGGAATGAGTTGCCCTTGTTTTTTATGCCAATAAATTTGAATATACTCACAACTCGAATGGGAGCCAATTTCTGAAAAACCTTGAATGTCTAATATTCGGTCAAATAGTCCCGACCTGAAAATTCTAATAGAGTATGAAGGTCAGGAAGGCAAATAACATTCTAATGGTTCAACAGACCTCTGCCACTGACTTGTAAATTAACTTGGCAGGTTATAGGTGGCAAATAATTGAGTTAAGCTGGCCATACACGGGCAGATAAAGCTGCCGATAGCGGTCCTTTAGACCAATTTGACATCTTATCTTCCCGTGTATGGGGCTTTCAAGGAGTTTTCCAGACCAACATCTGGACACCATATCAATCGGGAAAGTTTGATTTTTCTGACGACCGACCCATCGGAGCCCATTGTTCCTGGTTGTAATCCGATCGCTCGACCATAGAGCCGAACATTTGGACTACCCCCGATATATCCCTGTCGTTGGTGGCATATCGTGGGAAAGATCCGCTTGTTTGGGGATGTCGCCAAACGAGAGGATCTTATACTGTATGGTTAGCTTTAGAACTATTTCTGTGGTCAAGGGGTGATAAATCTCACATTTGGTGCTTTAAATTTGTAGTTTTGACACAAATCTTTACCATTTGAACCTTATCTGCCCCAAGTGTGTTGTGAATTAACGTACTGCACTATATTGCTTCCTGGTTTCTTTGTTGCCATAGGCATTGATCTATTTGAGTATTATGTAATATTGATGTATAGGCAGCTATCTCCGCTATCTTATTTATTGTAGTTTGTTGATGTAAAGGGACTGTAAATAAGGCTTTTGCACTACTGGCCAATTGCCAGGTCTGAATTGTGGTCTTTGGTCCAGGTATAGATCAATCATGGTTTTCTACCTTGTCTGCAGTACTTCAATGGAAAGATTTCAGATATTGCGATGCAGTTGGACAGGTTAAAATAGTTGAAGGGTTGAGCCTGATTGACGTGTCTTTTTTTTTAAACCGAACTTACTATGTTCCTATGAGCGGATCTGCTCCACAGCTGCCCGATGTGTCAGCAACCAGATACAAAGCCTCGTCTCAGAAGCAGGGCCAAATTTTACTTTCTGGTGCCCCATGGCTGGCCACTGTCCTTCTGCCCCCCCCCCCCGGTGCGTAAGCATGCTCGCATGAACACTCCTCATATCGGCAGTCCTCGGTGCATTGACAAATGATGTGGCTGGGGGCCTGCCGCCCCTGTAATCATGTTGCTCTAGGCCGAATCCGGGCCTGCTCAGAAGTGTTAGATTTGTTGTGAAATGCTAAATCTGTGTCAGCAGAGGAACTTATTCTCGGACTGATCCACAATCATCTGGCCTACCCTTAATTGACAAGGAAAGGCAAAAAAAAAAAATTCCAATTTTTACTTTCTTTAATGAAAAAGAAATCTATCTCCAATATACTTTAATTCAAAAATGTGTACTGTTTTTATAAGAAACCTGACTGTATGCAGTGAAATTCTCCCTTCATTTACTGCTGTGGATAGGAATTGTCAGACAGTCCCTAACTGCTCTGCAGGGAAACAATCATACTTATGAACAGCAGGGGGAGCCCCTGCCTTACTTTCCAGCCATGGAGAACTCAAGAAACTTTGTTTCCCTGTAGAGCAGTTGGTGACTGTGTAGAGATTTGTATTGGATTTTATTTTTGCCTTTACATCCCCTTTACTGTTTCCAACTCCAGCTGCAGGGACAAAGATCATGGAGCCAGAATTAAACAGATAAACTGGGATTCTATTTGGAGGATAGAGTTTAGGCCTTTGGCTTCAGTATTTTCTAATTCAAAGAATAAAAAAGTTTAAAGACAAACACAAGGATTTTGGCTGAGTTTTATTCTGTTGGATTGTTTACAGAGAATACTGTCAGTCAAGAAGTTAGCGGTGCAAAATGGGTGCATGTGTTCCACCACAGAGATCTTAAGTAGGGCAAGAATCATACTGGACTTTCCTCCACCACACCCGTGGGCTTCCTCTACAGACAGCTACAGGTTAAATCAAGATTAAAAAAATAAAAACCTATATGAACAACTGCTTCCCATCCCTTATAAGCTGCTTTCAGACTGCTAAATCCCTTGGATAGAAAAGTAACAGTTGTTTCATTTCCTGTTTTATTTCTTTTTTTTTTTTTAATAAATCTAGATATTCACTTAAAATCCCTTTATGATGAGATTTCAATATGTTGCAAAAATATTTTTTTTCTTCCGATTCTGGTTGCATTCATATAATACTGTACATAGTAAGCATTTGGATTTTTATTTTATTATAATGTACACACACACACAACCACTAATGTTTCCTGGCTTTGTACAACTGGGTATGACTGTACATAATGCTCTGGCACTTGTAATATCACATTTCTGTTTGGAAGGCTAAAGTATCTGGAATCTGTTCTCCGCGGACAGAAGCGCTGGCTTATACAAGCAGAGAAAGGAATGTTGGGCAGTTAAAGGGATACTGTCATGGGAAAACATGTTTTTTTTCAAAACGCATCAGTTAATAGTGCTGCTCCAGTAGACTTCTGCACTGAAATCCATTTCTCAAAAGAGCAAACAGATTTTTTTATATTCAGTTTTGAACTCTGGGGCTAGACATTTTTGTCAATTTCCCAGCTGCCCCTGGTCATGTGACTTGTGTCAGCACTTTAGGAGGGAACTGCTTTCTGGCAGGCTTTTGTTTTTTCCTTCTCATTGTAACTAAATGGAATGCAGTGGGACATGGGTTTTACTATTGAGTGGTGTTCTTAGATCTACCAGGCAGCTGTTATCTTGTGTTAGGGAGCTGTTATCTGGTTACCTTCCCATTGTCTGTTGTTAGGCTGCTGGAGGGGTGGGGGTGATATCATTCCAACTTGCAGTACAGCAGTAATCAGAGCACAAGTCCCATGATTTGGGGCAGCTGGGATATTGACATGTCTAGCCCCATGTCAGTTTTCAAAAATGTTTTTTTCAAAATGCATCCGTTAATAGTGCTACTCCAGGAGAATTCTGCATTGAAATCCAATTCTCAAAAGAGCATTTTTTTATATTTCGTTTTGAAATCTGACATGGGGCTAGACATGTCAATTTCCCAGCTGCCCCAAGTCATGTGACTTGTACTCTGATTAACTTTAATCAATCTTTACTACTGTACTTCAAGTTGGAGTGATATCACCCCCTCCCTCCCTTCCCCCAGCAGCCTAACAACATCATAATGGGAAGGTAACCAGATAACAGCTCCCTAACACAAGATAACAGCTGCCTGGTAGATCTAAGAACAGCACTCAATAGTAAAACCCATGTCCCACTGCGTACTATTCAGTTACATTGAGAAGGAAAAACAACAGGCTGCCAGAAAGCAGTTCCCTCCTAAAGTGCTGGCACAAGTCACATGACCAAGGGCAGCTGGGAAATTGACAAAATGTCTAGCCCCATGTCAGATTTCAAAACTGCTCTTTTGAGAAGTGGATTTCAGTGCAGAATTCTGCTGGAGCAGCACTTTTAACTGATGCATTTTGGGGGGAAAAATGTTTCACGTGACAGTATCCCTTTAAGCTTTTTGCTGTTCAATGTGTAATAACTTTGCCTGCAAATATCTTACCTGAAGCTCCTGCATTATGTGTTTAGATATCTGCAATGGCTTTCATCTTTATATGCATCACTGGTGGTCTGGCTGAAAACTGTCCAACTGGAGCCCAACAGTTTATATACCCCCATGCCATAGAGATCCACAGAACGTTCTGATATCAGCTCTTGATGAATATATAATGAGCCCACTACACTGAACACTGGCGCAACCTAAATCATTCTCCAAACAAAGGCATCTGCCAAAACATCACACAAACCCATTGACCTGCTTTGCTAGTCAGTCATTGAGGCCCTTGTGAGTTGTAGCTAAACAGAGCCTAAGTTTTCTAAACTCACCAGGTTCATGTCTGTGTTACATGGTCAAACTAATGTTTAGCCCAAAATGCATCCCCGTTTCTTTATTCTCCATTGCTGGCTGGTGTTATTTCCCTGTATTGCTAATAATATATGCACTAAATTGCATGTTTAAAGGAGAATTCAACCCTAAATGTAAAAAAAACCCTACCCCCCATCCCCACCAAGACCCTCCTCCTCCCCCCAGCCTAAGTGTTACCCTGGGCAAATGCCCCTAACGTTTTACTTACCCCGCGATGCAGATTCAGCCATCGTAGTTCACGGCCGCCATCTTCAGGCGATTTTGTAATCTTCAAAAAACGTTAGGGCCATTGACCCGGGATAACACTTAGGCTGGAGGGAAGGGGGTCTTGGTGGGGATGGGGGGTAGGGTTTTTTAATGTTAGGGTTGAATTCTCCTTTAAAGAGGGACATTTGTGGGAATAATGTCACTATTTTATTGTTTATAAATAGAGTCCTGCCTCCTTTTAAAATGATTGTCTTACTCTTTTCTTTTTTTGGACATTTCTGTTAAAGGAGAAGGAAAGATACAAAAGGCATTTTATTGCCAATAAATGAACCACAACAGTGCAAGCTAGAATGCTATATTTATTCTGTAGAATGCATTACCATACCTGAGTAAACACCTCTAGAAACTCTCTCTGTTTGTTTACGATAACAGCTGTCATATTAGTTTGGTGTGACATCACTTCCTGTCTGAGTCTCTCCCTGCTCAATCATAGCTCTGGGCTCAAATTACAGCAGGGAGGGGAAAAGGAAGGAGGGAAAAGGGAAGGAGAGGGGAGCAAACTGAGCATGCTCAAGCCCTAGCCCTGGAGGTTTAAGTTGAAGGCAGGAAGTCTGATACAGAAGCCCATGTGACACAATAGATGGAAAGAAATGCTGTGTTTCTTTTGACAGAGGACTCAGAGCCACATTACTTTGAGGGTTTACTGGTGTATTTATATAGACCTTTCTGATAAAGCTCACTTACTTTTAACCTTTCCTTCTCCTTTAAGAAGAATTATTGCCACAGACAAATCGTCCACCGTATCTCTTGATGAATTCGTCCCTGTGACATGAAACGCGTTGCTGTCGTAACATTTTGGCTCAGGTATACACAACTACTGATAATTAGAAAATGTAAATGTGTCTGTGACATAATCCCTCCACAGAACTTTCTAAAGACAACACTTGTTTCATTGCTGCGTGTGTTTGTTAAGTTTACAGATTTGGACCCTGGGCTTGTGGGTAGGTGGAGCGTACAAACAGGGATGACCCAAGAAGTGGTGGAGTGAGGAACTAAAAATAGGTTGATTGTGTTTGGAAAGCACAGATCCCCCTTTACATTCAATAGAAGCTCGGAAGGCTGACGGTCAATGACACAATGGACTGAGGCATGGAAAGAAGTTGCCGTAGTTCCTGGCATGATCTGTATTTTGTTTGCTATATTTTGGTCAAGAAAATGAAAAGACGGAGACGTTTGACCTAATGATATTGATGGTTGGTCTCTTCCTGCAGTCCCATGTCATGTTGATGCCCAACCGACCCCAGCTCTTCCCCAGCCGTCCTCAGATAAACCCCTCCTGCCATGGTGCGGTCTTCACCAGACAACTGCAACACTGTACGGCGTTCCACCAGTTATACGACTCCACATTGGCTTTCGCAATCATTGCCTTGGAGCTTGAGAAGCCAACTGCTGATTGGTTCCCTGATATTACTGAGCTGCCAAAGAAAGCAAAGGAAAGTGTCAATAAAGGCTTTTGTGTTTGGGGCTTGTTTGTGTGATTCCAAGAAATACTCATTTGATTAAAAAATGTGCTGAATACTTCTCTCTGTTTGTATTCATACAGTAAACTGAGGTATCATTACAGTTTGGTTGCCGTTATTACTGCAGATAATAAACTGATCAACTGAGAGTATTACTGTTCAGATTACAAAAGGGCTGGAACATATTATATATATAGTACTGTGTTTTCACCCATTTGATTGTTGTGTTCTTTAAGGGATCCTGTCATGGGGGAAAAAATTAAAAATGCATCAGTTAATAGTGCTGTTCCACAAGAATTCTGCATTGAAATCCATTTCTCAAAAGAGCAAACAGATTTTTTTTATATTCAGTTTTGACTGACTAGGGCTCTGACAGGGGCTAGACATATTGTCAATTTCCCAGCTAAACCAAGTCATGTGACTTGTGCTCTGATAAAGCTCAATCACTCTTTACTGCTGTACTGCAAGTTGGAGTGATATCAGCCCCCCCCTATTCCCCCCCCCAGCAGCCTAACAACAGAACAATGGGAAGGTAACCAGATAACAGCTTCCTAACACAAGATAACAGCTGCCTGGTAGTTCTAAGAACAACACTCAATAGTAAAACCCATGTCCCACTGCGTACTATTCAGTTACATTGAGAAGGAAAAACAACAGCTTGCCAGAAAGCAGTTCCTTCCTAAAGTGCTGGCGCAAGTCACATGACTTGGGGCAGCTGTGAAATTGACAATATGTCTAGCCCCATGTCAGATTTCCTAATTGAATATAAAAAAAATCTGTTTACTCTTGAGGAATGGATTTCAGTGCAGATGTCTGCTAAAGCAGCACTATTAACTGATGTGTTTCCCATGACAGTATCCCTTTTAATATAGTGAATAAAGTACCCCTAATTTAACATATAAGGCTATTGTAAGTCACAGAGGAGGGGCTTGTGCTTTTATACAGGTTACAGAGCTCAGAAGTGGCTTCTAATATCCACATATTTTACAAGGGGGGCTACAGTGAATCATGTGACAGTTATTACATCACTAAACCATATAATTAAGATATTCCTGGTTTTTATGCATTATATTCCTATATATATATATATGTGACTATATTGGTGAAATGTCTTTCTCAAAGTACTCTTTATCCCTGGCCAAAGTCCTGCAGGGGGAGGGGTTGCCTCACAGCCAGGGAGTGTTATTTCCCCATAGGAGTCAGCCAAAGCTTCCCCAAGTGTTCAGGGGTAGAGGGAGCCTAAATGCCACACATTGCTAGCCATTAGAACCTTGGGGGTGGAGCCCTGATAGGTCAACTGCATCCTGCAATATAAACATGGAAAAAAGTGAAAAGTTACATGCAAACAGTGCAAGTGGAGTGCTGTATTCTTCAGATTTTAACTGGATTACAAATAGTGTCCTGCCCAACCACACAGCTAGAACAAAGGAGCAGGTAGGGCATAAAATCAATGTGGGCAACCAAATCATGTGTTCAGGCTACTCCAGGGCCACAACACACTGGGCCTTTATGATGGCGACCCCTTATCCAGAGGACCAAGTAAGCCTCGTTGCACAAAAAGGAGCCCAGAAATACTCCAGTTAATACATAGTAACATAGTAAGTTAGGCTGAAAAAAGTTCAAGATTTTTTTTTTTTTTTTTTTTTTTTAACTGCTAATAAGAACTGATACACTCAGATTCCCTATGGTGGATAGGGTTGCCACCTTTTCTTGAAAAAAATACCGGCCTTCCTATATATTTATCTTTTTTTCCTATTAATAACATTGGGATCAGCCATCAAAAATACCGGCCAGGCCGGTAAAATACCAGCCAGGTGGCAACCCTAACGGTGGAGTGTGGTGACCTCTGCACTTTACACTTTGATATATATACATATACAGTTGTGCTCATACGTTTCCATACCCTGGCAGAATTTATGATTTCTTCACCATTTTTCAGAGAATATAAGTGATAACACAAAAACTTTCCTTTCACTCATGGTTAGTGGTTGGCTGAAGCCATTTATTGTCAAACACCTGTGTTTATTCTTTTTAAATCATAATCACTACACAAACTACCCAAATGACCCTGATCAAAAGTTTACATGTCCCAGTTCGTAGTACTGTGTATTGTTCCCTTTAACATCAATGACAACTTGAAGTCTTTTGTGGTATTTGTGGATGAGGCTCTTTGTGCGCAGCTTCCGGGCTGATGAGTGTAAATTTTCCTCCAGTATTTTTTGATAACTTACTGCATTCATCTTGCCATCAATTCTGACCAAATTTCCTGTGACTTTGTAGCTCACACATCCCCAAAACATCAGTGATCCACCACCATGTTTCACAGTAGGAATGGTGTAACTTTCATCATGGGCCTTGTTGTCTCCTCCCCAAATGTAGCGTTTATGGTTGTGGCCAGAAAGTAAAATTTTAGTCTCATCATCCAAATGACTTTGTGCCAGAAGGTTTGAGGCTTGTCTCTGTGCTGTTTGGCATATTGTAAGTGGGATACTTTGTGGCATTTGTGTAGTAATGACTTTCTTCTGGCAACTCCACCATGCAGCCCATCTTTCTTCAAGTGCCTCCTTATTGTGCATCTTCAAACAGCCACACCACATTTATTCAGAGAGTCCTGTATTTCACCTGAAGTTATTTGTGGGGTTTTCTTTGCATCCCAAACAATTTTTCTGGCAGTTGTGACTGAAATTTTAGTTTTATTTGGTTAGGTTTCAATAGAACCCCTAATTTTCCACTTCTTTATTAGAGTTTGAACACTGCTGATTGGCATTCTCAATTCCTTTGATATTTTCTTATATCCCTTTCCTGTTTTATAGAGTTCAACTACCTTTTCCTGCAGATCCTTTGACAATTCCTTTGCTTTCCCCATCAGGCCCAATCACCAGGGGATGTAAACTTTTGATCAGGGTCATTTGGGTAGTTTGTGTAGTGATTATAATTTAAAAAGAGTAAACACAGTTGTTTGACAATAAATGGCTTCAGCCAACCACTAACCATGAGTGAAAGAAGATTTTGTTATTATTTATATTCTCTTCTGCCAGGGTATGTAAACATATGAGCACAACTGTATACAACAGACAGTACAATGTGCTTTGAGTCTTCAGTGTTGTGGTGATCTCACTTATTGGGCACTTATCACTTATTTACTGTCTTTAATGAAAAATAAATTATCTCCAAAATACTTAAAAAAATGTCTACTGTTTATATATTAAACCTGATTTTATGCAGTGAAATTCCCCCTTCGTTTTAATTGCTCTGACAGCGGCGGATATGAAAAAAAATGACTTTCAAATGGCAGGGGGGAGCGGCCCCGACCAGTGCCTGTCTTAAAGGAAAAGTAAATGTTTTTCTTTTTCTTTCTGTAAATTTGCTCTAAACAGCCCCCCAGATTAATGTACCTTAGTCCCTGCTGCAAGTCTGCTCTGGTTTCTGTGTTATCAGCAGCTTGTTTCCTCTTCTTCCTGGTGCAGAGTGAAGCCCAGCCCCTTAGTTTACTGAGCTGTCCATTTGCTGCTGTTCCACAATAGAGAGGAAGAGGGAGCCAGTGTTTCATTAGTAAGCTAGTTTCCCCAAGCAAAAGCTGCTACACACACTGCTCTCTGCTATGTCATAGTATGCAAATGATCTCCTGGACTAGTCCAAGATATAAGGTCAGCTCAGAAAGCTAAGGGGCGGGGCTTCACTCTGCACCAGGAAGAAGGTGAAACAAGCTGCTGATAACACAGAAACCAGAGCAGACTTGCAGCAGGGACTAAGGTACATTAATTTGAGGGGCTGTTTAGAGCAAATTTAGAGATAGAAAAAAAAAACGTTTACTTGTTCTTTAAGCACTTTTTATTAATTTGGGCCAATTGGGGCTCGCACTTATGGGGGCCAAGCTCCAGTGCGAGCTCTGAGTTATCAACTGGCAGAGGGGATAGTTGGGATGAAATATGGACAAATAAATGTTTAATGAAGAAAAATACCTGCTATAGGAATTCCACTGTACTACACACCACAGAAAGAGCAACCCCCTAGGTTTACTCATAGTCTGTAGAGAGATCCCATAAAACTATGGCAGCATAGGTATTCCCCTGTACTAAGCACAATTCAGCAGGAACAGCCCCATAAGTTTTTTTATTGCCTGTGCAAAGATATTCCATAAATCAATACAAGCAGTGATATTTCCCTGTACTTCATAGCAGGAAGGTTTCTTTAAATAATGCATCATGTGTTTACTATGAAAAAGTGCAGTATACATGTGTTGAGTATGCAGTTGAACTTAGAAGTAAAACTGCAAGTGAAATACATTAATGTTGTTTATATATTCCCTGGTGCTGCACAAACACAGTTTACAGTGGTAACCAAAATTTGCACTTTTTTTTGCGCACATAGATTAAACAAAATGAGGGAACATTTTCTCCCAGTTGCCCAGCCTACTCCCATCCCCAACTGGCGGCCGTCACTTGGACAGAGGGGAAAGCAGCCACTATTTGTCCATCCAGCTCTGTGACCCTGCGACAGACAGCAAAGTTCCTTCTAGGGGGCCCCGCCAAAATAGTTTCAATTGGGCCCGCACTTGGTACGACCGGCCCTGGCCCCCACCTTACTTCCCAGAACTCCAACAGCTTTGTTTGTTTCCCTGTAGAGCAGCCTGCGACTGTATATGCACATACCCAGTGCAGTTTTTGTCTTGCTGTATCAGCTTCTATGGCAGATATAATTTGATATGTGTTGTTTTGATAATTTATGATGATCCCTAAGCAGCCCAGATCACACTGAGCATGTGCAAAGTCTTGGTCTTGCAAAGATGTATAACAAAGTTACAAGATGACAGCCCCCTGTGGCCAACTTTGAAAGCATAAATCATTTGTTTGATTAGGCTTGTGGTGCAGTAAGTTCATGTTTATGTTTAGTATACAAAATACAGCATTTCTAGCCTTATTCTATTTTACACTTTCCTTGTCCTTTAATGTATCTGTAGCTGGTCACCTCCATGGCAGATATTTTAAATATCAGCGCTATGAAATACATGTTAATAATAATAATAACAATAAGGATGGACCTTCTGTACATGGATACACAGCACTAAGTGCCTGGAGGAACCTGAACAGTTGCCATGCGGGCTGCACATTTGCCTCCTATAACTCCTGTTACTTTGAGCAGCTCACAAGCGCAGCATTTTTACACATTGTCCATTGATGCAGTTTCAACCGCTCCAGCCATGAGGCAAAGTGAGAATCTTGAGGTGTCATCCCTAAAATGACCCTCCCTCCACAACTTTATTATTGACCTTTTCTTATAATGTGGGGCCCTGAAGTGGGATCACTGTTTATACAGTGTTCAGAATAATAGCATTGTGTTTAAAAAAAAAAAAGTGAATAAAGCATACAATCTTTATCAGGTATGATCCCAACTAAGATATAATTAATCCTTATTGGAAGCAAAACCAGCCTATTGGGTTTATTTAATGTTTACATGATTTTCTAGTAGACTTAAGGTATGAAGATCCGTTATTCGGAAAGCTCCAGATCCCGAGCATTCTGCATAACAGGTTCCATACCTGTAATATCTTTTATTTCCATACAGACAAATGCATTGGGAACTCTGCACATTTTATTCCAAATCAAAAGACGAAGAAAAAGTTATTACATTTGTGTTATTCCTTTACAGAAAGTGAAGGAAAGGGAATATTATGCTGTGAAAATAGCAGTGTGTTCATTCTTCTTCTTCTTCTTTACAAACTCAATCACTGTATCTCTGTATAAACTGTGATTCAAGATTTTGCTTTCCTTTGAATCACTAAACTAATATTTATTTGTATAAGCACATATGTGTTGCATGGAGTCCATTAACTTCTGGCACCTGTTAGAGTCCACAATTCTTCTGTATTTCTTGGTTTTGTCACCCCCACAAGTTTTCTATTGGATTAAAGTCTGGGAATTGAACTGGCCACGCTATAACATCAATCTTGTTGGTCTGGAACCAAGATGTGGCTCATTTACTGGGGTGTTTGGGGTCATTGTTGCAACACCCATTTCAATGGCATTTCCTCTTCAGCATAAGGCAACATGACCTCTTCAAGTATTTTGATGTATTGAAACTGATCCATGATCCCTGGTATGTGATAAATAGTCCCAACACCATAGTATGAGAAACATCCCCATCTCATGATGCTTGTGCCACCATGCTTCACTGTCTTCACAATGTACTGTGGGGTCGTCTGATAAACTGTCTGTGGCCTCTAGACCCAAAATGACAATCTTGTTTTCATCTTCCCATAAAATTTTGTTCCATTTCTCTTTAGGCCAGTCATTGTGTTCTTTGGCAAATTGTAAGCTCTTCAGCATGTCTTTTTTTTCAACAATAAAGCTGGCCATTGACGTAACAATTATGATCTTTCTCGGAAAAGAAGTTTCCAAGAAAGATCGTTTATTTCAACACACACATATAGAGCTGAATCATCAGATGTACATATAGAAAAGTTAGAATTCCACCTGTATCTGACGATTCAGTACTAACAGTGGCCATGTTCAGGGAGCTTTCAATGGCATCCGATCTAAATTTTCCATCCAGCCTGATGAGCCAGCTGACCAATATCTCAATCTTCTGACGATATCGGTCGGCTCATTTCCACACCATACAAGTACAGAATATTGTACAAAAATTTTGCCGAAAGTTTGGCTTCACATAGGAATCTTCTAATTGTAACATTACTCACAGGTAACTTTACACCTTCTCTGATCTTCCTGGAGCTGATCATTGGCTGAGTCTTTGCCATTTTGGCTTTTCTTATATCCATTCCATTGGTAGTTTTCTTCATCTTTCAGGTTTTGGTTGCCATTTTAAATCATTTTCTTTTCAAATATTTTTTATTTTCTTTACAATGTTAACATACTGTTCAAGTATTTTCTTATATCTCTAAACAGTGCTCCTACGCAGAGGAGAACTATTACATTATTTAAGAGCATAATGTATCAAGTTACATTGACATGTTATCTTATGTATAAACATTGTACAATAAACTTAAACAATAAACTTGTTAAATTCAACAGGTGATTGTCAATTGTATCCTTGTGTCCATCTCCGTTTTTCAGTTCTGTCATTTATTATAGTTTTGTCTCCACATTTATTTACCATTATGTCTCTGGTTTCTTCATTATATTAATTAAGGGCTCTCCCTTTTTCCCTATTTTTAACGTTCCCATTATTGGGATGTATATCTAATCCATGGGGACCAAATTTTAAGATAAATATTGTATTTATCTGAGACTATACTCAACAGTCTTTCATTCACCATGGTCCAGTTCATTTTAATGCGGAACATAGTTATTGGAAGTGTACATTTTTTCCAGGAGGACGCTATGGTTTGCTTAGCCGCAATAAAAATGAACTGAATCAGTTTTCGCAAATATTTATCCGTTACTGGGATTGTTTTATTAAGAAGCACTTGAATTGGGTCTTTCTGAATTCTAATCCCTGTTATTGTATCTATTAAAGTATATATCCTGGACCAGAATCTTGTAGCTTCTCTACATTCCCACCATGTATGTATCATCGTGCCTCTGTTTCCGCAATTTCTAAAGCAAAGGGGGCTACAATTTGGGTAATATACATTTAGTTTGGCAGGAACCATGTACCATCTGCTCAAAACTTTGTATGATGTTTCCTGAGCTAGTATATTAATAGAGCACTTGGCCGTATTTTCCCAAATTTGCAGCCAATCAGTTTCGTCAATAGAGATATTTAGATCTTTTTCCCATTGCTTGATGTAAGATGGAGGGGAATGATTAGACATTCTGACTATCTCTTTGTATAGTAAAGATATTATACCAGAGCTACATGGGGTTTCCAAACATACACGTTCCCAAGGAGTTAAAGTATCTATAGTCGTAGAATTTTTTGTCACTTCTTTAAGATAGTGACAAATTTGCAAGTATCTAAAGTGTTCTGTTTCTGGAATATTATATTGTTTCTTAAGGAAGTCCCATTTTTTAATGCCTTGAAGGCCTATGTATTGGTTTACAAATTTCATATTGTGGGATTGCCACCATTCAAAATTCCTTTTATGTAATCCTGGGGGAAAGTTGGGGTTACCACAGATAGGCATGATGGGGTAATGATTAGAACTTAGGGCTACTTTCATTTTAAATCATTTTAAGTCCAGTTGATTTGACTTATTTCTATAGATTGCACTATAACCAGCATGCACAACATTTGTTCCTTCAGTGCTTAAAGGACAAGGAAAGTGTAAAATAGAATAAGGCTAGAAATGCTGTATTTTGTATACTAAACATAAACATGAACTTACTGCACCACAAGCCTAATCAAACAAATGATTTATGCTTTCAAAGTTGGCCACAGGGGGCTGTCATCTTGTAACTTTGTTATACATCTTTGCAAGACTAGACTACATACACATGCTCAGTGTGGTCTGGGCTTTTTAGGGATCGTCATAAATGATCAAAAAACAAAGCTGCTGGAGTTCTGCATGGCTGGTAAGTAAAGCGGGGGCTCCCCCTGCTGTTCATAAGTATGATCGTTTCCCTGCCAGAAGTTAGGGACCGTCTGACAATTCCTATAAACAACACTAAATGAAGGGAGAATTTCACAGCATACAGTCAGGTTTCTTATAAAAACGGAACACATCTTTTAATTAAAGTATATTGGAAATAGATTTATTTTTCATTAAAGAAAGATTTTATTTCTTAGCCTTTCCTTGCCCTTTAAATAAGGGCCATAACTGATACCTATTTTTTTCACAGAATGAATGGCCTCACTAATTGAACTCTACACTGCTATTATTTTGAACAAGCCTCAATTAATGATTCAGTGACACAGAATCAGCAGCAAGCATGTCATAACTGTTGGGTCTATTGGTTTTCTATTACTCTACTACATGTACTAGTAAATTATTTGCCATGTAAAAGTATCATTTCTACCAAAAATAGTGATGAGGTTAGTGATGTCTGACTGCTATTTTTCTGAACATCTGAATTATGGACATTAATATCCCTCATCCCAGCAGGAATACATTCAGAGACCAGTGAGTTATCTCTGAGCTAATAATTAACCCACAAGCTGACTTAGGGCAGCTGGGAAATTGACAATATGTCTAGCCACATGACAGATTTCAAAATGAAATATGAAAAAAAAAATCTGTTTGCTCTTTTGAGAAATGGATTTCAGTGCAGAATTCTGCTGGAGTAGCACTATTAACTGAGGCATTTTGAATGAAAAAAATTTCCCATGACAGTATCCCTTTAATGTCCATTCTCCCACCTTGCTATGCAAGATCCCTATATTAAATGTATTCTAATTGGAGAAAATGTAACCAATGGGCTGCTGTGAACTTTGGTTAAATGGTATTTATTATAAACCACTAGTAATTCTGCATATACTACTCCATAGTAAGGTTGGCACTCAGGGGCTAATAGACTGGCACACAGTAATCCTTAAGTAGTTGTAGAACTGAATGTTCAGAGTATTAAACTGGCCATAGATGCAAAGATACACTCAATTGGAGACATCGCCAAACGAGCAGATCTTTCCCCAATATGCCACAAACGGCAGGGCTATATCTGGGTAATCCAAACATTCGGCCCTATGGTTAAAAGATCGGATTATGATGATGCCAAAGGGCTTCAACAGGTCGGTCAGAAGAAAATCAAACCTTTTCAGTCGATATCATGTCCAGATATCAATCGGCAAGACCGACAGAATCCCCCATACACAGATAAGCAGTCAAATTGGTCTAAACAACCGATATCGGCAGCTTTACCTGCCCGTGTATGGCCAGCATTAGTGATCCTCAGTGGTAGAACAATAGAGGAAGCAGACCCAGCAGCTGCAGGTGTGCTTAAAGGAGAAGGAAAGGAAAATTTTGATTACTACCTCATCGTGTTCCCCACCAGTACCCCTCCTGAAACGCTGTACTATAAGCTGCCATATAACTGCTATAGCTGTGCAGTTAAATCCCGAAGTTACAGCACTTGTAAGGCTTTGGCGCCGCCATTTTCAAATCCGCAGGTCACTTCCCCTCATACCTCATTACCAGAGAGCATGCGCCTCCTTCCTGACCCCATTACGTTTCAATGCACGCATTCTATGGAAAACATTTTTTTATAAAGCATGTATTTTACTTTAAGAATGATTTACAGACCTCAGAAAGACAGGCAAACCCGCTCGTTGTAATCCCTTATCAGCTCCTGCGCTCGCTTGCTGAGAAACTGTGAATGAAATGCCGAGCGAGCGCAGGAGCTTCAAAGCTTCACTCCCGATTGGTACATGAATTAATGGGGCTGGAGCACGCAGGTCAACGATGACGTCACCATAAGTCACATGACCAGAAACAGAAATCTGCACGGCACTTTAAGAGATTATACAGAGCATGCGCAGGGCACTGCTGTAAGCTACTGCGCATGCCTATGCCCTAGTTACAGCTTTTTCTTCACAGTAGACAGGGTAGGTGTTTCAATACAAGTTCGGACTATTTTTAAAATCGAATTCAACTTACATAGAAATGAAATAAGTAACTATTGAATGGTTAATGTCAAAGATAAGATAATTTGCTTGGCAATAGTTATAACTTTATTTTATTTTTGACTTTCCTTCTCCTTTAAGGGTAGGGGCCTGGGCAATGAGGCAGGCTTTCTCTACAGCCAATGAAAATTTGTGAGGCCAACAGAGTGGCGGGCAGCGAGGTTACTGTGCACACTGGGCCAAGATGAAGAATTTCTTGCATGGTGCCTGGTCGAATGTTGTTACTCCCCTGGTTGACTTTCAATCTGCAGGTTGGGGGGCTGAAGGAGGGTTGTGGCTAGGGTCTGGAGGGGCCTTTGCAGCAGGGGGTGGGGCCCCTGAGAAAGAAGCCCTAGGCCCACCCTGATGTCTAAGACTGAAATGTATGCTTAAGCTGATAAAATGCTGCAAACAATTTGACATTTTGTATCCTTAAAGGGGAATGAAATCCCCAGGGGCTAACTCAAACCCCCCCCCATGCCTACCTCCCCCCCGGCTATTGCCCCTAAGTGGCTACTTACCCCTCTGTGTAGGTCCCCTTCAGCGAAGTTCAAAGGGGCCACCTTCTCTTCGAAGCGATTCTTCCTGGATCTGACAGCGATGGGCGCACATGCGCAATATGACGCTGGTACTACTGCACATTTGCTGAAAGTTCATGCTGATTGAACTTCGTGAACTTTCGCCGCATGCACAGTAGTACCAGCGTCCTGCGCATGCGCCGCTGACTGAGCCGGATCCAGGAAGAAGAGGATAAAAGAGAAGATGGTCCCTGTGAACATCGCTTGAGGGGACCTCCGTGAAGGGGTAAGTAGGGACTTAGGGGCAAGAACCCAGGGGGAGAGGCAGGTGGGGGGAGGAGGGTTTGAGTTGGGGGGGGGGGGATCATACAAACAACTAGTTGTTTTCAGATAGTTCACCAGAAATAACTTTTTCCAATTATTTTCTATTTTATGTGTCATTTTTCACCTTCTAAAGCAGTGGTTCTCAACGTTCCTAATGCTGCGACCCTTTAATACAGTTCCTCATGTTGCGGTGACCCCCAACCATAAAATATTAAAATATTTTCATTGCCAGCCCAGAGCAGATTGTTGGGAAAGTACAGAAGACAGCCTGGCTGCATAAATATAGAAAGTTGTAGTGCAACTGGTTTCCCTAAAAAGGTTACTGAACTACAACTCCCAGCACCAACACCTGGAGAGCTGACCTTATAAACTGTTCTAAATTAATAGATTCAACAGATACATTTCTTATATTTGACCCTGAATTTCATTACAGGCAGCTGTTAGAATTGATACAATAGTTGCTAATACTCCAGAGATGCTGCTGAGAAATGTATCAATTAAATGTTGCAAAATTGATTCAGTTTAGAGTCTGCACCTGAATTACTGAGCTGTCAGACTAAAACACCAGAGACACCAACATTCAACTTTTTACTTAGATTTTGGAAAAACAGTAAAAAATAAATAATGGAAAATAATTGAAAAAAAGTCTTTATTTCTGGGTAAGTGTTTGGAAGGTAAAGAAGCTCTTTAAAGAAAGAGGCAAATGGAGAATTAAAGACCTACAGCCACTGGGGATAGAGACTACAAGGGTCACTGTCAAAATGCCCTTCACCACCTTCTGCCTATGGCACAGTCAGTTATACTGTATATGTTTAATGTATTAATAATACACATTATATCCTTATAAACGGTGAGTTCTGAGGTCATTTCTTTCACACGACTCTCTGAAACGTGACGTGTCTTACAATAAATAAAGTATTCCCAGTTGCACAATGTTAGGATATTAGAAGTTACCTCGGAGTTCTACTGGCCTGTGTAAAAACATTTGGGCTTCGGCCTCGTGTTTTTATATTACAGAAGAGCACTGGGGCCAGCAAAAAAAAAAAATAAAAAAAAATTCTGATGAATTATGACTTCAAAAAGTCTAAATTATTAATTTAAATCTCTTTAAATCTCATAATTATGACTTTAAATATCATAATTATGACAACATTATGAGTTTAAAAGTCATAATTATGAGATTAAAAGTCAGAATTTCGAATTTTAAAGTCATAATTATGAGATTAAAAGCCAGAATTTCAACTTTTTAAAATCATAATTAAGAGCTTTAAGTCATAATTCATCAGAATTCTTTTTTTGTTTTGCTGGCCCCAGTGCTCTTCCGTATTATTTGGTCATGAAACTCCTCGGTAACTAACAACATCCTTATAATTTACAAGAGGGGGAACTTTATTCGCTATATATTTTGTACAGTCCTTGAGCATTCCCCCGGCTCCCATATCTTGCATAGAGAACTGGGCAGCAGTACAATCTCCTGATATAACCAATCTTTATTAGCTCAGCTAAAACAAGTCCAGGGCTTTATGTGTCATCATAGGATTAATGGTAAAACTGGCTGAAACCTGCAAGACCTTGGCCTCGATTTAGCTGAGCCAATGAAGACTGTTTAGATGAGGAGATTATGCTGCTGTTTTTCTACATCAGTGATCCCCAACCAGTAGCTCGTGAGTAACATGTTGCTCCCCAACCCCTTGGATGTTGCTCTCAGTGGCCTCAGAGCAGGAGCTTATTTTTGAATTCCAGGCTTGGAGACAAGTTTTGGTTGTATAAAAACCAAACATTCTCTCCTGTTGGCTGCCAATACACATAGGGGCTACCAATAGTCAATCACAACCCTTATGTGGCCCATCCAGGAACATTTTTCATGCTCGTGTTGCTCCCCAACTCTTATGAAATCTGAATGTTGCTCGTGGGGGGACCCCTGTTCTACATTGTCAGGTGGAAAACAATAAGGGAACGGAGCGTTCCAAAGCCAAAATTAACCTCCAGCATCTGCAAGCGGCACTGCAAAATGAAAAGTCAAAATAAACACACACAAACCACAATGCAAAATAAAAGTGAGATTTAATAATAGGAAAATAAAAACAGTACAAATGTGAACAGATGATGAGAGGAGCCAGTAAAAAAAAACGAATAACATAAAATCACAGAAAAATGCAGGAGTGTTGTGTAACATGAGATCTGGTTTGGCCATTGTAAGGGAAACACACCGGCCAATGTCCAGCGGAGACAATGAAAAGAAAAACAATATAATTCCAACCCTGGCCAGGCCTGTGTATAAGAAATATTACATATAT
>CM044436.1:101268214-101331067 GCA_024363595.1 Xenopus borealis
CCCCCCCCCCATAGGCCCCCCTCCTCCCCCTGGGCTATTGCCCCCAAGTCCCTACTTAACCCTTCATGCAGGTCCCCTCCAGCTTTGCTCACAGGTGCCACCTTCTCTTTTACTCCTCTTCTTCTTCCTTCATCCGGCTCCGTCGGTGGCGCATGCGCAGTAGGACGCTGGTACTACTGCGCATGCACCGAAAGTTCAATCAGCGAACTCCGTGAACTTTGTGCACATGCGCAGCAGTACCAGCGTCCTACTGCGCATGCGCCACCGATGGAGCCGGATCCAGGAAGAAGAAGAGGAGTAAAAGAGAAGATGGCCCTTGTGAACATCACTGGGGGCAGCTGGGAAATTGACAATATGTCTAGCCCCATGTCAGATTTCAAAATGAAATATAAAAAAATCTGTTTGCTCTTTTGAGAAATGGATTTCAGTGCAGAATTCTGCTGGAGCAGCACTATTAACTGATGCCAGTATCCCTTTAACTGTGAATGTTAGCATATACATTTATGATAGGGCATCAGATTTATATGAAACACCAAAGAGAATTCTGCTTTGTGCTGTACAACATGGAAGTCACACATACAGAGGTTTTGTTGTCTCACAATTCCACAGATACAGGATAACAAAAGCAGTAAGTGATACCTTGTCAGACAGTTATGTACAATACAGATGCAATCACTTTGGATGGTGAGTTAAATGCGTCGCGACTTAACTCATTTATCCCATTTAACTCACTTATCACAGAATATTGTGTCACAGCATCCCATCCAATTAAAGAGTTCACCATTGAAAACAATGGGGCTTTGGTATGCTAATGAAACGGTTAAATGCATTAAATGAGTTAAGATAACTTTAGATAACACAGTTTCTTCAATTAGCCCTGAGTCACGACGCATTTAACTTACAAATCCAAGTGACTCTATCTGTATATACGTTCC
Organism: Xenopus borealis; assembly: GCA_024363595.1. NCBI lineage: Eukaryota > Metazoa > Chordata > Amphibia > Anura > Pipidae > Xenopus > Xenopus borealis. Next base: position 101,269,150 of record CM044436.1, read on the forward strand.
ATAATATATAATTTAACATTCCTTTGGATTTTAAGCTGTGTTCAAGTAGTACAAAGATACACATTCCTACTGAAACTGAACAATGTTCTTTTAAATGTAATTTTTTTATCATAATTGCTACTTATAACTATGACTGGTGGTCTGAGAGCAACTGTATTGGTGACGCACCAAATGCCACGGTCTCATTTAGTATAACGTTTCTTTCCCCCAAAATGCACTACAAATTTACTACAGGTATGGGATGCGCTATCCGGAGACCCGTTATCCAGAAAGCTCTGAATTATGGAAAGGTCGTCTCCAATAGACTCCATTTTATCCAAATAATCCACATTTTTTAAAACAATTTACTTTTTCTGTGTAATAATAAAGCAGTAGCTTGTACTTGATCCCAACTAAGAGATAATTAATCCTTATTGGAAGCAAAACCAGCCTATTGGGTTTATTTAATGTTTATGTGATTTTTCTATGTATAAAGATCTAAATTAAACAGAAAGACCCGTTATCCGGAAATCCCAAGGTCCTGAACATTCTGGATAACAGATCTCATACCTGTAGTCCTATAGTGACTTTTACTTCTCTATGAAAATACATAATTGTACTGGTTAATGATCTGAATTGGAATCCAAGAATGAGAATATTTGGTAACCCCGACTCTACCTTGTATTGCGTAAGTCCTGTCCAATCAGAAATCATAAGCGGCTATTCTAAATTTTTTTTTATCTTTACAAACACTGAAAGAAAGGGAAAATTAAATGCAATTCAAGCAGGATTTCTAATATTTCTGCAGGAATATTTTATTTTAAAAACAACAGTAACGGATAAAAACATCTGTTATTCAAATTGCAAGTAACAAATAATAGTGGTGCCCTTTTGTTACTAAGAGTAAGGCCAGACGGGAAGATTCGGGGAGATTCATTGCTTGGCGACTAATCTCCCCGAACCACTTCCCCCTGCCTTTCAGTGGCTTAAATGAATATCGCCTGCGCTTATTCACACAGGGCGATTGCTTTTCTGAAGTCGCTCAAAGTTGCCTCCTTAGCGAATTGTGAGCGATTTCGGGAAAGCGCAGTGCCGCGTGTAAACAGGCGCAGGTGATTATTCATTTAAGCTGCTGGAAGGCAGGGGGAAGCGGTTCGGGGAGATTAGTCGCCAAGCCACGAATCTCCCCGAATCTTCCCGTCTGGCCTGAGCCTAAAGGCCTTTGGGTCTGTTTAACCCCCTTTGTCTAAAACTCCAAAATGCTTATAAATAAACAAAAATGAAAAAAAAACAAAAAAACAAAAAAACAAAATTCAGGAAAAAGCACCAGAATGTGGACAAAGAACCAATGGTAAAAAAAAATAAAATATGAAATTGACGACATGATGGGGGAATTTGTCTCAAATATATTCAGCGAATGTAACGGCTTCCAGACAAAAAATATTTTAGAAACCATTTTTCTTGTAAATTTATGGATTACTTCTTTAATTAAAAAAAAAAGTGCTGTAATGCGTACATTTTGTACCAAATTTAGTCCATCTGGATTACACTGTATTTAGAATGCCAGCAACATTTGTTATTTTTTTTATGATTATATTTCGTTTTTTCCTCTCATCAAATCTCTATAAAAAATGGGAATATATACATTTCTAGATCAATTTCATGGATTGTCTTTTTTTTTTCCTTTTTAGTACTCCTACAATAAAAAAAAGGGGAGGTCTTTGCGTTTAGTCACTATGGTTACCAAGAGCAAGACTTAGATATGTTAAAAATTATTAAATACATCTGTAAGTATTTTAAATACACATTGTTATTGCATAGATAATTAGAAAGCAACGTCTTTCTTTCCTTATTTTATACCTGCATACATTTTTTTTTTAAAAACTTTTTTTTTTTTTTTCGTTGTTGTAAACGGAAGTGTTTCGGTTTCTTTTAAGCTTTGGTCCGCTCGTGTAAGGTTAGGAAATAATGATGGCATGGTGAGAATTCATGCAATTAAAGGACATGAACTGGTAAGTCCACTCTTGACATACACTGTAAGTCTGTGTCTCTTTAACTGAAAAATGGAGAAAAAAAAAAAAAAGCAAACATTATAACACAGAAAAAAATGGGAATAAATCAAACATGTAAAAAAAAAAAAAGCACAATAAACGACTGGTGGAACAGAGGGAGAGAGACATTTTATCCACAACCAGAGAAAACGACAACTCTTTGTGTCGTTGTGAGACCTCAAAGACCTTTAAATGAACTTAAATGGGGGAATGTAATAAAAGTCGGTAACGGAAAAACTCTTGGTGAAAAGTTATGCCTCTGCGTGAAGGTTTTGCTTTGTGCGAATTTAATAAAGCTTACGCGAACCCGGAAACTATATAGTGACCACTTCGGATAGTGGAAGAGAGTTTGCGAATTTTACAGCGCAGTCAATGTAATAAAACTTTTGTTTGTGCCAAAAGATTACGACACCTTCAAGCACTTCTTAAGAGTGCGCAATTAAAATTCGCAGGGCGCAATTGAAATTGCACAATAACCGTTAAAGGAACAATATTACATTGCGAGATGTGGATTTTTATTGGTGTGAATTGTTTTTCTCTTTGCGACTTTAAATGACATTCCCCCTCTTAGTGTGATGAATACGTAGAGACCACTTACAATAGGTTTTTTGTTCGTTTGCTAAACGTAATGTTATGTATTATACTGTAGTGCTTAAAGCTTTGTAAACCATTCTGAGTTTTCAATGTGTCTCCATAAATATCACCTGTTCTTCATTCAAGTTATAAATTGAAATCCGTGCTGTCCAACTGGTCCTCCCAGAAGTCTCCTTTGTGTGAGCAGCACCCGGAGGTTTTCTCTCCCTCTCTTAGGGCTAGGGCAGACGGGGAGATTCGGGGGCATTTTGTCGCCTGGCGACTTCTCGCGAGGCAATTTGGAGCGATTTCAAAAAGCGCACCGCTCCGTGTGAATAGGCGCCGGCGTTTTCAAGCAACGCCGGTGCGCCCCAGGACTTGGTTATTCGGGGAGGTTCGGGGGCTACAAGTCGCGGCGAGAAGTCGCCAGGCGACAAAATGCCCCCGAATCTCCCCGTCTGGCCTTAGCCTTACTGTGCAGCCCCTCCCTGTAGAACATGCTGGAGTCTCTTTACCATTGAGATACTGACAAGTTGAACTCTTAAAAGAAGCTCTTAAAGGAGAACACAACCCAAAAGTTAAAAATCCCCTACCCTAAATAGACCCCCCTCCCTTATCTCCCCCCCCAGCCTAGCTTTTTACTTATCCCCTTGGTGCAGATTCAGGGATTGGAGCTCACAGCAGCCATCTTCCAGATCTTCAGTCATTTTCCTGAATGGAGCAGTGACAACCGGCGCCGATTGAAGAGGACACAAAAGTTTTACGGAAAACCCGGAAGATGGCTGCCGCTGAACTCCGATTCCTGAAACTGCACTGAGGGATAAGTAAAAAGTTAGGGTAAGGGGGTCGGGTATTTTTTTTTTTTTTTTAATAACTTTTGGATCGAGTTCTCCTTTAAAGGATAAGTAAACCTTTAAAATAAGTGAATGTAAAATTGATACGAGTGCTATTCTAAGAATTTTTGCAATTGCCAGGCATTATTTTTTCTTTTTATTTCAAGATATTAAGGGAACATGTGCTGTTAATATGAATGAACTTTGCAACAACAGCACCACCTGCTGGTCAGTTTCTGACCACCAAGTAGTCAAGGAGGTTTTCAGGAGAAAGAAAGAGCGCAACCCGCAAAAAATGGCGCCAGGGTAAAGTTTATGCAAAGAAACAAATAATGTGTCCATGCAGGGAAGAGCAGGCGAATTGCGCTGCGCAAATAATGCGGTTCTGGTGGGGGTAAGGTAAACTATACAGACATGGCAAAAGTGAAAAATGGCTTGATATTTCCTTTAAAGGTTTACTTATCCTTTAAAGGAGTAGGAATACAATTTTCTTCTTGGGGGTGCCAAAAGTTCTGCACCCACAAGTGACTATTTTTACTTACCCGACACCCCGGGCCAGTGCACCTATCAGGAGAAAACGACACCGGCCTGGAGTTATTCCAGTAAGCACCACGGACAGATCCTCTTCCGGCTTCTTTGGGTCTTCTTGCGGCCACACGTAGAGTAGAGCGAAACGCAAACTTTAACGAAAAAAACTGGCTATTTCGCTCTACTGTGCATGTCTGCCCAGGAGATTTAAAAACCGAAAAAGCTGGAAGCGGATTGCTCCATGGTGCTCTGTAAAAGAAACCTGGGCTGCTGCGTTTTTCTGCTGATAGGAGCCGGGGTGTCAGGTAAGTAAAAGTAGTCACTAACTACTCCAACGTTTGGCACCCCAAGTACAAAATGGTATTTCTTTAAAAGTGCTTTGCTCCAGTGAATACGCCTCATATGATAATGGAACAAAGAGTAATACCCTGAGCTGAACAATGGGCTCAAACTCCTCCAAGCTGCTTGCAGGACAAACTCAATTGTTACTGGAAACGTTTACAGCAGAAGCCTGAATATACATTTTCCACGGGACTATGTCACAACGATGTGAATTCTGAGAAACCCCAAGGGTAGAACACAAATTATGGTTCACATTCTTTTCATTTTGGAGCATTTTCCTCAATACATAAAACAAGTATACGGTTATTGAATCATCTGTACAACTGGGATCTCATTATCTTGTTTAAAGACACGCAAGAAAAACTCAGAACAGTTTAGGTCACATCTATGGAGAAATATTGAAAATTCAAAAAGGGTTCACAGACTTTCAAGCACTGCTGTATGTAATTAAAGGGTTGCTTAAAGTGGGTTATAAAATTCCCAATTCCAGGCAAGTTTTAAACTGCAATTTTTTTAAAAAATAGTTTTTTAATGATTTGCCTTCGTCTTCTGACCCTTTCCAGCTTTCAAATGGGGGTCACTGACTCCATCTAAAACAAATGCTCTGTAAGGCTACACATGTAGTTATTGCAAGTTTTTATTACTCATGCTTTTATTCAAGCCCTCTGCTATTTATATTCCAATCAGTGCAGGGTTGCTAGAAATCATTTGGACCCTAGCAATCAGATTGTGGAAACTGCAAATGGGAGAGCTGCTGAATAAAAAGCTAAAACTCAAAAAATACAAATAATAAACAAGGAAAACCAATTGAAAATTGTCTCAGAATATCACTCTCTACACAGCATACTAACAGTTAACTCAGAACAGCCCTTTAAAGGGGAAGTCAACCCCTCTGGTACTAAACCAACCCCCCCACCCCACGGCTATTGCCCCTAACTTGTTAATTACCCCAAAGTCCAGGTCCCCTCCTGGCAGGATCACGGGCGACATCTTGCCCCACACCATCTTCTTCCTTGATCCGTTGGCAAATGCGTCCTACTGAGCATGCGCAATAAAATGCAGCCAGATCAAGGAAGAAGACGGTGTAGGACAAGATTGTGCCCATTAACTTGCCTGCAGGGGACGTGGACTTTGGGGTAATTAACAGGTTAGGGGCAATAGCCCGGGGGGGGGGAAGGGTTTTGTGCCCCAAGGGTTGACTTCCCCTTTAAATACAACAATAAACTGTTGTTGCCAGGTCCGTTCTAATTTATGAGCACAAGATACAGTGGAAGGCAGATTATTATAAACCAGTGACAGACCTATAATAAAGAGCAAATGGAAATTTGCTAAGAATATAAAATTTTGTAACATACTAAATCAAACCCCCCCCTCCTTTAAAGGGAAAATCCACTGTGGATGAAACTCTACAGCAGTGGTTCTCAACCTGGGGGTCAAATTACCCTTTCACAGGGGTCACTTAAGGGGCTCCAGGAGCAGGTTCAGCTCTCTCCCCACTAGCCCTGGGCCAAGGTTGTAGCTCTCCGGGTGTTGGTGCTGGGAGTTGTAGTTCAGTAACCTGTGTAGGGGAATATTTATGCAGCCACGCTGTCTTCTGTACTTTCCTAACAATTTGCTCTGGGCTGGAAATTAAAATATTTTAATATTTTCTGGTTGGGGGTCATGACAAAATGAGGAACTGTATTAAAGGAACGCAGCATTAGGGAGATTGAGAACCACTGCTCTACAGCAACATCTCTCTGGGTAAGTTTTCCCAAGGTTTCAGGGCTGCTCTCTTTCCTGTGCTCAGGCTGGTGGGTGAGAATTGGTCTCCAAAGGGAGACTATTTGCAATTAAGCACCTCATTCAGCCTAACTGGATTAACCCATAAGATCATCTATTTGTCTACAGAGGTTTTTAAGAAGCTAAAAGCAAGTAATTCCAATTATTTCATTGGTAGTATTTACGGTTTTAAAGAAAGTAAAGGATTAATAGTGAAGATTCACTCTCAATCCTCCTTATCTACACTGTAAATATAGAAATATAATATATATATATATTCCTTGTCTGTCCTTGTGTTAGATTTCTTTATTAATACAATGGCAAAGGGGTTGGTTTACAGATGTCATGGTTGGTGCCAATAGAGACAGAAGTGAAAGGAGAGAGAGAATAAAACAAATCCTACGTTGTTCATTGAATGTACAAAAAATAAAACTAGGATAAAGAAATACCACATTGCTCACATTATTTAAGTTCTTGTGCATCTGATATAAGCAAACACTTCATTTGGTATAATGGGAAGGTTGAGCGTAGCTATGCTCAGGTCTGAAAAATATGGCTGGAACATGCACTTGATTTTGTTGCTGAATGCAAACTCTGCACCCACCATGTAACTGCGCCCGAGCCAATGCAATTGTTCTGCGTGCAGGAAAGGAATACATTTCTCAGCATAAAGGAGGATTCTTGGCCTGTGCTTTTCTACAGCTTAACATCAGTTCCCATGTGGAATTAGCCATATTCTTCCTCTTTGTCACAGCTCTAGGGTGTATCTAACTTGGATAGTAGGTTCCCTATTTCCATTTCCTTTCTATTTGATAAATAATAATAGTACAAGAAGTATTTCCCTCTTCCTTTAGTTTTTATCTTTTATAAAGAGGTTACTGACTATCTTACTGACTCTGAGCCTGTAGTTTTTCAGTCATGCATATTGTCCAATCCAATTCTTTCCAAAACTTTCCTTATGTTCTCCAACAGCCCTAATGTAGTCAAAGTAGAACCCCATTAGGTTTGCTTATAGCCGGTGTATAGCAAAACAAAGATTACCCATCATGTGTGTCCCTTCTGTAATAAGCACAATTGATCAGGGGATGAAATCTGTGGGCAGTCAGCGGTGGTGCCGAGAATGTTGGAAATTGTAGTTTACAATTGATGATATATTCTTAGGGTCCCTTCTGTACATTCCCCTTTAACTAGGAAAACCTATCCAGCTGATGTATGGTTGTATAGTTTTTTAGTACATTTTTCAACTCTCTCACTTTTAAAGGGAAGTGATGGGATGTTTACATGCAAGGTGTTAAGAGTATTCACAATTCTTATTTGCGTGCAGAATACCATGACCTACAAAAAGTGCTTCCTGGTCATCCAACCATCTCAAATCCTGCAAATGTTACAACCGATCCCTCTGTCCTGATATAGCCACACATGCAGTGAATGATTTAGCTTTCTCTTCTGTCAAGAGACCCCATGCTTAGTAGAGAATCCTAAGAGAAAACAGTGAGTGATGTGAAGAGTGCAGAAACAGGCATATTAAGCCAAGCCGTGTAGACAGGCAGTACAGCTTGCTCTTGGTTAGAAGCTTCTATTAGTGGCCTGCAGGTACAGTTCTTATTTGTTTTATTAAACTCTTTGTTAAGGCAAGTGTTTAACTTGTGCAAGAAAGAAAAAATACCTACTGAGGGGCATTTTCCTGAAGGCACTTTTTTTTAGTGAGACATATTTTTTGGGCTTAAGTTCCATGTACCACAGGTATCCATACCAGGCACTCAAATTGATAGAAAAGAATTAAAGTTGCGGATGTTGCATCTTGCATAAATGGAAGGTTTTTCCATATAAAAAGGAACATGGGTCGGGCTGTGGCAAAGATGATTTAGGAGGCCAACACTTTATCATATTCCTGTTTTAGTGCTTTTCCTTAGTTTTGCTTAGGCTTCTCTCCTGGACTCTATAACTTTTCAAAAGGCTGTTGGATAATATATGCTGTAAAATCAGCACTTAGGTGTTGGAAAAAAATCCAGAATCAGAGAGATACCATAACATTCACAAAAGAATTGGGCACGTCAAAAATTTATTAACATAAAAAACCTTCACTAAAACAAGATTAACATATGCTAACTCCAAAACCAACTTCATCATAGTCAGTACATATGATTAAGCACATGAAGCTCGTAAGGCTGTAGACCAGGAGCCCCCAACCCTTTTTAACTGTGAGCAACATCCAAATGCAAAAGGAGTTGGGGAGCAAAGCAAGTATGAATGTTCCTGGGGGTGCCAAATAAGGGCTGTGATTGGCTATTCGGTAGCCCCTATGTGAATTACCAGCATATAGGAGGATCTGTTTGGCAGTGCACCTGATTTTTATGCAACCAAAACTTACCTCCAAGCCTGGAATTTAAAAATAAGCACCTGCTTTGAGGACACGGAGAGCAACATCCAAGGGATTGGTGAGCTACATGCTACTGGTTTTGGAACACTGCTGTAGAGCATGGGGTTAGCATATTTTAATCATGTTATGCTAAAGATCTTATTTTCCTGGGCTACCTTGCCATAGTGTAGAGCAGTGATCCCCAACCAGTAGCTCGCGAGCAACATGTTGCTCTCCAACCCCTTGGATGTTGCTCCCAGTGGCCTCAAAGTAGGTGTTTATTTTTTAATTACTGGCTTAGAGGCAAGTTTTGGTTGCATAAAAAACAGATGTCCTGCCAAACATTCTCTCCTGTAGGCTGCCAGTCCATATAGGGGTTACCAAAAAGCCAATCAGAGCTCTTATTTGACATCCACATGGACTTTTTCATGCTTGTGTTGCTCTCCAACTCTTTTTTAAATTTAAATGTGGCTCACGAGCAAAAAAGGTTGGGGACCCCTGGTGTAGAGCCTTGATAGGTACCCACAGCGGAAAGCAAATATTGCTTATAGTTGTGGGCTGGTGCTAAACTCAGCTTTTTCTCCCACCCCATGTTGGTTGTGGGTCAAGTAGTACATCCAAGCAAGTGAAAACATTGGTCTGGGTACATGTTTACACACTAGATAGAAATTGCTCCTGCCTTATTCTCACTTTCCTCCTCAGCTTGGAAAAAAAGTGAATGTCCCTCAGTAAATATTGAGAAACACCAAGTTATGTGTTAGTTTAACAATGTTTCATAAAGTCTAGAATACAATGTAGTTATATAATGGTTAATGATTAGGATTAAGTAACAAGCAGCAGCATTAACAATGTTAGTAATGCAACTGTAAGGCAACACAACTTACTTTTTCCGATCTTTGTCTTTCTTCAGAGGTTGTTGAGAGGTGGCCTGGAATGACTGGGAATGGAGAGTTTCCATGGCGACTTTCCGTCTGTTAAAGGAATTCATTTCTTCCTCCAAGTCCCTCCTTTTGTCTTCCACCTTCTTTGACTCTTCTTGGTGTATCCTCTTCAGCTGCATGAACTTTTCTTGCAGCTGGAATGAAGAAACAGGCAAAGATGTGACAAGTGAACCTTTTCTTTCTTCAAAAGAAAGTAGAGTAAATAAACAGCTTCTCAGGCTATGGTATTTCACATGGATTTAAACATAATCCAGAAGAGACACTCCATAAATGTGTTGATTTCATATATAAAGCAGCGGGACTGAGCCATTAGATATAATCCTAGAATACGCTACTCTATTGGCAATAATTCTTATAGTTGCTTTATCCAGCAGAGACCCCCTCTCTACTATTTGATGATAGGATGGTCTTCAAAAGTCTGAACTTCTTTTAATGTATAATATATGTTCATGATCCACAAAGCCACACTTTCAAATTTGTAGCAGCCAATGCTTCAAGTTCCGATTGGTACACAAGCTACATCCCCAATTTCGTCCTCAGAACTTCAACACCAAAATAAACCACACAATTTCAATTCCTCCAGCAGAGTTACTAGTTAGAAACATGGGCAGGACTTACCTCCCGTTCTCTCTCTTTCAATTCTGATTCTGTTTCCTTGACCTTATTTACAAACATCTGCCGCATTTCTTCCTCCTTCCTCTGTAGCTCCGATAAGAACTCTTTCCTTTTGGCTTCATAAGTCTCTTGAAGGCTGAAAAGTAGAATATTCAGTAAGTTTTTGTGACATCTATTTAAATACACTCACACTGATAAATGGGAAATATTTCATGCCATGAAGTTTCAAATAGTTGCTTTGACTACATGTAGATCATTGACTATTGAGGTTCGGACCTAAAAATGGGCCCTTGAGTTAACATGGGTTAACATGGGAACGTTTACCTGATGAAATCGTTATTAAGACAACCTAACCACACTTACAGGTAACCTACAGGGTGTAGCCCTATTGTACAACCAGGAGGGGGTAGCTGAAACTGCTATAGTATGAGGAACTCATTGGAGAAGCAATGGATAGAGCAATGATTCCCAACCAGTGGCTCGTGAGCAACATGTTGCTCTCTTACCCCTTGGACGTTGCTCCCAATGGCCTCCAAGTGGGTGCTACTTTTTGAATTCCGGACTTGGAGGCAAGCTTTTGTTGAAAAAAAAATGTACTGCCAAACAGAGCCTCCTGTTGGCTGCAAGTCCATATAGGAGATACCAATACCCAATAACAGCCCTTACTTGGAAGCCCCAGGAACTTTTTGAATGCTTATGTTGCTCTCCAACATGTGGCTCATGGACAAAAAAGGTTGGGGACCCTAGGGATAGAGAATAAACATTTCTTTGTTTCTTCCCAAACCTATTTGAATCTGGTGTGATGGTCTATCAACTAAATTAATCAAAGGCCCCAGCCCTGGGTACTTCTTTAGCAGGACAATGTCTGAATTTTCTTCTGATTTCTTGAGTTTTGGGCCAAGTCAGCATGGGCAGTGGAGTGAAAAAAACAGATCTTCTAAGATCAAGTTCTCAGTCTACTGTGTATGCACACAGGAGCAGGAACATAGGAGAATATCCAGAAGAAGATGCTCTTAAAGAAGCAGTGTAGTTTTCAGCAAACAAAACAGGAGCCCTAGAACTGGGTATCGGGTAAGTGATCAAAATCATGGGAGGCTGCATAACGGTGTCCATAAACGCACAGATTATATCCTACGAAACAAATTTTTGTACGATATTCGGTGCATGTATGGTGGGAAAGGAGCCGACCGATTTCAGCAGAAGACGGATATCGGTCGGCTGGTCGATCGGGCTAGACGGTAAATTTTGATCGGCTGCTTTTCAAGGCACTCTAAACATTGGCCACTGTTTAGTACTGAATCGTCAGATACACGTAAAATTATATGGTTTCTACCTGTTTGACGATTCAGCTCTACACGTGTGTATTGAAACAAACAATCTTTCTTGGAAAGATCTTTTACAAAAAAAGATTGTAATTGCACCGTCTATGGTCGTCTTAACACCCCACAGAGATGATACCTCTCCTTCTCCTGTGATTAATTCTTTTGCCTTTGGACATGATCAGAGGTACCTGAATGGCTGTGTGTCGGGATCATTGTCCTTGAAGCCCATCTCTTCCAACTTGCACCTCCTGTATAGCTCATAATGCCGGGTGTGTGTCTGTTCTCTCAGGTCTTCCATGTTAACCCGAATCAACATCTCCCTCAGTTTAACAAAATCACAGTGGCTCTCGTTTTCAACTGGAATTCAATAGGTAATGAAAAAAAATTATGATAATGTGCATATTTATGTTTTGCATGAAGTTTTACAACACTAGCTGGCCGCACATTTTTCCCAGGTTAAAATATATTTTTCCTTTTAAAGGTTTGTGTTATTCCACAGGTCAGATTTTGAATTGATTGGTGGCATTTGAGAACTTTTTTTATTGCAAGAACAAGCAGTCAAAAAGCTGCCAGTGCACCAAAACAAAGGGGGCCCATTTATCAAATGTTGAATTTCGAATTCATGTGAGTTTTTTTTTTTGTTTTTTTTTTTTAACTCTAATAAATTCAAATATAACTGAAATTTGATTGGACAGTTCAGAAAAAATTGAATATCTAAAACTCAAAACAAATATTAGTGACCTGAAAACTCATATTGAATTTGAATCGAATCCGAAAAAAAACCTTGAATGTCCGGAAGGCTAATAACTTCAAAATGGTGGCTAGACCTCTCCCATTGATTTATACATGAACTCGACAGGTTTAAGGTGGCAAAGGTGGGGGTGATATCAGTCCAAATTGCAGTACAGCAGTAAAGAGGATTCATTTGATTTTTGGACCGTGTGTCCATCTCCTGACCTGCCACTAACCTTCAGATCAAATAAAGTAGTAAAAGCACAGATCAACCGATGTTCTGTCCCTACAGGGATCGTATGAAAGTTGTGCCCAACAAAACCTAGTGACAGTCTCCCACTGAAAATCGTACGATCAGCAATACATGCAGAGATATTATCAACAGCAGACAGAAATGTTGATCAACCAAACGACCGATCTTCGGCGGACAAAAAATGTTGGGACTCTCCACACTCCTTGATTCGTACAATCGGATCATTGCGTCTATGGCCAGCTTAAAGAGTGACTGAAGTTTATCAGAGCACAAGTCACATAACTTGGGGCAGCTGGGAAACTGAAAATATATATGCCTAGCATTATGTCATATTGCAATATGAAATCCGTTTAATCTTTTGAGAAACAAAATTCATTGCAGAATTCTGCTGGAGCAGCACTATTAACGGATGTGTTTTGAAAAAAAATTCCCATGACCGTATCCCTATAAATCTGCCCCTCAAAGAGGGTTTGGGTTGTGCTTGGATATCCAAGCTACTGCCTTTACCTTTCATTTTCTACTGAATCTAATTCAATTCAATTCTATTCAATTCAAATCAGAAAACAAAGCTGTTGTACCTTGTACTACTCCCCATGGGTACTGCCTGGCTCTCACAAGTTTATTTCCTACTTTCACCTCCTCTGTGCTCCCAACGACTGCGAATGGCAGGTGAGCCTAGAAAACAAAAAGGAACACATTCGTTATTAATATCTGGAAACTTATAAAACAGAAATATAACTAAAGAGACACATTCAGCAAACACTACATCATTCCATCAGCTGACTAATACTGGGGATCAAAGCAGTAATTTCCGTAATAAGAATCTCATGGGTTGCCAAAGGGAAAGTTTATCTTACTAACATTATTTTTCTGCATATTTTATAATAGTGTAGCATGTGAAGTGTTCTTAAACTGCAGATCCAGCCTGCTGCATGTGTAAGTACTAAAGGTACGGCATCTATTATGCAGAATACTTAGGACCTGGGGTTTTCCAGATAAGGGATAATCATACCTTAACTTTACTAAAAATATTTTTAATTCAATAGGGCTGTTTTGCCATCAACATGGATTCACGTGGCTTAGTTACTATCACGTACAAGCTACTGTAAGGGTCAGACTGAAGCCTTGGGGGCCCAAAGGGGATGCAAAATGAAGGGCCTTCCCGGCAATCCCCATGGACTCCCTCCCGACCTCCAAACCCACGCTGCGAATGTGCATGAAAGATGCAAAAGCCTGTCTTTATTGGCCTGCATAGGAAACAGTCTGACCCTGGCTACTGTTCATTATATCAGAGAAAACAAAAAATACAATTATTTGCTAAAAATGGACTCTATGAGGGATGGCATTCCTGTAATTTAGAGCTTTTGGGTAATAGATTTCCAGAAAAGGGATCCTATACCTGGCATAAATGTCATCTGATTTTACTGAGCACAAGGGGCAAAGATAATATTTATTATATCTATTTTTCAATCATTCTAAGTCCCCCTCCCCCCCTTCACAAATTAGTCTGGACTACCCAGTGTTTTCTAGACACTACTAAACCATTACTGCATTTTCCTATGTTATTCTATGGCAACAATTTAAAGGGATACTGTCATGGGAAAACATGTTTTTTTTCAGAACACATCAGTTAATAGTGCTGTTCCAGTAGACTTCTGCACTGAAATCCATTTCTCAAAAGGGCAAACAGATTTTTTTATATTCACTTTTGAAATCTGACATGGGGCTAGACATTTTGTCAATTTCCCAGCTGCCCCTGGTCATGTGACTTGTGCCAGCACTTTAGGAGGGAACTGCTTTCTGGCAGGCTGTTGCTTTTCCTTCTCAATGTAACTGAAGGAGTCTCAGTGGGACATGGGTTTTTAACTATTAAGTGCTGTTCTACCAGGCAGCTGTTCTCTTGTGTTAGGGAGCTGCTATCTGGTTACCTTCTCATTGTTCTGTTGTTAGGCTGCTGGGTGGGGGAAAGGGAGGGGGTGATATCACTCCAACTTGCAGTACAGCAGTAAAGAGTGATTGAAGTTTATCAGAGCATAAATCACAAGACTTGGGACAGGTGGGAAATTGACAATATGTCTAGGCCCATGTCAGATTTCAAAATGAAATATAAAAAAAAACCTGTTTGCTCTTGAGAAATGGATTTAACTGCAGGATTCTGCTGGAACAGCACTATTAACTGATGTATTTTGAAAAAAAAAAAAAATTCCCATGACAGTATCCCTTTAATGTAACAGAATCAGTTTCAGTGGGACTTTGCTTTTACTATGGAGTGTTGTTCTTAGATCTACCAGGGAGCGGTTATTTTGTGTTATCTGGTTACCTTCCTATTTTTCTGTTTGGCTGCTAGGGGGAAAGGGAGGGGGTGATCTCACAGACTAAAGTTTATTATACCAGAAGTCACATGATTGGGGGCAGCTGGGAAATTGACAAAATGTCTAACCCCATGTCAGATTTCAAAATTAAATATAAAAAAAAATCAGCTTTTGTGAAAAATGGATTTCAATGCAGAATTCTTCTGGAGCAGCACTATTAACGGATACATTTTTAAAAAAACATATTTTTCCTTAAATAATCAGGTATGTATTTTGCACAGTACTGTACAAAACTGCAAATAAATCAGCACCTTGAATAATTCTCAAATATGTTATTCTTTCCACTTCTGCTATGGTTTAAAAGAGAGAACTGCAATACCGACTATTGTCTGAAGATGGCCCCAGGAGCTAGAGGACTAAGTAAAATAGTGAACAAAATCAGCAGAACAGCAGAGACTAAAGATTTGTTTTGTAAAGTTCACAGCTCTTATCATGGATTCGATTTAATTAGATAGACTTAAAATGAAAATGATGCTTTAATTAAATATATAAAAGATATGATTTTATTAGTCACAATGCAGGGCTGAAGAAATTAATGGGTTTGCAATTGTTGGTCCCAGTAAACAGATAAAAAAACAAAAAACAAAACCTGTTTCACGCAGAGTCCAGTTGTCTATGTTCTGCTGCTGAAAATGCTTTACCCCTTTTAAAGTTGACATACATGCCAACTCAGTTAGGGGGGGGATCAGGGCCAACATTAGAAATCACAGGGCCCTGTACAACAAAATTTTCAGGGCCCCTTGGGCCCCGCCACAGTTCTCAAGCAATCCATACCAGTTAAAAGACCACACAGCGCTACAAAAGGTAACTCCCCCGCCTACACACACAGACAAGTTATAAAAAGCTATTGATGGTCAGGGCCCCCCTGTGCCAAGGCCCCCATAAAAGTTTTTTTTTAAATTGGTGGTCAGGGCCCCCCTACAAGTTAAAAAAAACAAACAAAAAAAAAAAAACACATTAGACCCCTTACGAGGTCAAAAAAATGGGGCCCCAAAAATATTTAAAAAAAAAAAACATTGGTGCCAAGGCCCCCCTTACAAGTAAAAAAAATAATTCTGGCCCCAGAGAATATTTTTTTTTTTAAAACCACTGATGGCAGGGGTCTATAGAGTATTAAAATAATACATTAGTGGCCAGGGGATTAAAAAAAACCGCACATTGGTGTTCAGAAGCAATGAACTCATGGCTTCAGGACTTCAACTTCGCCTCCTTTTGTGGCTTCAGGTCTTTTCGCTACTTCTGGACTTCCATTTCAGCGGTTTTCGTGGCTTCAGCACTTTTCACCACTTCAACTGTTCAGCTTTTTCAGCTCTTCTGCATTCATTGAAGGGCAACACGGCTTCAGCTCTGTAAAGGGGGACCTGGCTCTTTCAAAAAATACAGCACTGCTCTCCAACCCCTTGGATGTTGCTCCCAGTGGCCTCAAAGCAGGTGCTTGTTTTTGAATTCCAGGCTTGGAGGAAGGGTTTGGTTGTATAAGACCCAGGTATACTGCTAAACAGAGCCTCAATACAGGTTGCCAATCCACATAGGGACTACCAAATGGCCAATCACAGCACTTATTTGGCACCCCAAGAACATTTGTCATGCTAGCGTTGCTCCCCAACTCCTTTCTCTTCTGAATGTTGCTCACGGCCTCAAAAGGTTGGGGATCCCTGTTCTAAACTAACACCACGCTGAATTAACAAATAGTGGCGCTCAGAAGGGAACTTGAACCTAAGAAGGTAGAAGAAGTGCCTGCCGGTTGCTAGCCGACAGATAATGGAGCTACTTACATTCATTACAGAGTTGATCTCTGCCACTGCATCGTCGTCTGTAGGGAACTGGTAGATCTGGACTCCATTGCTGACCAGTTCACTCATGATTTTGATTTTGAACTTGTGGAGTTCGTTCTTGGAAATGGTGTCAGCTTTGGCTATAATGGGAATGATATTTACCTGCGGGACAGAGCGATGAGTGTGAGAAAGGCAGATTAATGGGCTTACCTCCCACGTACTACAAAGCAACATTTGGTTTCAATAGCAATTATTATTCCCAGATGGTGGAAGGCAGCCAAAAAACGGAACTGCTAGCCAATATCTTTAAGACAAATGTGTCACTAAAAACTATAGTTTGGCTTTTACATTACAAAGGGATACTCTATGTTAAACAAGCGGTTTATATATTGCAGGAAGATTAGATAAAGCCATTCAGACTTGCTTAGTAGATATGAATAATGATAGCAAAATAAACAATATTGACTAAATTACCAAATTAGATACAGTGCCCGCCATGACGAAAAACATGTTGATCTGTAATTTTAAAGGCAGACTGACATAAAAGTCTGCCTGTGTCATCTTTAGGATATGAATACAGCCACCCAAACTCTCAGGCTTAAAGGGATCCTGTCATGTGGTAAAAAATGTTTTCAAAATGCATCAGTTAATAGTGCTGTTCCACAAGAATGCTGCACTGAAATCCATTTCTCAAAAGAGCAAACAGATTTTTATATATTTAATTTTGAAATCTGACATGGGGCTAGACATTTTGTCAATTTCACAGCTGCCCCAAGTCATGTGACTTGTGCTCTTATAAACTTCAGTCACTCTTTACTGCTGTACTGCAAGTTGGAGTGATATCACCCCCTCCCTTTCCCTCACCCAGCAGCCTAACAACAGAACAATGAGAAGGTTACCAGATAACAGCTCCCTAGTAGATATAAGAACAACACTCAATAGTAAAACCATGTCCCACTGCGTACTATTCAGTTACATTGAGAAGGAAAAACAACAGCCTGCCAGAAAGCAGTTTCCTCCTAAAGTACTGACACAAGTCACATGACATGGGGCAGCTGGGAAATTGACAAAATGTCTAGCTCCATGTCAGATTTCAAAAATGAATATAAAAAAATCTGTTTGCTCTTTTGAGAAATGGATTCAGTGCAGAAGTCTACTGGAGCAGCACTATTAACTGATGCGTTTTGAAAAAAACCTGTTTTCCCATGACAGTTTCCCTTTAACAAGTTGGATGTGCCAAAAATCAAGCTGCTGACGGCATTTATCTAGAAAGTCATGGACCAACCCAACCACCTTAGCTCCTTAAGTGCACCTGGTATGAAAATTTAGCTGGCAGCTGTGACACAAATACGCTCACCACCAGTTTGAGAAAAATAAAGTGCCATCCCGGAGTACTGAATATTTGGTACAAATATTTGGTTTAAGGCTAGTGATAAGTGTACCTAGATGTTACTGGGCCCCACTTCAAATTAATTTTAGGGCCCCAACATATGCAGAGGTCCTTTTTTACCAAATTATGTTGAAATCACTCATTAATTAGCGCCTTATGGGGCCCCCTATACCTCCTGGCCCCCCTGCAGCCGCAGGATCTGCTTCCACCGTAGTTACGCCCCTGGATGAGTACTTTATAGTCCCCAGTCCCTGTGAGAAGCACTGATGATGAGCAAAGTTTGCATTTCCAGCTTTTGCTTTCTAAATGTATTATTTTATAACTGTGTGGTCCCTAAAGTAATATTTGGGAAAAGCAACCCTGGGCCAGCACTTTACACAGCTCCATTCACTGCCACCAATATAGCCTATACTGGCATCTTCACAGGACCTAGGAAATAAGTGTGAAAGGTTTAAGGGATGGGGAAATACAAAAAATAAGTAAACAGGCATGTGTGAATAAATATAGGCAGAGAAACAGCTGATCTGCTGGCTCCTATATCTGCACACTCAGGCACTGTATCCAGCAGGGTTCAGACACAGAGAGAATATTGGCATGGAAAAGCGTAAGTATGTATCTTCATGCCAAAATCCACCCTTTGTGTCTGCACCCAGGCCGACGCAGTGCCTCTTAGCACAGACACGAGTGAGCAGAGGCCAGTGGATCAGCAGATGTTTGGCTGCATTTATACACTCTTAAGTAGGGACACTAATCTCTAACCTACTCCAGTCTAGTACACAACTCCTTCAAAAACCACCCTGGTCTGGCTACTGCTGCAATTTGGTTCCTGACTTCCATATATCCCCTGGGCAAATTCTAGTTAGCCTCATACACAGAGCACGCATCTCCTTATAGAGTTCTCAAAGGTCAAGCACATGATACCTGGAAGAAGAAACATTTTACATTGCATTGTCCTTTATAAATGGAGGAAAGAATGAAAAGGACAGAAGGGAGAGCAAAAAGAGAAGGACAACAGAGTGGAGATAAGAAAAGAAGGACATGTTCTAGGAGACCTAGATCTTGGTACCTTACTGTCCAGCTTCTTCATGGTGACCAGATCTAGTGACTTTAGCGAGTGCCCAGTTGGAGTGATGAAGTAAAGGCAGACGTGTATCCTGGAGTCGTGGTAGTTGAAAAGGGAACGGCGGATCTTCAGTTCTTCTTGCAAATAAGTTTCAAACTGAGTATCAATGTAGTCAACAACTGACCTGTAACTGCACAAAGATACCATGTAAAGCTCTGGTTATGCTCCTTAAGACTACTTTTACATTATTAAAAGGAACAGTAATGCCAAAAAATGTAAATGTTTTAAAGGAATTACATTATAATGAAGTGTTGCCCTGCACAGGCAAAACTGCTGTGTTTGTTTCAGAAACACTACTACAGTTTATATAAAGAAGCTATTGTGCAGCCTTGGGGGCAGCCATTCACGCACAGGACACACAGAAGAGAACAGATGTGTCCTGAAGAATCCCATTGTATACTACAGAGCTTATCTGTTGAGTATCCTGCGTCGTTTCTCCTTTTTCGGCTTTGATTGGCTGCCTCCATGGCTACACACAGCAGCTTGTTTGTCTGAAGCAAGCACACTAATTTTACCAGCGAATGGCAACAGGACGTTATATTTTTAGTACTTGAAAAAACGTATTTTTTGGTGTTAGTGTTACTTTAACTTCCACCCATTATAAGCTATGGATGATCATGTCTGCAGCCCTCTGTTCTCAAGATGCAAAAGTTGAAGGATTCTCAGAGATACTTTAATGGATTGTTCAACTTAAAATAAACTTTAACGGCAATGTAGCCATCTGCATTCTAAGACAAACGGCAAATAGTCTTCATTTACTGTATTTGTTTCTGTTGACATTTTTAGTGTTCTCAAATAGTATCACAGTGACCTCTAGTGATATACTTTCATTGTCTTTTTGACAATGATATTCTTTTTGAAAGTATATCACTAGGGGTCACTGTGAAACTATGTTCATCTTACACGGATTGGAGTTGGAAGCTGTTTTGACGTGCATCGAGTTTGAACAATTTGAAGGTTATGGGTGCCGACTAAAAACTTCTTTGACATTTTTAGTTGTGCAGATCTCAGGCTTCAGACCTGTACCCTGGATTGCAGGGGGATAGAGTCTTCTCACTAAAGAATCAAAATGCAATTTTTTTTTTTATGTACCCCTTCCCCTGCTTTTTATTCATGTATTTTGTAATAAAACCTGGGGCACAGCCCTTAACAGACCGTTTCACAGTGAGTGAGGATGCTGAAGCTTATGGTTCACTTTCAGTGACTTGCTGCTACTTGAGACAGATATTCAATTTGGCAGCCTGTGGGAAATTCCTTGGATACAATTTTGATTAATTACAATCTAAGGCATTAAAAAATGACCCATTTGTCCAAGTAGTGTATGTTGTAAGAAATCTTCACTCAAGAGTGTAAAAAAAATAAAGAGAAAATAGGAAGCATTAAAAGAAAACTATACTAAAACTTTTACTTAAATATACATATCAGTTTGGTGAGATTAGTAAATATGCCACTTAATTTGAAATAAACTGTTGCACAAGTATTCATTTTGGGGGCATAGTTTTCCTTTAAAGCGTAATGGATTCCCAGGTTAATGGAATACATCCTTGTCTTTGTCTGCAATGTTCCCTTAAACAGCCGTGTAGTGCACAGGACTGCACGAATACCGTATACATAAATGATGGGTTATTAATACAAATAAAACCCACAGACACCTCAAAGCAGTGCCAAGACTTAATGGAAACATATGAGACTTCCCTGTGATTTATTTTTTTAAGAAGTGAGAGTCTGCTATTCAGCTCCAGACTGCACAAATACTTCTCCAGAAGATACAGCAATAAAGCAATAAAATATGGATTTTTGTCACCTGGATTAGAATAGTCAGTAGTATTAAACCATCCCTCTTGAACAGGCAATATACAGCTACGTTCAACATAAGAACATTAAAGAGCTATTTGCCTTTCTGTCTCTTTGCAGCTTTCAGTTGAGGCTCATCAAGAAACTATTGCTCTGTAAGGCTACAATTAGACCAGTGGTTCTCAACCTTCCTAATGCTGCGACCCTTTAATACAGTTCCTCATGTTGCGGTGACCCCCAACCATAAAATATAAAAATATTTTCATTGCCAGCCCAGAGCGGATTGTTAGGAAAGTACAGGAGACAGTGTGGCTGCACTAAGGTTTTATTTCCGTGCATAGTGCAGCAACATTTTTTTGCCACACCCATTTTGTGGCCACACCCCAATTACAGGGAGAGCTGTATGGCAGTCCCTACTAAGGGGATATAGAAAGTTGTAGTGCAACTGGCTTCCCTACACAGGTTACTTTACTACAACTCCCAGCACCAACACCTGGAGAGCTTCAACCTTGGCCCAGGGCTAGTGGAGATGGAGATGAACCTGCTCCTGGAACCCCAAGTGACCCCTGTGAAAGGGTCATTCGACCCCCAGGTTGAGAACCGCTGAATTAGAGAGTTAATTTTACCTTGTATTCTTTTTCATTTGATTCAGGCCCCCCCATCCATTTTCCAGTACAGGTATGAGACCTGTTATCCCCAATAGCTGGGACCTGAGGCTTGAAATTTGGATCTTCATAGCTTATACTTAATTTGTATTGATGTGTCTGATTGGTCACTCTAAACAGGTCTCTGACTGGTCCACACACTATCCTAATTTGGATTGGCTGTAGGATATATGTTTTTGATTGGTCCTTTTTCATTTAAATACGACTACATGAGTTGATGTTTGTTAGCCTATGACTAAGTGCCCCTAAGTCAGGGCCGGGCCAAGGGGTAGGCAGAGTAGGCATGTGTCTAGGGTGCAAAGCTGGGGGCCCCCAGGCACATACCTGCTCTGTAGCCTACCCCATGTCTGGGCCCCTCACTAACTGTCATCTTCTTGCGCCTATGCGCATGCTGGGCACTGAAGAGACGCATAAAATATAAGGGTATACTTCCATGATGACCTGTCCCTCAAAATCAGTAGTTGCCAACCAGTGGCTTACAAGCAATATGTTGCTCACCAAACTTTGGATGTTGCTTCCAGTGGCCTTGAAGCAGGTGCTTATTTTTTAAGTTTAAGTTTTGGTAGCATAAAACAAATGGCCAATCACATCACTTGTTTTGCATCACCCAGAAACAATTTTTATGCTGGGGTTGCTCCCCCAACTCTTTTTTACATCTTGCTCACTGCTCACGGGTAAAAAAAAAAAAAAAAAAGTTTGGGGATCACTGCTCTAAATAGAAAGCTTTTCTGCATGCACTCAACTGTGATTTGTATATACTGTATGTGAAATGCTAGCCACATTGGCCCTCGGCCTGATAGCACAGAAACCAATGCACAGATTGTGAGATAAGGATAGAATACCGAAGAGACAAGCGTAACCTGTTAAATTAGCTCTCGGCAATCTCACTTTATGAAACCCTTATACTAAGAAATAATGATCTGCCTCAAGAATTCCATGACCTGCATGTGGTCACAAGTCTTTATATGGTTATGGAACTCCTTAGAACTTTCTATTTGCATTATACATCAATTCAGAGTTAGGTTAGGGGCGCTTTCTACCAAATATGTAGAAATGATTTATAGATACTAAAAAACTGGTGGTATGAACTAGCACTACACATTAGGGAGGAAGACTAAGGTGAAGTAGATGCACTAGTAACTCCAGACGGCTCCCTAACCTGTTCTGGATCTTGTTGGTTAACCTGGATCTATAGAACTGAACACACGCTTCACATTAATAGTAGGCAAGCATTTTTTTTTTTTAAGTCTATTGAATTAGTCATGATGCTTGCCTGTCATCTTTGTTGATCTGATCCCCAAATCCAACGGTATCGACTATGGTCAGCTTTAGATGCACGTTGCTCTCTTGAAGCTCATACGTACGCGGTCGCAAGCGAACGCCGTTCTCGTAATGGCTGGCCTCTTCCGTCTCAAATGTTGTATTAAACAAAGTGTTCATTAGAGTGGACTTCCCAATGCCAGTTTCACCTATGAGACAAAAACAAGGTTTGCAGCAATGTCATGTACAGGAGTTGGATTTCTGCAGCTCAGCAGTTACAAGCATGTACCTGTTCCACTGTAGAATAGCTTCTTACTAAGCTTACTACTGTATATACTACAGCCAACAATATTACATGAAAAAAAAACAAATACAGGTATTTTCACCTTCCCAACTGCTTTCACAGGTGAAGATACATAAGCATTCCATTCATTACATACCATGGAAATCGCATTTTTCCTATTAGACTGGATAACTATTTCCACAAGTACAGAACATTTTCTCTCTGCAGATTTATAAATATATAAATATAGGAGGGATCTGCCGTTTGCTTGCCTCATTTAACGGATTCTTTACAGACAAATGGTACCAAAGCATTTTTTTTTCTACAAGCAGTCGGGCAGCAGTTATTTTACAGAAGTCCTGTATAGCAGGCCCTAATCTCAAGTAAAGATTGAATGAACTGAATAACAATACAGGCACGGGACCTGGGGCTTTATGGATAATGGATCTTTCTGTAATTCGGATCTTCACACCTTAAGTCTACTAGAAAATCATGTAAACATTAAACAAACCCAATGGGCTGGTTCTGCTACCAACAAGGATTTCTTAGTTTGGATCAAGTACAAGATACAGTTTTATTTTACAGAGAAAAAGGGAATCCTTTTTAAAATTTGTGATTATTTGATTATAATGGAGTGTATGGGGAAAGAGCCTATATGTAATTCAGAACTTTCTGGGTAACGGGTTTCCGGATAACTGATCCCATCCCCGTACTATCATTTTAATTTAGGATAAATGAAACAATATGCTTTTTTTTCCCTTTAATTTGTTCAAAGGTCCGCAGAAGATTACAGGGACCATTTCTCCAGTGACCATGGCATGCAACAACAGGCCCCTCCATCTATGCTTTTTTATATGGGTGGCATGCTATGTCACTACCACCCACTGTGAAGGGGGGTTTAGTTTCACCCTACAGTAGGTGCCCCTTGGCACAGGCCTTGCACCACAGGGATGTTTCTTGCAATGCTTTGGTGCTACCCACCATGGGGTTTCATTCACAAGACGTTGCCAGGAAAGGATGAATAAGCTTTGAATAAATAACATTTTCCTAGCAAGACTTTAAAACTGCATAGTAACTATATCTATTATAGAACACGACTTACCCACACAGAGAATGTTGAAGCAGAAACCTTGTGTGACAGATTTGCTAACAAGCTGATCCGGAAGGCTATCGAATCCCACATGGCCACTCAGTGCAAGGCTTCGTTTCTCTTCATTCTGCAAACAACAACACATATAATATATGAAATGAAGAATGCTCTACCCCCACCCAATACATACATTTGGTTTTAAAGTAAATTCAAAATAAAAAAAATAAAATAAAAAAGGCAAGCCTTTTACAGGGCCACAGATTGGCTGCCATATTGCTTGGCTAAGCAGTTAAACATGGCATTTGCATTACAACATCCAGACCCGGATCCTGTGCTGTTTTGACATAACACATTCCAGACACATGGATAATTACACAAGGCACGACCATGAAAAATGTAATCTTGATGGTGATCTAAGGCTAAGAGCACAGGGGAGGGTGGATGATCTGCTCTTCTCAGCCTGTGTTTTATATGCAAGTTGAGGAAAAAGTGTATCCACCCCAGGTGCCCCTTCCCGAAGAAGGGATAGAACTAAAACCTCAGTAAAGTGTAAGGGCATAAAAAAATCCAGTAAGCACTAAGGAAAGCAACCAAAACCAACCACAGTGAATGCTAGCGGGTGGAGTAAAAGGTCAGAGCATAGGCATGGAAAGAAGACCTGTTATAGGGGAGAAGCAAAGCGGAGTTTGGGATGAGCAACTCCAGACCCTACGTGTCACACAAATGCCTGTACCCCTAATAGTCAAAAGGGACTGACAGATTATACAGTATCCACAGTCCACCTAGAAGCCAGCACTCATGATAATAAGTAATATGCCTTGGTGCAGCATCAATAATTTAACTTTAAATCCAACCAATGAGGTCTGCACTCTCAGGTCTTAAAAAAATAAAAATGTATTGTTCAAACACAGACTGACAGTATATACAGTGGTGTGAAAAACTATTTGCCCCCTTCCTGATTTCTTATTCTTTTGCATGTTTGTCACACTTAAATGTTTCTGCTCATCAAAAACCGTTAACTATTAGTCAAAGATAACATAATTGAACACAAAATGCAGTATTTAAATGAAGGTTTACGTTATTAAGGGAGAAAAAAAACTCCAAATCTACATGGGCCTGTGTGAAAAAGTGATTGCCCCCTTGTTAAAAATAACTAAGAACAAATGTAATTGAGATCTATCAGTCTGGTAAAGGTTATAAAGCCATTTCTAAAGCTTTGGGACTCCAGCGAACCACAGTGAGAGCCATTATCCACAAATGGCAAAAACATGGAACAGTGGTGAACCTTCCCAGGAGTGGCCGGCCGACCAAAATTACCCCAAGAGCGCAGAGACAACTCATCCGAGAGGCCACAAAAGACCCCAGGACAACATCTAAAGAACTGCAGGCCTCACTTGCCTCAATTAAGGTCAGTGTTCACGACTCCACCATAAGAAAGAGACTGGGCAAAAACGGCCTGCATGGCAGATTTCCAAGGCGCAAACCACTTTTAAGCAAAAAGAACATTAAGGCTCGTCTCAATTTTGCTAAAAAACATCTCAATGATTGCCAAGACTTTTGGGAAAATACCTTGTGGACCGACGAGACAAAAGTTGAACTTTTTGGAAGGTGCGCGTCCCGTTACATCTAGCGTAAAAGTAACAGCATTTCAGAAAAAGAACATCATACCAACAGTAAAATATGGTGGTGGTAGTGTGATGGTCTGGGGTTGTTTTGCTGCTTCAGGACCTGGAAGGCTTGCTGTGATAGATGGAACCATGAATTCTACTGTCTACCAAAAAATCCTGAAGGAGAATGTCCGGCCATCTGTTCGTCAACTCAAGCTGAAGCGATCTTGGGTGCTGCAGCAGGACAATGACCCAAAACACACCAGCAAATCCACCTCTGAATGGCTGAAGAAAAACAAAATGAAGACTTTGGAGTGGCCTAGTCAAAGTCCTGACCTGAATCCTATTGAGATGTTGTGGCATGACCTTAAAAAGGCGGTTCATGCTAGAAAACCCTCAAATAAAGCTGAATTACAACAATTCTGCAAAGATGAGTGGGCCAAAATTCCTCCAGAGCGCTGTAAAAGACTTGTTGCAAGTTATCGCAAACGCTTGATTGCAGTTATTGCTGCTAAGGGTGGCCAACAAGTTATTAGGTTTAGGGGGCAATACAAGTTGATCCAGGGACTAGTCCGATTGCCTTTTTGGAGTCAGGAAGGATTTTTTTCCCCCTCTGAGGCAAATTGGAGAGGCATAGGATGGGGTTTTTTGCCTTCCTCTGGATCAACTAGCAGTTAGGCAGTTAAAATTAAAAAATTAAAAAATTAAGAAAAAAAGGTTGAACTTGATGGACGTGAGTCTTTTTTCAGCCTAACTTACTATGTTACTATGTTACTTTTTCACACAGGTTTGGATTGTTTCTCCCTAAATAATAAAAACCCTCATTTAAAAACTGCATTTTGTGTTTACTTGTGTTTACTTGTGTTATCTTTGACCAATAGTTAAATGTGTTTGATGATCAGAAACATTTTGTGTGACAAGCATGCAAAAGAATAAGAAATCAGGAAGGGGGCAAATAGTTTTTCACACCACTGTATAAATATATATATTTTTTTTTTCTCCTGAAGACGGCTCCAGTTGGGAAGCCGAAACGTAGAGAATAAATTACAATTTTTGCACTTAGCATAAGTCCTTGGAGTGCGGTGTAATTTATGAGCTATGTGGATTGTTCACCTGCACCCAGGCAGATAACTACGGTTTTGTGTGCACCAGTTCATTTGGTATTTTATATATATATATATATATATATATATAGATATATATATATATATATACACACACACACACAATCCATACTTTGCTTATCAGACATGGAACGTTTATAGGGTATGGACAATCCAGACGGATATATTTGTACTATGGATATTGGTGCATCATTTTGGAACACTGGCAGCTCTTCTGATCTCTCACTCAGCGTACATTGATCCTGTAAAGCAGATGCCTAAGCTGGTTTCTATTATTCAAAGAACTGCTCAGCCGACATGGAAATGCAGAGTAAACATACAGGTTACGACAACACCATCCTTTGAAGAGTTGGGACTAATTGTGCTGAAGGGATCATGACAGAGACCTATGCAGGCCAATCGGGAGACAACGTTTCAATATGGCCAAGCAAAGAAAAACAGGACACAAAATTATTTGAATTTTGTTTTTCTATTTTCCTAAACAATATATACATTGATCAGCTATAAAGGCAAAATCATGCCACGTGTTCTTGCTGTAAGGGGAAATGATTTTCCTTCCCTGCTATGTTATTCATCTCAGAAATACTTGGTTGTACAATTTGTTCATAACGTGCCGGAAAAGACAAGACAAACACAGCATGGTCACACAACTTCTGAAAAACCTATTAATTAAAGGGGTTGTTCACCTTCAAACAACTAGTAGTTTTCAGATAGATCACCAGAAATAACCTTTTTCCAATTACTGTCTAGTTTCTTTAACTGTTTTTCTAATATTGAAGTGTCCTTTTTCACCTTCTAAGGGCTGGGCCGACACGGGAAGATTTCAGGGAGATTAGTCTCCTGGCGACTATCGCCGCGTCTTTGAGGCGACTAATCTCCCTGAATGGCTTGCCACCCGCCAGCGCTAAAGTTGCCTGCGGCTATTCACACGCGGCGACGCGTTTTTCAAAGTCGCTGGAAATTGCCTCGTGATTATATGTTATTCTTCTGGCCATAAGGAGTCACATGAGTAGGGAAGGGACACAAGACACACAGGTTACTATAGTTATGGGATCTATTATCCAGAATGCCTGGGACCTTGGGGTTTCTGATTAACAGATCTTTCTGTAATCTGGATCTGCATACCTCGAGTCTGCTGAAAAGAATAGGAAAATTAAATAAACAACATTTTTTTATCATCATAACTTTTTACCGTATGAAAAGTGATTTTCCAAAATCTCAAATTACACAGATTAAACAATGCATATGATAAAAAACGAAATACTAAAAGCATAGCAAACGATTCATGAAAACAGCACAATGGCAGTGCAACTATTTGCTGCAGGATATTTTAGGTGCGACTATTGAGCTAATTCCTGCCGTGACTAACTGCTTTCAGTAGCAAGTGGCAAGTTTTCCAGTAAGTCCGGTCAAGCTGCTACTGTAAATCACACATTTTGCACAAAAGCTGCAAAATATAAAAAGGCTTGAGCCGGTAGCAGCATTCTGTAGGCAACAACAATTTGAGGTTTCTTAAAGCGTAGCAAAAAGAAGAAAAAACCGTAGCTGAAAGATGGTAGTTTCTGGTCTTAAAGTTGCGTAAATGAACTTAAAGTCTTTTCAAATTAAAATAAATGTGATCAAGCACTCCAAATGGCTATTTCTGCAACTCACTGCGAGGGCTTCAAATGCCAAAAAAATTAAAATGTATCCCAGTTACGCTCATTTTTGGTTTTCTGTGAATAAGTGCAACTACAGTGAAGGGGGGCATTAATGTTCAGGATCTTAAAGGGATACAGTCATGGGAATTTTTTTTCCCCAAAATGCATCAGTTAATAGTCTGCTGCAGTAGACTTATGCACTGAAATTCATTTCTGAAAAGAGCAAACAGATTTTTTTTATATTCAGTTTTGAAATGACACGGGGGTTAGACATTTTGTCAATTTCCCAGCTGCCCCTCGTCACGTGACTTGTGCTCTGATAAACTTCAGTCATTTTTTACTGCAAGTTGGAGTGATATCACCCCCTCCCTTTTCCATCCCCAGCAGCCTAATAACAAACATATTGGGAAGGTAACCAGATAACAGTTCCCTAACACAAGATAACAGCTGCCTGGTAGATCTAAGAACAGCACTCAATAGTAAAAACCCATGTCCCACTGCATTCCATTCAGTTATATTGAGAAGGAAAAAGCCTGCCAGAAAGCAGTTCCCTCCTAAAGTGCTGGCACAAGTCACATGACCAGGGGCAGCTGGGAAATTGACAATATGTCTAGCCCATGTCAGATTTCAAAATGAAATATAATAAAATCTGTTTGCTCTTTTGAGAAATGGATTTCAGTGCAGAAGTCTACTGCAGCAGCACTATTAACTGATGTATTTAAAAAAAAACATTCAGATGACAATATCCCTTTAAGCATACCGTAAGCAATTTCAAATGGTTTTATTTCAATATAAATGTTTTATAATTCGTATTCTTATTATGCTATTTCCAGACTGCAGCTGAAAATACTATTTGTTGGGGTCACTGGCTTATTGGATCATGAATTGGAGCACCTCCTGATTTGCCAACTGTCCAGGTAGACAATACTTTTGTAACAATTTAGCAATAAGTAAATAAATAATTGTAACAATTTAGATAACAGGTCTCTTGGGAGAAGTGAAGGTGGCCATAGAAAGGCAGATAAAGCTGCAGCTATCAGTTTTTTAGAGCAATTTGACCGATTATCTGCCGATATATGGGGGCTTGGCCATTGTTCCTGGTAGTAATCCGATTGTTCGACACTAGGGCTGAATGTTTGGATTACCCTGATACAACCCTGTTGTTAGTGGGCATATCAGGGAAAGATCCGCTCCATTGGCGATGTCACCAAATGAGCAGATCTTATAGTGTACAGCCAGCTTTAGACTTGCAGCTTAATTCACCTTCATTAGTAAAACTGTAATAACTGGAAAAAAAACCACAGAAATGTGTTCAAACTTTCAGAAGCGGACAAATTTTGTAAAATGAACATGGTTAATAGGGGGTGTGGCCACAAAAACAGGCGTGGCCAAAAAAATTGCCAAAATGTTGGGAGGTATGGTATATATTTTTTTTAGGTTTTGAAATACAGTAAAGAGAGTGCCAGATGGGGTGATTATGCAGTCCTTGCTTGGTGGAACCACTGCAGCATGATCCAGGCCAGTATGTTTGTGGCCAAACTTAAACTAAGAAAAAAAAATCTGCATTTGTGGAATCAACTTTAAAGGGATACTGTCATGGGAAAAAAATGTTTTTTTTCCCCCAAATGCATCAGTTAATAGTGCTGCTCCAGCAGAATTCTGCATTGAAATCCATTTCTCAAAAGAACAAACAGATTTTTTTATATTTCATTTTGAAATCTGACATGGGCTAGACATATTGTCAATTTCCCAGCTGCCCCAAGTCATGTGACTTGTGCTCTGATAAACTTCAATCACTCTTTACTGCAAGTTGAGGTGGGCGATATCGGGCTGATCCAATCGTGGGCCCTAGGGCCCAACGATAGGATCATAACTGGGCCATATGGGCAGTCAGATCACGGGACCACATCAACGAACAGATGTGACCGCGATCCGACGGGATTTTTAATCCCACCCGATCGACATCTGGCCGACTTTCGGCCAGATATCAATCGGGAAAGCTAGTCGGAGGGCCGCATACATGGGCCAATAAGCTGTCTGTCGGCAGCTTTTATCGGCCCGTGTATGGCCACCTTTAGAATGATATCACCGTTCCCCTCCCCCAGCAGCCTAACAACAGAACAATGGGAAGGTAACCAGATAACAGCTCCCTAACATAAGATAACAACTGCCAGGTAGATCTAAGAACAGCACTCAATGGTAAAAACCCATGTCCCACTGAGTTCCATTCAGTTACATTGAGAAGGAAAAACAAAAACACAGCGTGCCAGAAAGCAATTCCCTCCTAAAGTGCTCACACAAGTCACATGACATGGGGCAGCTGGGAAATTTACAAAATGTCTAGCCTCATGTCAGATTTCGAAACTGAATATAAAAAAATCTGTTTGCTCTTTTGAGAAATGGATTTCAGTGCAGAATTCTGCTGGAGCAGCACTATTAACTGATGCATTTTGAAAAAAACATGTTTCTCCATGACAGTATCCCTTTAAGTATATTATATAATGTCCATTTTTTCAATTACATTTTTATTTATTTTTTTTTTTTTTAAACTATTTGCAACAAATATCAGCTAACAACCCCATATGATTTTGGCCAGCCTTCCTCCCTTTGCTCATAAAAACTGATGCCCTGAGCAACAGCAAGTCTTAGACATGCAATGGGCATGACAATGACTGCACTTATAAGATGCCACACTGGAACTTGGACTGCATGCCCACAGCAGCCATCGTACAATGCACCTAATTTTCTAAGCAAATATCGCAGAAATTGACATTCATTAATAATTAAAGGGGTTGTTCACCTTTGAGATACCTTTTAGTATAATGTAGAGAGTGATATTCTGAGACAATTTGCAATTGGTTTTCATTTTTTATTGTTTGTGGTTTTATAGTTATTTAGCTTTTTATCCAGCAGCTCTCTAGTTTGCAGTGTCAGCAATTTGGTTGCTAGGGTACAAATTACCCTAGCAACCCTGCATTGATTTGAATAAGAGACTGGAATATGAATAGGAGAGGGACTGAATAGAATGATAAGTAATAAAAAGTGACAATAACAATACATTTGCAGCCTTACAGAGCATTTGTTTTTAGATGGTGTCAGTGAACCCCATTTGAAAGCTGCAAATAAATAGAAGAAAATTGCAAATCATTAAAAAACGAAGAAAAATAAATAATGAAGACTAATTGAAAAGTTTCTTAGAATTGGCCCTTCTACAATATACTAAAAGTTAACTTGAAGGTGAACCACCCCTTTAACATACAGGGGTTACAGAGTAAAGCTAGGCTCAGACACCTCCGCTTACAAGAGCTTGAAATCTAAAGGAAATTAATTATCATGCACATTGCTTCACTAATATAGTTGTTAGTATTCCAGCTTTTGAATTAAAGGGGCACTTCAACAGCTCCATACCAAATCCACTTCTATGCCAGAAGGCAGAATTATGAAGTCGTACAGAACACCAACTGCCTGCTAAGCTCATATTTTCTGCATTTGAAATATGGAGGTGAAAAAAATATGTAATAACACCTCACTTTTACTGGAATTCTGTGAACTGTGAAAAAAAAGTTTCAGTGCCCAGGGAACTCCCAGAATTCCATCCCAGTATTCCATCCCAGCTCCATGTAAGTCAATAATATGCAAAGAGTATCAGATCCTCTGCAGCATCCTGTCCCCTTCTCATATTCTATCAGAAAATAGTTTAAATATGGTTACAGCCCTGCAGAGACCCCCTAGCAGGAATCATCCATTTCATCGCTTGCCAATAAAAATCTTCCGCTTCCGAAGGAAAACGGAAGGCCATAAGGAAATGATGTGATACGGACAAAGGCATAGTGTCTCCAATAAAATGTTTAATGGTTCTAATGGTATTTGTAAATGTATTTTTATTTGCTATTGAAAGCCTTGTTGATCTTTTTTCTGTTCGTCAGGTTCTGACTCTTGAGCTGAAGCCACTTGTATAGGACTTAGGGATCTGGTTTCTCCTGCATCTTTTTTGCACGAGTCAGAACCAGAGGCGCAGAAAATAAAGAGACAGATAATACTTTTGAATTTAAACAAAAATGACTGAAGCAAAATCTTCTGCAGCCTTTTGAACACTGGCACACAGGGGGAGAAGATAGGGCAGAATATATTCTTGTGTGAATAGGAAAAGAAAATATTCTCAGCTTTGATCTAATGTTCCTCCGACCCTCAGTGTGTCCTGAAATGTAAAGTGAATAATGGTCACAAGGATGTTGGTACCAGTTGACGTCACTACCATTAATGGTCTCAAGTTTGTTTTCATGGTTGTTAAAGACACATGAAGAAAACAGCTAATATGCAAGAAGGAGATAAAGCTCTTCTCTTCTGCTGAGGTTTATTGTTGGAAACAGGAAGACACAGCACTTAACAATGAAGTGCCCCTTTCCACCATTACTAAACATTCACTTTTAACCACAACAAATACACTGAAATGCAAGGAGCTCAGTGGGATTGGTACAGGTATGGGACTTGCTAAAGGGATTGTCATGGGAAAAAAAAATTCCCAGATTTTTTTATATTTCATTTTGAAATCTGACATGGGGCTAGACATATTATCAATTTCCCAGCTGCCCCAAGTCATGTGACTTGTGCTCTGATAAACTTCAAACACTCTTTTCTGCTGTACTGCAAGTTGGAATGATATCACCCCCTCCCTTTTCCCCTCCAGCAGCCTAACAACAGAACAATGAAAAGGTAACAAGATAACAGCTTCCTAACACAAGATAACAGCTGCCTGGTAGATCTAAGAACAGCACTCAATAGTAAAAACCCATGTCCCACTGCGTACTATTCAGTTACATTGAGAAGGAAAAACAACAGCCTGCCAGAAAGCAGTTCCCTCCTAAAGTGCCGGCACAAGTCACATGACCAGGGGCAGCTGGGAAATTGACAAAATGGCTAGCCCCATGTCAGATTTCAAAACTGAATAGAATATATTTGCTCTTTTGAGAAATTGATTTCAGTGCAGAAGTCTACTGGAGCAGCACTATTAACTGATGCATTTTGAAAAAAAAAGTTTTTTTCCCCATGACAGTATCCCTTTAACCAGAATGCTCAGGACCAGGGGTTTCTAGATAGAGGAAACCCCAGGGATGGTTTTACCTCCAATAAGAATTAATCATATCTTAGTTTGCTTCAAATATAAGGTATTGTCTATTTAATACAGGTGAAAAAATTAATTTAAATTTTTTTCTAATTTGATTAAAATGGAGTCTGTGGGAGATGGCCTCTCTGTAATCAGAGCCTTCTGGACAATGGCTCACATACCTGTACCTGATGATGATCACTTCGGCATGACTCCCAAAAATATGCAGTTAAAGGAGAAGTAAACCCTGTCAGCCCCAAAGGTAAGTAATAGAAAGTCGGATGGTGACGCAGCTTTGATCTGACGCGACTGTCCGATGCAAATGCTGCTTCTGCATCTGACAGGAGCGTTGCCTTGAATCAATGCTGCGACACCATCTGACTTTCTATTACTTACCTTATTCCCGTCACAGACGACTTGACGCAGCTGTTTAGTCGCCCCGTGTCAGATCCGACAAATTTATTTATATTTATATATATATATATATATATATATATTTAAAAAAATGGAATGTACGGAAATGTATGGAAAAAAAAGTAGTGTACACTGCACTGTAGGATAGGAACCAATCAGTAGCTGCTGACCTGAAAGGAAACGGAATCCTGCTTTTGGTTGACTGCAGGGCTGTGATTGGCTGTCCCCCTCCTAGTGTGCTTCTGGCAGGGACCATACTTCATTTGAAATTAAGACAGGTATGAAGCAGATCTGTAGGGAGCTCCAATAAAGGGGTAATTTTTTTTTAAAGATAATAATCTTTGCCCAAAGTAAAACCAGCATCATATACAGCGCTACGCAACAAGTTGGCGCTATAGAAATACATGTTAATAATTATCCAGTGTTGCCTACAATATTGGGGGCGGGAGTCACATACTATATTATTATATAAGCAGTACCACAAGCCAACTACCACCAATGATATGCAACTCTGTTAATCCCTTGTGTTCAACCATAAAACACAAATCTAAGGAACAAATAAAATTACATCTGCATGTTAGAGAAACTAAGAAGAAATAAACCAGGATATTTTTTTGCCAGCATTTCCCTGTAGTTGATCTATACTGAATTGATAGAGGGTATGTATGCAAGGTGTTCTGATTCCGTTCACACAATTTAAGAAAATTCTACATTTCTTGAACACATACTTGAATATACAGGCTCAGATATACGAGCAAAAGCGTGATATACATCTCACTTACAGTAGTTTAAGTTTTCATGAACACTTGAGAATGGCATAGTGGAAAGGTGTGAACTTTGTTTGTTTTTGTACAGAATGTGTTGGATTTGGCTACAGAATTCTTCTAATTCCAGGTTGTACCTGCCAAATAGTCGGATAAGTATCCTGCCTACTTACAGGAAGAGACATTATCTGGGGACGTTGTGCTCCATACATGTAAAGGCCCGAGAAAAAACTGCCGACAGACCAATTCAGCAGCTTATTGGCCCGTGTGTGGGGCCATCCGACAAGCTTCCCTGATCGATATCTAAAAAAACCTAGTCGGATCTCTGTATGTATGCGCCTGTATCGCCTCCATTATGATCCGACATTTAGTAAAAGTTTTCAGTGCTTTTTATTTGTAGGGATGCACCGAATCCAGGAATGGGTTCGGGATTCGGCCGGGCAGAACGGAATCCGAATCCTAATTTGTATATCCAAATTAGGGGAGGGTACAGAAATCACGTGAATTTTTAATCACAAAACAAGGAAGTAAAGAATGTTTTCCCCTTCCCACTCCTAATTTACACATACAAATTAGGATTAGGCTTTGGTTCGGTATTCGTCTAAATCTTTTGCGAAGGATTCAGGGGTTTGGCCAAGTCCAAAAGAGTGGATTTGGTGCATCCCTAGTTATTTGTAAAAGCAATTGATACTGAAATCAGCATTTGCTTGACTCCTGGTTATTACTTCTTAAGGCCCCCCATACACGGGCCGATAAAAGCTGTGTGATTGTTTTCCTCATTGCTTTATATAAAGGGAACTATAACCAGTTTCTTTGTTTCCACTCTTATCTGTATATTCAAACAGGCCTACAGCAGCATGGGCTTTTCTTTATAAAGATTTATCAGCATTCCTATTTGCTGGGGTCAGGGCCCGGATTAATGTGTGTCTCCATTACTACATTACAACACAACAGAATTTTCAGTGCACACAAATTTACTTTAAAGCCAGATATTCCTTTAAGGATTTCAGAAATCATTAGAGGAGTGAATGGTAGGTGCTAAAGCATTTAAAGGGGTTGTTCACCTTTGAGTTAACTTTTAGTATAATGTAGAGAGGGATATTCTGAGACAATTTGCAATTGGTTTTCATTTTTTATTGTTTGTGGTTTTATAGTTATTTATCTTTTTATTCAGCAGCTCTCTAGTTTGCAGTATCAGCAATTGGGTTTCTATGGTACAAATTACCCTAGCAACCCTGCATTGATTTGAATAAGAGACTGGAATATGAATAGGAATTTGAATAGGAGAGGGACTGAATAGAATGATAAGTAATAAAAAGTGGCAATAACAATATATTTGTAGCCTTACAGAGCATTTGTTTTTTTATTTGAAAGCTGCAAAGAAACAGAAGAAAATTGCAAATCATTAAAAACTATGAAAAATAAATAATGAAGACCAATTGAAAAGTTTCTTAGAATTGGCCCTTCTACAATATAATAAAAGTTAACTTGAAGGTGAACCACCCCTTTAAATCCAACTTCCACAGAATTGCACTGAGATGAATTGGAAGTAGTCAGACAAGCGCAGGAACTTTGGTACATTTATTAAACATGTCAGGTAACACAGTACTGCTCCATATTTGCTATCAGCTTACACAGGAAGAGGGAAAACAGGAATCATACGGCAATGGCAAAACAGCAGGAATGCCCTTAACCAAAATGTCCACAAAAGCTAGTCACTACAGTATCTGTCTGTTTATAGCAAGTTCCTATTCTCCCTTTTTCCTAAAAACGTACATTGTGGATTTGGGGGAATTTCAGGAACTGGAAAAAAAGTACCAAAGTTCTGTTACTGACCAATGCAATTGCTTCAGAATGAGTTTGAACATATTTCTGCCCATTAATTAAAGCAACGATTAAAGAGGAGAGCCATAAGCACTGTCTGTTGATTGGAGTGCAGGGAGGAAGGCCCAGGCAAAAGGTTATGGGAATGTGCAGCAGGAATGATGATGCTTTTATTCCAGCTGGGAAGTCTCTATCTTTGACCCAGGTCATTGCTGTCTTGGTGAGAAAGAAGCCAAAATGTAATGAGAAAGGGCATGCAGGGGCTGAAGAGAAAAGGACAGTACTGGATGGTAAAAATGCCAGGAAATGAACATGCTCCAGTTTATTCTCCAGCGCTGGGACCTGCTGAACTACACATCCCACAATCCCATAGCAGCTGCATTCAGGGAGCTCAAAACACAGCAAATGCTTGTATAAATGCTGTCAATCCAATAGTACAATCCACAAAAGCTGCATTTCTCTTATCATGATAAGTACATCATTTGAAGTTAGCAACTTTTCATTTGGTCTTCATTTTTTAAAATAGTTGTTGACCCCAGCAGCCCATACACTATTGCTCTGTGAGGCTACAGCGTTATGGTTATTGTTATTTGGGGAGCTTCTGAAGAAAAAGCTAAAAGATTCATGAAATGAAGACCAAATGCAAACAAACGGTCTCAGAATATCACTCACTAAATCATGTTTAAAGTTGGTATAGCACTTTTCAGTACACAAATGTGATTTAAACAGCTACTGAAGCTTGCAATATACTAGCAGGCCCTCTACACGGGCAGATTTGGGGAGATTTAGTCGCCTGGTGACTAGGAGGAAACGTGGAAACTTCGGGTGACTTTGGTACTTTCTCATTATAGCAGGCAGAAGGCAGTTTGGGGGGAGAATGTCAACCAGAAGAAGAGGAGGAAGGGCAGTTGTTGTCCCAAAACGTCTGAACATGACTCACGTGTCTGGAGCACTACAATAAATCTGGGAACACCCCACTTTTGATTAAGGTATTGGCCTTTTTTCATTTTTTCTAACCAGAAGAAGAGCCAATTAGTCGCCAGGTGATTAAATCTGCCCGAATCCGATTGTGTGGCACAAGCCTAAAGGTATCCAATTTAACAACAGGCTAATCAGATAACACTGCACATATGGTTTTAGGGCTGGGGCAGACAGGGAGATTTTGTCGCCTGGCGATTAATCGTGAGGAAACTTTGGGAGATTCCGGAAATCGCTGCGCCGCGTGTGTATCAGCGCTGGCGCTTTTTCATTTAAACAAGCAGCGGACAGGGAGAATGCAGTTCGGGGAGATTGTCGCCTGCGATTATTCGCCAGGCGACAGAATCTCCCCAAATCTCCCTGTCTGCTCCAGCCCTAAGGCTGCTTGGGGCAATAAAGGGAGGGGTGATATCACCCCAACTTGCAGTACAGCTGTTAAGAGTGATTGAAGTTTATCAGAGCACAAGTCACATGACTTGGGGCAGCTGGGAAATTGACAAAATGTCTAGCCCCGTGTCATATTTCAAAACTGAATGTAAAAAAAATCTGTTTGCTCTTTTCAGAAATGAATTTCAATGCAGCACTATTAACTGATGCATTTTGAAAAAAAAAACTTTATCCCTTTAAAGATTGATCCCAACGTGGCAGTTTTTTCTAGGAGCAGCTACTAAGCAGGAGGTCAGTACAGAAATGCATTTGCCTTTAAAATTGGGAACTAATTATGCATGCTGGATATATGGAGAAGTGCTATACAGGAATGAAGATAATTATAAAATCTTAGTTTTTATTATGCATGTCAGCTGAGTGGGCTTTTGTGACCACCCTTGAACTGGTTAGCGCTGCTTCTCTGTTGAACAACAATGCACTATAGACTTTACAACTCGGTCTGTCCTGCTGTGTGAGTGGCATGCAATCAGAAAAGGTTAAACTCCTGAGCCCAGTGCCAGTCCCGCTGCTATTCACTTTATTATATTACATTTGTAGCTGGGTCCTGCAACAAGATGTCAAACTGCTATGCTTTGTTAAGAGATCAAAGCTTATGGTAATGCAAACCAAAATCTACCTAACGTTTTTAGAATTTGAAGGATTTAAAGGAAATGGGACGTTTTTTTGCACCCTGCTCGGCAGTGCATGACCCCCAGTTATGTTTGAAACATTATTAAAGAAATAACATAAATGTCAGTCATGAACATCAGCACCCTGAGCCTCAGGCCCTCACGAGGACAAGAAATGAAAGAGAAGGAATTTCGGAAAAAATTACATATATTGCTTTAGTGGCGACTAACAATTCCACCTCTATTGAGGATTGGTTCTGACACGGCTAAAGGCAGAGTTGTGTGACATTTTCAGTGAACATTTCACAATAGGCAGTTGTAGGTCACGGCACAAGACAAAACACGAGACGGCTCACCCTCCAACCTTCTTTTTATAAATTCTGGGTGTCTTATGAATTTAGATTACTGAAGGCTTTCCATGTGGGTTGGGACCATCAGTGGTGATGATGATCTCGAGGTGAACAGGGAAAAGGCATTTTTTAAAGTACGGATGGCACTCAACATGGTTGAGGCAAGCAAGTGCAAACTTTTGGAGAGACAATGGGGGGAATTCACAAAAAAGTGTCGGTAAAATAAATAACCCAGAAGTGGCGGTCGACAAATCTGTAAAATGTCGTACAAAAGGCAAATTCACAAAGGCAGATGTTACAATCTCTGAATGTCTCGCAAGTCCGACAATTTTCTAAAATGTCGTATATCTTTTCATCGTACAGACGACATTTTACACAACATTTTAAAAGACAATTTGACCGACATTTTCATTTTGGAGAGCCTAATGTGTCGGAAAAATTGTCGGCAAAAAAAAAAATTAGTTTACGAGTCATTGATAAAAATGTCGGGGAAACTCCAATTTGCATATCGTCCAAATAGATCTACAGAAGACGCAGTTGCTCTTGCACTGCACTCCGCTCTATTGCACCTAGAAAAACCGAACACCTACGTACGTATGCTGTTCCTTGATTATAGTTCTGCCTTCAACACCATTAACCAACAAAAACTTATAAATAAACGTGAAGCTCTCAGTCTGCCTCAACACCTTTGTAACTGGATCTCAGACTTTCTTACAAACAGGCCTCAATTTGTAAAGATTGGAAATAGCACATCCACCACAATTCTCACCAGCACAGGAACACCACAAGGATACTGTCTCAGCCCCAAGCTTTCCTCCCTCTACACCTTTGACTGTTCTTCTTCTATAGAAACCTGCAAAGTCTAGAAGTTTGCAGATGATACAACTGTGCTTGGCCTTATCAAAGAAAATGATGAAACTGGATACAGACAGCTAGTGAAAGGAATCATCGAATACAGTAAAGAGCATGACCTGGTGCTGAATACAGCTAAAACAAAAGAGATGATCATCGCTTTTAGGAAACATCCAGTACAACATGATCCATTACACATAGGAAACACCAGAATAGAGCAGGTTGACAGCATCAAATTTCTGGGTATACACATTGCAGATTCTTTAAAATGGACGGATAATAGCAAGGCAATAATCCGAGAAGCTCACCAACGTCTCCATTTCCTCAGGATACTGAAAAGGTGTGGAGTAAATAGGTCTGCACAAATTACCTTCTACAGCACACGTCACAATCCGGCCCGCGAGGCCTTGCAATGTGGCCCGCACCACATTTTTTTATTTATTTATTTATTTTTTGTGCTAATGCCAGGAAGTCCTGTGCGCCGCAACACCGTATGGGAAATGTAGTTTTAACGCGGGGCCAGCACATAAGAAAATTAGTTTACTTGACCACAACTCCCACACTCCATTGTGCTGTCTCAGCCACCTTCAGCAAAAGGCAGGAGTTTTTGGGAAGCTGTGACTGTGAGAGGCCGTTCGTAGATAGAGATCCCTTGGTGGGGGTCTGTCGGTGCCACTCCTTGTACAGTGTGTGCGCGTTTATCACAGGATCACTTACCTGATGACATGATTCATGGGGATGGGCCAGCAGACATGACCAGCGAAGACCCAGAGATGAAGAATGCGGAGTGAGTAGATCTGGAGCTGTCTGTGTTCATTGTTAAGGGAGTTGCTAAATTTTGCAATGCGATGTCTTTCTGACCTGTTATATTATCAATAGATTCAGTTCAGCTTAGGCTCGAGTCGAGACCGCAGCCTTATGATGAACATAGTTTTTAAAAGCCTCTGTGGGTCAAACGCAGCTGACAGTGACACACAGTGTACAAACTAATGAGTGACGTTACAGATCTGTAAGAATCTACTGTAGTGCCTGTTTGTGAGTTCTGGGGGTATTTATACATGTACTTGCCCCTGTACCATCTGTTTGTGAGTTCTGGGGGTATTTATACATGTACTTGCCCCTGTGCCATCTGTTTGTGAGTTCTGGGGGTATTTATGCATGTATTTGCCCCTGTTTTGCTTGATAGCATGTGAGTTGGTTAACAGCACTGTTAAGGAAAAAGATTGTTCCATTCATTAAATTCACATTTCTGGTTAACATTGTCAGTTTATGACTGTTCAGTAAACCATTCGGCCCGCGATTTAGGCTGGGTTTTAGATTTCGGCCCCTTCTCTGATTGAGTTCGACACCCCTGTTTTACAGAGCCCCGATTGAAAGCATTCTAACTGGCAACATAGTAGTGTGGTATGGTAGCATCACGCAGCAGGAAAGAAACTCTCTCCAGAGGGTGGTTAACCATGCTGAACGCATCATCACCACCACTCTCCCATCACTATGTGATCTGGATACAGCCAGATGCAGGAAGAAAATCAAAGCCATCACCTCTGACCAGAGCCACCCAGGACATGAAATATTCATCTGGCACAATCCCAACTACTCACTGAGAAATAGAAGGCCTGAAAAGCATAAAAACCAGAAGCAAAAGACTATTCAATAGCTTCTTTCCAAGGGCTGTTAGGCTAACTGCAAATGAGTTTCATCGATAAGTTAAATAGAATCACTTATCCAACAAATCACGCAGTCCAATGATCTTTAAATGGTCTAATTTGTAACAACCTACTCATGTTTACCCCTTCTATGTGTCCATATATGTAAATATCATCATACAATGTAAACTAAACATGTGTCTTACTGCAATATGCTGCAAAAGAAATTCCTATGTACTCCTGGTACAAATGGCAATAAATAATCACTTGACTTGACTTGACTTTTAAGTGGCGCCGGAAAAAACCACGCCCACTTTTCATTACACTATTTCAAAAGTGTTGTATATGTCGGGAAATTGGCAGGGAAATGCTCTGTGAATTGGTCGTCTGTTGCTACGACATTTTAAAGACGTTTTTTTCCTTCCCAACACTTTTGTGAATTCCCCCCAGTACTATGTTTATCGTAGGTGGGGAGCTTACTCCTTTTATTGTAACCACCTGTGAATCAATATTTCAAGAGGACACCCTCCCTTCGTCAGGATAAAAGGGGTAAGCGCCCCACTTACAACAAACATAGGGGCAAATTCACTAAGTGGCAAAAAAACACTAGCGTTGCCTTCGCTAACGGTCGCCGCACTTCGCCAGGCGAATTTTCGCCAGCACTACACAAATTCGGTAGTGTAGTTGCCCTAGTGTTACTTCGGCAGGCAAAGCGTATTTACGCTAGCGGTGCCTAATTTGGATACAGCGCTAATTTCAAAGTATAATAGAAGTATATGTTACAGCCACTACATTACACTACACAAGCCCAGGAAACCTTTAATAAATAAAATAAAGTTGTCCTATTGCCCTAAACATGTGCCCACTGTATAGTTGAGTTGCCATATGTTAGGAAATGTAGGGGGGAAGGAGGGTAACCCCCCAAAAAATGTCACTCTTTTTCAGACTATTACCCTACAAAAGGTAAAACACGCCAGCCTTTTTTTTTTTGGGACTTAGAAAAAAATTTTTTTTTTCACACTCCTATCTATTGGATTGAACTTCGCCAGGTCTGACCTGGCAAAGTAAGGTCTAGCGTAAGTGGTGACGTTCAGTAAAATGGTCATCTTAGTGAATTTGCGTAATTACGATTCTTCGTCAGTGTGCAACTCCGCCTGGCGTTAGGGTGCGAAGTTGCGATAGCCTATCTACTTCGCTAGCGAAAATTCGCTAGAGTCGGTGTTAGTGAATTACGAATTGACATCACGCTGGCGAATTAGTGCTAGTCGCTTCGCGCTTTAGTGAATTTGCCCCATGGTGTCTGTGCAAGATTCTACTTGCCTTTGACTGACATGTGCCGACCGACTAGGGAGATCAGCACCACCAAGCAGGAGAGTCATTGGAAAGTTGAAGAGGTGCGGTTTATTCTAGGCTAGCAAGTGACATTGGTGGTTGGGTTTCCAAAATAATGAACACTAAGTTTGCAGCAGTTTATGTTGCTGCATGGAGAAGCCAAAATCACTCTGTGGGATCATGGCTACCCATTACTAAGTCTGAGCTGGAAATAAAACAAGTTGGGTTAAGGGTAGTGGCAGAAGGGCA
The DNA here is from genome assembly GCA_024363595.1 of Xenopus borealis. Taxonomy (NCBI): domain Eukaryota; kingdom Metazoa; phylum Chordata; class Amphibia; order Anura; family Pipidae; genus Xenopus; species Xenopus borealis. The sequence continues at coordinate 101,312,130 of CM044436.1, forward strand.
GATTCGGGGAGATTTAGTCGCCTGGCAAACTAATCGTCTCTTCTTCTGGGTGTCAATCTCCCCGAATTGCCTTCCTGTGCCATACCGCTGGCTTGAATGAAAAGTTGCCAGCAGTACGGCACTTGTGGCGCTTCATTTTCTTAAGATTCTACTTGCCTGCTTTGATATGGAGAGCTAGTTTCTCTACACAGTGTTATCTGCTTTCTTTAGCTATAGATCTGGAGCAGTGTACCCTGACCCTAAAGGTGGCCATACACGGAGAGATCCTCTCGTTTGGCGATGTTGCCAAACAATCGGATCACAATAGAGGAGATACGGGCGTGCGGATAGCAGGATCGCATCAACGAACAGATACGGCTGCGATCCGACGGGATTTTTAGTCCCGCCCGATCGACATCTGGCCGATCTTACCAAACTGGAATATATATTTAAATAAATATTCTTGAACCACCATTTAGTGATGGTCTGTGTGCTGCCTCAGAGATCACCTGACCAGAAATATTTCAACTCTAACTGTAACAGGAAGAAGTGTGGAAGCAAAAGACAGAACTCTGTCTGTTAATTGGCTCATGTGACCTAACTTTATAGCTTGTTTGGAATGTTTGTGTGCACCGTTGGATCCTAGGATCCCAGGAGGCTGTCATTATTTAAAATGGCTATTTTATTTTTATTATTACCCAATGGCACCTGCTACTAAAAAAGTTGATTATTATGAAAATGGTTTATTTATATGAAGCAGGGTTTTACATACGAGTTGTTTTATGCAATATCTTTTTATAGAGACCTATATTGTTTGAGGGGTATAGTTAGGAAAACTGTTAATATGCTATAGAATGGCCAATTCTTAGCAACATTTTAATTGGTCTTGATTAGTTTTTGAATTATTAGCCAGCTTTTTTATAGGGGTTGGTGTTACTGGCTCCGGCAGCCCCTAAACGAATGCTTTGTGAGGCTGCAATGTTATTGCTATATTTTACAGTATTACTTATTTTTCAATTAAGTCCATGTCAGATTCATAATCCAGCCACCTGGTTGCTAGGATCATTTTGACCCTAGCAACCAGATAGATGCTGAAATTCCAAAAATGTAGAGCTGCTGAACAAAAAGCTTAATTGCCAATTGTGTCAGAATATCACTTTCTACATAATACGAACAGTTAATTCTAAAGGAAAACTATACCCCGAAAATGAATTTTTGAGCAACAGTTTATATCAAATCAAGGGACATATTAAAGAATCTTATCTACCTGGTATATATATATTTAAGTAAAAATGCCCCCTTACATCTCCTGCCTTGAACCACCATTTCATGATGGTCTGTTTGCTGCCTCAGAGATCACCTGACCAGAAATATTTCAACTCTAACTGTAAAGGGAAGAAGTGTTGAAGCAAAAGACAGAACTCTGTCTGTTAATTGGCTTGTGCAACCTAACTTTATAGTTTGTTTGGTATGTTTGTGTGCACCGTTGGATCCTAGGATCCCAGGAGGCTGTCCTTATTTTTTAAAATGGCTATTTTCTATTTATGATTACCCAAAGCCACATGCTACTAAAAAAGTGTATTATTATGAAAATGGTTTATTTACATGAAGCAGGGTTTTACATATGAGTTGTTTTATGCAATATCTGTTTATAGAGACCTACATTGTTCGGGGGGTATAGTTTTCATTTAAGTAAAAATACAAAAAACATATCTAATTTGGGAATATTTTGTTAAAAGTTGTAATTTTTGGATCAAGCTCCACTTATCACGTGGCCCAGTCCAAGGACCTGACAGTACAATTAATTTTCTGACCCGAAGCATTCGGTAGAACCCAACCTGAAGTCTGATTTACACATAGCCTTTCAGCGCTGGACAGTTGAAAATCTTTTTCCCTCGCCAAAAATATGTTTAACAGTAAAAATATTTAAATGATCAGAAACATATGGCATTTTTGCACCACTAGGGTGGACTCCAGGTCCTCAAGGGCTCACTCCATGTAAATGAATGCACAGACGTACAAAAGTCTAAGCATTGCCTCAGAATCCTACCACTTTCTCGTATCTTCTCAACGCGCAGTTTGATTGCTGCCAAAATGTGTTTGATTAAGGCTAAGGCCAGACGGGGAGATTCGGGGGCATTTTGTCGCCTGGCGACTTCTCGCCACGACTTGTAGCCCCCGAACCTCCCCGAATAGCGAAGTACCCAAGCGCACCGGCTTTGCTTGAAAACGCCGGCGCGTATTCACACAGAACGGCGCGATTTTTGAAATCGCTCCAAATTGCCTGGCGAGGCAATTTGGAGCGATTTCAAAAATCGCGCCGCTCCGTGTGAATATGCGCTGGCGTTTTCAAGCAAAGCTGGTGCGCTTGGGTACTTCGCTATTCGGGGAGGTTCGGGGGCTACAAGTCGCGGCGAGAAGTCGCCAGGCGACAAAATGCCCCCGAATCTCCCAGTCTGGCCTAGCCCTAATAAGAATGAAGAACGTCTGTGCTATGCTTCCCTGAACATTAATGGAGAACTTTCACATGAAAATAACATTAGCTAGGGCACATATCTGCATCACAAAGTAGTTGCAACACACATGATGTATACAAATGGCAGAATACTACACAATATTATCTGCTTAGCAATCCGGTTATGGGAAGTAATACATTCAACAACTTTGTATTTGGAAATGAAGAAAGGAATACAGTGGTGTGCTATATTTTAATACAATCCGGTTAAAAACTACCAATAAACAATGAGCCTCCACTGCTTATCTGCATCCTGAGAAAAAGATTGGGCAATAGTGGAGCAAAATCAATTTGGCATTCACACCCTGAGAAAAACAGATGCATACCATCAGATAAGAGGTAGCTTGTGTGTTTTTACAGATCATTAATCAGTCTCCCGAGTTCTGCCAGGTTGAATGGTGGCAGGGAAAGCAATGTTAAGAAGTCATGGTCACCACAAAGAAGAGAAGAAATGTTGAACCAGGACTTATCATGGAAATGCTTCATTTAGTTATTCAGGTATGGGACCTGTTAACCAGAATGCTCAGGACCTGATGTTTTTCAGATAATTAATCTTTCCTACCTTAAGGGTGGTGGCACACACTGTTATTTGGGGAGATTAGTCGCCCAGCAAAATTTACTTCATCTTCAGGCAACTAATCTCCCTGAGCTGTCTTCCACGCCGGGTACAATATAAATCGCCAGCGGGATGGCACTCAAATCGCTTTGTTTTTCTGAAGGCCTCAAAGTTTCCTCACAAGGAAACGGGTAAATTCCTTTCAGCTCTAGATGCCATGGGGCAATGAGAAGCAGAATGGCATGCTCTCTGCATATGGCCTATAGGGACTTGCAGCATAAAGCTGTCTGACTTTTTCCAAGTGAAGAAATTATGATAAAATATAGCTTTGTGGGTCAGTTAAACCTTTGACAATACAGTCACACAACGTTGTTTAAGTAATGTTCACAGTCACTTGACAGCCAGATTAAGTAAATAAAAACCTGAACGTGACGTGCTGTGTCCAGGCTTTCTGCTGTATTGCTCTATACATAGGAAATAGATGGAAAGTCGAGCCAAATATTAGGCCCAAGTGATTTTAATGACTTACCTGAAACCCCGGGCCGGTGCTCCTAACAGCAGAAAACTGAACCGGTTCGGGGTTATTCCAGTGAGAACCATGGAGTGATAGACTTCTGACTTCTTCTATCTTCGCATTTCCCAGGGAAATAGCATGCACAGTAGAACGAAAAAGCCCTTTTCATTCTTTTGTGCATGTGCAGCCACGCAAAGACAGTGGAAGAAGGAAGGCTATCGCTCCATGGTGCTCACTGGTAAAAACCCAGGCCGGTGCAGTTTTCTGCTGATAGGAGCACCTGCCTGGGGTTTCAGGTAAGTCATTACAATCACTTGTCTCGGCTTTCCTTCTCCTTTAAGTACAAGGAAAGTTTTCCTCCACACCTATCAACAAGAGTCTATACAATACAATTCTCTACAAGTAGCCAGTAGTGTGCTTTTGTAAAATTCCATTGGGATTAATGGTGGGAAAATGCCTTGTGTGGCCAGCATGGAAGAATGGCTGGGACAGATGAACCTATCTTGCTGCAACTGGTCATTAGTTACATTCCACATGGAAAAATAACATTCCAGTTAGATGCTCCTGATGTTTTAGGTTGTGTCTCTGATGGATAGGACCTCTTATCTGCCCTTTTTAAAAACAAAAGCCACTTTCAGCTTTTGGAGTTTTTACAGCTAGGTAACATAAATAATATTAAAGGGGAAGCTTCCCTAAAAATGGCAGATTACAATGTTTCCAGGGATCTATTGCCTGCAAATTCTTAAACACGCTTCACAGAGGTAGGATCTGTTGGAGTATTGTTGGCCAAAAAATAAAAAACATCTGATTGTCCCACATACCACTGCATATTATGTAAAGCTACAGACTATTGTATGGCTCTACAACAAGGTGCACATACATATAAAGATGATGGTGTAGAACTCCGGCAGCACTAAATGACCCAATATTTTCTTCTATGTTCTACCCTCACACCCTTTATAATAAACAATATTTAAGATGTCTTTCAGTTTTATAAAACTACCCTACACCCTTGTGATTATCTCCAAACATTATTATTATTCATAATAATAAAGACACAACAATGTGGTAAAATAAGTTTAGCAAGTGGAATGTAACCACTCCCGGGCTCGGAGGCAATGTCACCAATGAAGAAAGTCATGTTATACTGCAGCTAAACATACGTTGTATCTATCTGACAGCTGGTACTATCTGCTGCAGGTTCCTGTAATAATCTTAGCAAAACATTCTGCTTGTTCATATAGAGGATAGCAAAGAAAAGCAAACTGCCATCACCTTGAAAAAGCTTTTGTGCCAAGGAATAAAGTTTTAGAATACCCCACGGTCCAAGAGAGATACTGCATAGGAAGTTTTGGCAACCTCCTTAATTTCTCATTAATTATGAGAATGTATTAAACTCCACATTAGTTTATTACATACATGGCTACAACATGTTTTCAGCTTTGCAATCACATGATTATATCAGCATGATTAAATTAATGTTTGGTATGATCTAATTAATATGGAGTCTACTGGAGACGGCTTTCCCGTGATTCAGAGCTTTCTGGATAATGGTTTACAGATACATATCCAGCAGTCCGTGCCTCTAGATCGAGACTTGCTATGCAGAATGCAAGACCCCAAGAAACACCAGATTAGTCACGTGTCCTGCTTGTCTTTGGAATGAACATTGCACAAATAATTGCACAAACACACAGGAGCAGTGATGTTTCATGGCATGGTGCAATGCAGGCGGGGGGGGGGGGGGGGGGGGGGGGGGGGGGGGAGAAATTAGCCATCTAGTGGCAAGGTACACACTAGGGATGCACTGAATCCAGGATTTGCTTTTGGGAATCGAATTTGAATCCCAATTTGCTTATGTAATCACAAAACAAGGAAGTAAAAAAATTCCCACTTTTTCCTTTCCTGACCCTAATTTTCATATGCAAATTAGCATTCGGATTTGGTTTGGTATTTGCAGAATCTTTCACAAAGAATTAGCGATTCGCTGAATCCCAAATAGTGGATTTGGAGCAAACATTACATTTAATGGAACAAACATTACATTAGATGTCTTACTATTTTGTTGCTGTTGGCATTGGCTAATCATCCCTGTGCACAGGGTCGGACGTGGGGCCCACCGGGATTCCTGTCCAGGACTGCTGTCGCCCCTCCAGACCCCTTACTGCAATGCTGCTCATGCATGAAAAGAGCCACACGCATGCGCAAAAGGAGCCATGCCGCAAATAGTTTTTTGGTTTTTTTTTAGGGACAGGCAATAAGGAGAGGGGGTCTGGCGGGGGCCCATGTTTGCTGGGGCCCACCGGTTGTTTTCCTGTGTCCTGCTGGGCAAGTCCAACCCTGGGAACAGGGATCTTTGTTCTTTGAATTTTTTTAAACACATCAGTTAATAGTGCTTCTCCAGCAGAATTCTGCAATGAAATCTATTTCTCAAAAGAGCAAACAGATTTTTTTTTATATTTCATTTTGAAATCTGATATGGGACTAGACATACTGTCAATTTCCCAGCTGCCCCAAGTCATGTGACTTGTGCTCTGATAAACTTCAGTCACTCGTTAATGCAAGTTGGAGTGATATCACCCCCCCAGCAGCCTAACAACAGAACAATGGGAAGGTAACCAGATAACAGCTCCCTAACAGAAGCTAACAGCTGCCAGGTAAATCTAAGAACAGCACTCAATAGTAAAAACTCATGCCCTACTGTGTTCCATTCAGTTACATTGAGAAGGAAAAACAACAGCCTGCCAGAAAGCAGTTCCATCCTTGGCACAAGTCACATGACTGGGGGCCGCTGGGAAACTGACAAAATGTCTAGCCCCATGTCAGATTTAATATAAATATTGAATATAAAAAAATCTGTTTGCTGTTTTGAGAAATGGAGCCTACTGGAGCAGCACTATTAACTGATGCGTCTTGAAAAAAGCTATTAGTATCATTCCACACATAAACATCTGAATCAACATTCAGAGGTTTGTGATTTACCACCTTGTTTTGCAAATATTAGACGAATGATACAGAAAATTTATGCTGCAATCCTTCATTCTATAAACCATTGTTCAGTTGAAACCTTCTTATAATAGCCCATCATTCCAGCTGAAATTCATAGAGACATAAAGGAGACGTGGTAAAAATAAACAAAGTATACCACAGCTAAACCATTACAGGACTCTATAAATTAAGGTTTCTTTGGAAACTTAAATGAATGAATAATAGGATGTATTTTGCTACTTCAGTTAAACAAACACACCCTTTTTACAGCAAAATGTCTAAACTGCATTGGCCTGAAAGGTTTCTATCTCAAAGAAACAGTTCAGCAAGTGTACAAATAAAAACTGGGTAAAAAAAAAAATGTTTCAACTATAGTTAGTTAGGCAAAAATGTAATCTATGAAGGCTGGAGTGACTGGATGGCTAATATAATAAATAGCCAGACACGACTTCCTACTTTTCAGCTTTCTAAAGCTGGCTGTACACTTTAATATCCGCTTGTTTGGTGACTTCTCCATACTAGCAGATCTAACGGCAGGCCTATATTGGGTTAATCCTAACATCAGAGTACAACCAGGAACAATGGGATCCAACGGGTCGGTCGCAGGAAAAATTAAACCTTTGAAACATATTGGTTACTGCCTGGTAACCAATCAGTGGAAAACAAGAGAGCTGCAAGCTATTATATTAGACATCCAGTCACTCCAGCTTTTATACATTACATTTCTGCCTAACTATATTAGAAACATTTCTATTTTGCACAGTCTATCTATTTACCCTGTTTTTATTTTTACACTGAACAATTAATTTAAACAATGCCTGGAAGTTTTCATTGAAATAAAACACCTTATAAACGAAGAGAAGTCAAGAAGTAGAGAGAAATACTTCAGGCTGTTATCAGGCCCTTGTCTGAGGCAATTCAAATACTAAATTTGGATGTAGATCAAAGGTCCCTGACTAAATCTCACTATGGAAGCTAAGCCAGACAGGTTTCTCATGCGTTGCAAAGTGCTGACTAGACATTTACCTGATACTGTCTGGATAAAATCGCATTTAAGTACAGAGCAGACAAAAAGAGCGGGAAGGTGGCGGGGCAAAGGAAACAATTAATAAGATGTTGTACAAGGCTTAAAGGAGAATTCAAACCACCTCCCCGGCGCTAACTCCCTCCCCCCCACACCCCCGTAGGCCCCCCTCAGTCCTCCCCGGGCTACCTCTCCCCCCCCCCCGGGCTATTGCTTCTAAGTCTCTACTTACCCCTGTGTAAGTCCCCTCCAGCAAAGTTCATAGGGGCCATCTTCTCTTGCAATGGCTTCTTCCTGGATTCGGCTTCCTCTGCGTTGCATTTGCAGTAGGACGCTGGTAATACTGCTCATGCGCACAAAGTACACGAAGTTCAATCGGTGAACTTTGTGCGCATGCACAGTAGTACTGTGCATGTGCTGCAGAGCGCCGTGAACTTCGCTGGAGGGGACCTACACAGAAGGGTAAGTAGCGACTTAGGGGCAATAGCCCGAAAGGGAGAGGTAGGCCGGGGGGGGCCTACAGGCGTTGAACTCCTTAAGGTGGCCATACACATGCCAATAAAAGCTGCAGACTGACTGAGTCGGCAGCTAATCGGCCCGTGCGTGGGGCCCTCTGACGGGCTTACCCAATCGATGTCTGGCTGAAACTCGTCCAGATATGGATCAGATGGGACTAAAAATCCCGTTGGATCGCAGCCGCATCTGTTCGTTGATGCAGTCCTGCGATCCAACCGCCTGTACCTCCTCAGTTGTGATCCAATTGTTGGGCCCTATCGGATCACTCATTATCACGCACCTCAAGGTGGGCATATCGGGGAGAGATACGTTAATTTGGCGAGATCGCCAAATGAGTGGATCTCACCATGTATGGCCAACTTTAGACATACTCATGTTTCAGTCCACACCCAGACAGCAATTTAACATTAAAAAAGATAATCAATCACTGTCTATGGAAACCCCACAGTCACTGCATGAGTCTGAATCAGTCATAGGGAGGAGAAAAGACATTTAAATAAAATGCTGCCACTAATGGCAAGAGCCTTGTGCACTTTCTTGCCGAGGAAAAATTGTTTTCCCTTTCTAAAAAAAACTTTCAGTATTCACGGTCAATTAGACACAACCCTAAAAACTGCAATATCACCACCATGCTGACATAGGTAATAATGTCATGGGTAGTCACTAGAGTTGCCACCTGGCCGGTATTTTACTGGCCTGTCCGGTATTTTTGATGTTTGTTCCCAATGTTTTTAATGGGAAAAAAAAAGAAAAATATATAGGGAGGCTGGTATTTTTTTCAGGAAAAGGTGGCAACCCTAGTAGTCACCAAGAGCAGTCCCCTCATAATTTGGTCATTGAGATTGCAGGAAAATCCCTATCTTGGACGGCGTTGAGGTGTACCATATACATGGGAGTGGGTTTATCTACTCGAACAAATACTAATAAACGAACAAATACTAGAAAATTGTAATTCATCAGTAAACTAGCAGCATTTCAATCTTCAGTGGCTAAAAATTGTGCTATTTAAAATATGTACCATCAAGTTATTTGTGGGTTTTTCCACAGTTCGGTCCCAGAGTTCTTCACAAAAAACGTTTTTGCCCATGGTTATATCTTTCAATTGCTAAAAAGGGAACTAAAGACTAAAATAGAATAATGCTAGAAATGCTGTATTTTGCATACTAAACAAAAACTTGCTGGGATCTCACAAATAAAAAGCGTTTTTCACAAAAGATATTTTTCAGAAGCAGTATGTGGAGTGTGCCCGTGTTTGTCTTTGTTTTGAAAAACTTGAACTTACTATACCAGAAGCCTACACAGTCATCCAGCTGCCCTACAGGGAAACAAACAAAGCTGCTTGAGTTCTGGGAAGTAAGGTGGGGCTGCCATTTGAAAGTATGATCATTTCCCTGCAGAGCAGTCAGTGACCATCTGCAGCAGTCAGAGCAAGTAAACAAAAGGGGAATTTCGCTGCATGCACTTTCTTACAAAAAGGTAGACTTTTTTTTAATTAAAGTATATTGGAGATAAAATAAAAAGTCGATCATTTCCAGAACCTGAATGTTTTGCCAACCTGACTGTCCCTTCTTAACCAAAGAGTTGCTAATGCTAACAGACCACTGCTGCACAAATAGAGGAACATGGGGATCAGATAAGTAATGGAAAAGCATCAGGCAAATTTTTTTTTTTATTTGGAAAAAGTATAAACTGCATGTAAAGAGAAAAGTTATGATAGAAGTGAAAAAAATAAAAGGTTTACTTTCTGGTGTCGGTATCCCTTTAAACTGCCCTTCAACTTGGCATGTGCTTGTATACACAAAGAGACAGTCTGTGTAACTTAATATTTTAAGCTATTCAGCAGTATTTCTGGGATTAAAGTAATTAACTCGGAGTGGGATATGCCTGGTGTTTCATTAAAAATATAAATCACATATTTGCTGAAAATTAAGTGGTGTAAACATAGAAGTTACCTTAATGCCCTCTAATAACAGAATCCTTTAAATCCTCTATGGATCCCAAGGTGATATTTGAGAACCCTGCTCCCCCATCAAGCACAATACGCCCAAGCCAGGAGCAATTAACAGAAAGCAGCTAAGCATATGCTTCCTTTTGATTACATCGCTATGAGATATGGGATTTTCTGAAACCAAACACATATGTCAATTAGATCCCTTGTTTGCTGTCAGGCAGATAAGCTAATAGCTGGCTCCAGATCAGCTTGTTGTGGAGGAAACTAAGCAGAAATACTTTGTATCTGAAGATATAATATCTATATATTCATATATACATATTCATATATACAAATATATTTATTTTTTTCTCCCTCTTTAGGACCTGATCCTGTATATACATTTCCATGTAACCCATTATTCTAGAAAGGGGTATTTTACTCTTACACCTTTTTAAATAATCAACGTACTATTACCATGTGTGAGTGCACAATACATTTCACATGCTCATTCATTACTGTGCATGTATGTGAAAAGAAAGGGAAGGAAACCCCTATTATAACCCCTAGTATTTTTATAGGATACATGAATTTATAATGTGTCAGCTAGGGATAAACAGCTTTCAAGGAATAAAAAAAAAAAAAAGAAAAAAAAGACTCTGTGAAATGTATTACAATAGTGGGGGAAATATGTATACCCATGAGTAGAGGAACTACAACAAACGCTGAATACCAGAACCAGAAAATAATACTTTCAGGAACTGTGCCCCTTCTAAAATCTAAAGAGTTTGTTCTAGTATGATGTAGAGAGTGATATTCTAAGATAATTTGCAATTGGTTTACATTTTTTATTTGTAGTTTTTGAGTTATTTGGCTTTTTATTCAACAGCTGTCCAGATTGGAATTTCAGCAATTTGGTTGCTAGGGGACAAGTTACCCTAGCATGCAAACATAAATTGAATAAGAGACTGGAATATGAATAAGAGAGGACCTAAATAGATAAGCGAGTATCAAAAAGTAGCAATAACAATACATGTTAGGGTAGGGACAGACAGGGAGATTCGGGGAGATTCTGTCGCCTGGCGTTTTTAGCAGGCGACAATCTCCCCGAATTTCCTTCTCCCTGTCTGCCACTAGTAAAAGGGACAAAGCGCCAGCGCCTGTGCACACGCTGCACGGCGATTTCCGGAATCGCCCGAAGATACCTCGTGAGGAAACTTCGGGCGATTCCGGGAATCGCCGCGCAGCGTGTGCACAGGCGCTGGCGCTTTGTCCCTTTTACTAGCGGCAGACAGGGAGAAGGAAATTCGGGGGGATTGTCGCCTGCTAAAAACGCCAGGCGACAGAATCTCCCCGAATCTCCCTGTCTGTCCCTACCCTTATAGAGCATTTATTTTTTAGATGGGGTCAGTGACCCCCATTTGAAAAAAGAAGGCAAATAATTCAAAAACTATTAAAAATAAATGATATACAATCAAGGCCAATTTAAAAGTAGCTAAGAAACAGCATACTATTACACATAAAATATTATTGTGAAGGTGAACCAATCATTCAGTCTATCTGCATGTTGAAAGGGATTGTTCACCTTCCACAAACGTTTTTCAATTGTTTTCCATGTTTTAACTTTGACCTTTTTTCCAAAATTGAAGTTTAAAGTTTAACGTTCCTCAGTCTCGCACGCTGTAATCCAGGTGAAGATTTTTAACTGTTACAATTTGCAACATTAACTGCTACATTCCTCAGCAACATCGGCGGAGCAACTATTGCATCAATTCGAACAGCTGCTGCCTTTAAAGAATAAGTAAGGCTTTGATATTAAAATCCAGGAAAATAACTCTTAACAACCCCCAGAATAACAGTTCTCCCCTGCATAGATGTAGAGATCCGCTCGTTTGGTGATGTTGACAAAGGAGCCGATCTCTCCCCGATAAGCCCACATTGAACTGGGAGATATCAGGCTGATTATGTTGCATCTGATACGGGAGGTTGGATGTCTGGACTGCATCAACACACAGATGCAGCAACAATCCAACTGGATTTTTTAACCTGCCAGATAGAGATCTGCACTGATCGGGGAAGCCTGCCAGAGGGCCCCACACACGGGCCAATAAGCTGCCAATTCGGTGTGTCGGCAGCTTTTATTGGCCCATGTATGGGTGCCATTACTGCTCATTCCTGATATCTTTTGGAGCAGAGACATTGAGCATATGCAGCAGAAACCTCTTTGATATCTTCATCAGAGAGAAGGAAGTCTTGGAAAGAAATAGGGAGTGGAGCTTCCTGCTAGACAAGGAAGTAGCTTAAAGGGATACGGTCATGGGAACATTTTTTTTTCCAAATTGCATCAGTTAATAGTGCTGCTACAGCAGAATTCTGCACTGAAATCCATTTCTCAAAAGAGCAAACAGAATTTTTTATATTTCATTTTGAAATCTGACATGGGGCTAGACATATTGTCAATTTCCCAGCTGCCCCAAATCACGTGACTTGTGCTGTGATAAACATCAGTCACTCTTTATTGCAAGTTGGAGTGATATCACCCCCTCCCTTTCCCCCCTCCAGCAGCCTAACAACAGAACAATGGGAAGGTAACCAGATAACAGCTCCCTAACACAAGATAACAGCTGCCTGGTAGATATAAGAACAGCACTCAGTAGTATAAAACCCATGTCCCACCAAGACTCATAGTTACATTGAGAACAGCCTGCCAGAAAGCAGTTCCTTCCTAACATGCTGGCACAAATCACATGACCAGGGGCAGCTGGGAAATTGGCAAAATGACAAAATGTCAAGCCCCGTGTCAGAGTTCAAAATTGAATATTAAAAAATCTGTTTGTGGTTTTGAGAAATGGATTTCAGTGCAGAAGTCTGCTCGAGTAGCACTATTAACTGATGTGTTTTGAAAAAAAAAAATGTTTTCCTGTGACAGTATCCCTTTAAAGGGCTGCACTCCAGATGCCTGTGCTGTAGAATCAAATAGAAATGAAACACATGGAGAATGGTATGTTGTTCTGGGGACTGTTTAGAGTCATTTTCATGAAAATATTTTTTACTTATTCAGTAATGAATCTTGGGGATTACACCCAGCAGGGCCAAAAATAAGGAAACATATCAACTAATGCATCAGTTTAAAACAGTTTACAGTAATAGTAAACTGAAAAATGGAAAAAAGTATTTATTTCTCGTGATCTAAAAACTGAACTGAAAAAAATTGGAAGGTGAGCAACCCATTTAATGGTTAAATCAATCCTATTTTCTCCTGACTGCATAGTAAGCCTTAATGGTTAACAGTCATATGCATTCCACTGGCCACAGTTCTTCAAGCCTTCTGCTGCTGTGAGGCAATATCATGCAAAGGGCAGTCATGTAAAGATTATTTATTTTAAGCATCGTTTTACTAATATTTATTTCCTAGCTGACTAGCATGATGCCTTTCAGCCCACCTCACGAAAATATAACTTTGGTTTATATATATTTGGATTTATATAGGAGCCTCAGCCTATCAGGTGGCACTTTCTTTTCTCATCAGAATGAGGCCTTGGTAGTTGGCAAAAATTAATGGAGCGTACACCGTGGGGGGGGGGGGGGGGGGGGGGGGGGGGGGGGGGGGTGATGGGTTTTGCACCTAAAGGGCTTCCATCTCCTTTAAACAAGCAAAACATAAATACCCTTAATCTTTTCAGAACTAAAAATAAAGTTGACACTCTGCACCAAACAGAATTAAAGCTGCCCATAGACGCAGCGATATTTCCCTGCCGAACGACCGATTTTAGGGAAGTCCGACCAATCTGTCAAATTATCGTGCGGTTAGTGGGATACAAACGATCGTTCGTCTTACGATTTTTCGTCCGACATTGGTCTGATGATTGATCGGCCAGGTTAGAAAATCTTTATCGGTCCCCATGCAATCTACCTATGTTTGTAGGGCCAAGCAGCCTGCGATCCTTCAGTTTTGCTGCAATATCACCTGAAATGGTCTTTTTAGTTGATGGACACATCAGGCATTTAAACCAGTGATTTTCAACCTTGTGCCTCCAGCTGTTAAGGAACTACAAGTCCCACAATGCAATGAAGGAGTCTGACAGCCACAGTCAGGCAAATGCATTGTGGGACTTGTAGTTTCTTAACAGCTGGAGGCACAAGGTTGAAAATCACTGATTTAAACAATCGTTTTGAGACAGTCGTGGTCTCACGATAACCACTGGATCTTTCAAAAATCTTTACGTCTATGGGATGCTTAAGAAAGCATGGCAGATTAGGTTTCAAAATGATCAATGTTAAAGGGCAAGTCAACCCTGAAATAAAAATGTGCCTAATAAAAGAAAACATGATTCTAAGCAACTTTCCAAGGTACATTTATAAAAAAAAAGTTCAATGATTTTAAAGTTATTTGTAAAAAAACTAACTTCTATTGCAAGCAACATTTGCTTAACTTGCTAATTCGGGGGCGATCCGTCGCCTGGCGACTTCTCGCTGCGACGGATCGCCCCCGAATCTCCCCGAATAGCTAGGCACCGCTGCGCACCTGGCGAGGCAATTTTGAGCGACTTTAAAAATCGCGCCGCTCCGTGTGAACAAGTGCAGGCGACTTTAAGCCTCGCCGGTGCGCAGCGGTGCCTAGCTATTCGGGGAGATTCGGGGGCGAGAACTCGCGGCGAGAAGTCGCCAGGCGACAGATCTCCCCCGAATCTCCCCGTCTGGCCTTAGCCTTAAAGGGCAAGGAAAGGCAAAGAAATAAAATCCCATTTTTACTTTTCTTTATTGAAAAAGAAATATATCTCCATTATACTTTAATTAAAAAATGTGTACCATTTTTATAAGAAACCTGACTATGCAGTGAAATTAGGAAAAAAATAGGAATTGTCAGACGGTCCCTAACTTCTGGCAGGGAAACAATCATACTTATGAACAGCAGGGGGAGCCCCTGCCTTACTTACCAGCCATGCAGAACTCAAGCAGCTTTGTTTTTTGATCATTTATGACGATCCCTAAGCAGCACAGACCATACTGAGCATGTGCAGTGCCAGTGTCAGACAAAGATGTATAACAAAGTTACAAGATGACAGCCCCCTGTGGCCAACTTTGAAATCATAAATCATTTGTTTGATTAGGCTTGTGGTGCAGTAAGTTCATGTTTATGTTTAGTATACAAAATACACCATTTCTACCCTTATTCTATTTTACACTTTCCTTGCCCTTTAAGCAATGTTGCAAAAGTTTTAGATCCCCAGCAAAGACAGGTTTGTTATCAGCTGTGTAGTAGATAAGAGGCAGCGCACTCCTGGGCTTCAAAGAATCAATCGCTTGTCTCCAAGTTTGTTAAAAGATATATGTTATATCTGTTATCAGCTGCCTTGTCTTACATTGTATCAACACAACCATCAGGACAGTGAATAGAAAGGGACAAGCACTGCTTTCAACAGCATTGCTTATATAAATAATTTAAACCAGGGACCCCCAACTTTTTTTCGGGGACCGGTGTTGAGGGAAAAAAAATTTCAAGGCTCAGGGGGGTCAGCATGGCAAGTGCGTCCAATTCGGACGCGCCAGCGTCCAAATCGGCACACCTTGTTAATTGCAGCCTAGGCTTGGCAGCCCAGTTCAGGACTGCCCGGCGGTTGGCGGACTAATCTTCTTTCGGCATTTAATCTCCCTGAAAAGCCTTCCCGCTGACCAGTGGGATGGCACTCTGAGCGCTTTTACTAGTTGCCTCACGAGGAAACTTCGGGCGACTTCAGAAAACGAAGCACCAGCTATTTAGATTATATCCGGCGGGAAGGCTATTCGGGGAGATTAATCGAAGAAGAGGTGGTTTGTCACAAGCAACTAATCTCTCTGAATCACCACGTGTGCCTCTGCCCTTAGGTTTGGCTGAATCAAGAATCCTTCGCAAAAGATAGGTCTAATAATGAAACAAATTCTAATTTGCATTTGCAAATAAGGGGATAAAGAGAACCATGTGTGGTTAGAAATCTTTACTTCCTACCTTGTGTGAGGATTTTTAGGATTCGTGTCAGCCGTATTCTGCGGAATCCTACATATGGTGCATCCCTAATACACAAGCATATGGTAATTGGCAAACTACAGCATCCACGCCCCTCTCAGTCTATGGCTGCCAATGGGATTCTTGAAGGTATAGTTCAACATCTGGTTGCCTCCCTACCTGATTTACAGCATGTGAAATAACTGAATAATGTTCTACACACAAGTAACATTTCAGTGATGACTTTTCCCTTCCTTCTGGAATATGTTCAGCGGAGGGTATGACATAGGAATTCCTATTGCTTATCCCACTTGTCTTTCTAAAAATGTACTCCCTCTATAAGAAGCAGTCATATAAACAGGAGGTAAATATTTCCCTACAAGTTATATTATTAAAAGATACATATAAATGGCTACCTTCCTAGAATTACAGTTCAATTACCCATCTCTGTTGACGGTCGCAGGAAAGATCATTATTGCAATGTGAATGTTGGTTTGGGACTGATGGAGCAAAAAGGTACAAGCACCTAATACAAAATGACTCAATCAAAAATGGTAAAAACAAAAAAAGGACATTGTTTATTTCAGTCTGCATCTAAAGTTCCCCATAGACGCAAAGGGGCAAATTCACTAAGTGGTGGAAATGCGCTAGCGATGGTTTTAACACAATTCACAACAATTCACCAGGCGAATTTTAGCCAGGCCGCTGCTAATTCAATAAAATGAGAATTTGTGCTCAGGGTGGTGAACAGTAGTGAAGTTACACTACCATCACTTCGCCAGGCAAAGCGTATTTACGCTAGCGATGCCTAATTTGCATACGGTGTGAAGTTAAGCGTATAATAGAGGTGTATGTTACAACCAATACATTACACAAGCCCAGAAAACCTTTAATAAAAAAAATAAAGTTGTCCTGTTGCCCTAAACATGTGCCCCCTGTATAGCTGAGTTGCCTTATGTTAGTAAATGTAGGGGGGGAATTTATGCTATTTTTCAGACTATCGCCCTAAAAAAATTAGACACTAGTGTTTTTTTGGGACTTAGAAAAAATGTCAAGTTTTTTTTTTCTCAAATTCATATCTATTGTATTGAACTTCACAAGGTCTGACCTGGAGAAGTAAAGTCTAGCGCAAGAGCTAACGTTCAGTAAAATGGTCATCTTAGTGAATTAACGTAGTTACGTCCCTTCGTCAGTGCGCAACTTCGCCTGGCGTAAGGGTGCGAAGTTGCGCTAGTCTATCTACTTCGCTAGCAAATTTAAGCCAGGGACAAGGTTAGTAAATTGGCGAAGTTGTGAAATGACGTCACGCTGGCGAATTTATTCAAGAATGAACAACTTTAAGTAGAGCTGGCAAGCTGTACACACAAGCCTACTCCTAATCACAAGCTGTACACACAAGCCTACTCCTAATCACAAGCTGTACACACAAGCCTACTCCTAACCACAAGCTGTACACACAAGCCTACTCCTAACCACAAGCTGTACACACAAGCCTGGTCCTTCCCAACTGTTGTTTTACAACACCCACAGAATCCAAACAGAGGGATACACTGTGACCAAGAACTGCAGCTCTACAATAGCTGGGAAGCTTCCATCCCCATCCCTTGCAATATTCTGTCTTCACACAAACTAATGAAAGACGCTGCCCTACATGCAGGCAAACTTGTCTCCCCCATCCTGTAAAACAAGATACATTCAAACAAAATCAGTTCCAACAGGTTATAAGGAACATTCTGCATATACATTTGGGCATGACACAATGTTCTCTCTTGTACAACTGGAAGACATATTTACTCTTCACTGCCTCAAATGAGGCCTGTGGAGTATACAGTATTTGTCTTATCAGAATGTTCCAATTTATTTTTTCTTTATTATTCAACTTTAACTGCAAGATTTCCCAAGCGAGTCCCTATACCAGAAGCACCACTCACAATATGCTCAATAAGCAAATTCAGATTTGATGTGCTTCTTTGCGCTCTGTCCAGGGTACATGCATACAAACATTCCTTTGTACAGGGATACATTCAGAGACAGGACAAAACTGACTTAAGCAGGACAGGTTACTTATATAAAATAGGCCTGTCCAGTGTATGGCCCTTCTACCTTTGTACTACAATCTTATAGACAGCCATCGCACTCAAGTCCAAGTGGGGATGATGAAGTCTATAAGAAGGGCTGCAGGTGGGGCAACAGACAAAATTAAAAAAATCTTGGCCTAGTCTTTCCTGCTCTACCATAGCCGCTGATGCAACTCTCACCACTGTAATAGTGATGTCCAGCTCTCACAGTTAAAATTTACATTTTTGATATGCCCTTATTTGGATTCATGCACTTTTTAATGCAGAATCCACAAATTCTAGTAGCCAGTAACACTGAAGAATCAAAGCACTTGCCATACAGATGTAACATACGTGAGCTGTAAAATAACTTCAGTCAAGCGAATCCCAGCTTCATAATGTGCAAGCTCTAGCCGTGCAGCAGCAGATTCACATAAACATTCAGGGTATTCAGCTACTGGGACAAGTTTTTCTCTGGATAAAAATAGAGCCTTCTGCATACCAAGTAAAATGACGCAGATTCCTCAAAAGATCTGTTTCAGCACATTCTGTGCCAAAATGCCCTGCAGTGCGTTGCTCAGCACCGTGTTTCCAATCCATTTGCCAACAAATCTGAAACGTAATGTGGGATAATTTGTTGCAAATATGTTGTGCATGCCCCTTGGCACCCAAGTAACTGTGTCACTAAGAATAGATGGGCACATTCCAAGAAAAGAAAAAAAAAATTTCTCTAGCACTCCCCCCTAGAAGCCACCATAAAACTCACCTGTCTAAACAATGAATATACCATGCATGAGACTTCTACGCTGACAGTAGACATCACATGCCATGGAAAACTTCTGACATTCATTGGTTTAAAAAAAAAAAAAAAAAAAT
>CM044436.1:101334173-101344535 GCA_024363595.1 Xenopus borealis
GCACTATTAACTGATGTGTTTTGAAAAAAACATGTTTTCCCATGACAGTCTCCCTTTAAACCTCCTTGCCCCAGGCGTGAGCATGCTCAGTTTGCTCCCCTCCCCCACTCTCTGCTGTAATCTGAGCCCAGAGCTATAAGTGAGCAGGGAAAGACTCAGACAGGAAGTGATGTCACACAAAGCGAATACTGCAGCTGCTATCCTAAAAAAACAGAGCTTCTAGAGCTTTTTACTCAGGTATGGTAAAACATTCTACAGAATAAATATAGCATTGTATCTATTGTGTCTAATCTATTGGCAATCAAATGCCTCCTTAGCTTTCCTTCTCCTTTAAAGGTGGCCATAGCGAACAGATTTAACTGCAATATTGGATGACAGATCGGATGTCCCCATCTCCCGATCTGCCACTAACATTCAGTTTAAATAAAGTAGTAAAAGAACAAATCATCCGATGTTCTGCCCTGACGGCAATCGTATGAAAGTTTAAGTCTGACAAAGCTGGTGACAGTTTCCCACTGTAAATCATCAGATCGGCAATACACGCAGAGATATGATCATCAGCCGACAGAAATCTTCTAACCTGTCCAATCGACTGAACGACCAATTGCCATGTCACGAAAAACGTCAGGACATTCCACACACGATGCGAAAATCATACGAGCCGAGGATTCGTACGATTGTATCTGTACGTCTACGATCAGTTTTGAGTTTGAGCATAGATTCCAGTCTCCAGCTTGCAGTACGGAGTGACTGAAGTTTATCAGAACACAAGTCACATGACTGGGGGTAACTGGGAAACTGACAATTTGTCTAGCCCTGTGTCAGATTTCAAAATAAAATATAAAAAAAAACAATTTTCTCTTTTGAAAAATTGATTTCAGTAATTGATGTGTTTTGAAAAAAAATTTTTTCCCCCCATGACAGTATCCCTTTAAAATAAATACATTTGATTGCCAAGAATGTACAGGTCTAAGCAAAATAGTTCTTGGTGTGCATAGTGGGCTGACAGGGAACCTGGCAGGCAGAACAGGGAGTTTAAAAAAATGAAAAATAAAAAAGCAATGGGGTGGGGTCAACTGGAAAGAGCAGCTCTGTGATCAAGGCAGTGAAAACTGCAGCCTTTATCTATGCAAAAACCATGCACTCCCAAGGCTATTTTTTGTTTTCTGCAGAATGCAACTAAACTACAGTGCCCAACAGGTCCAGACTGAGAATGAAAATAGGCCCTGGCATTTCATATACACAGAGGCCCAATTAGCCCACATAGAGGCCAATACAGCCCCCATCAGCCCACTAAATACTGACTTTCTATGGCACCTTATAGCAGCCCGTCTGGCATTTGCCCTAACCCACAGATTGCCAGTCCAGGCCTGGTGCCCAACATTCTCAAGGGCAGGTACATTGAGGGTTGAAAGCCGAGGGGTGCCAGGCCAGACCACCATAACCATGCACTATAAAGACAGTGGAATTGAAACTCATTAAATAAAAGCGATATTCAAATAATGTATGAATCCCTTTAAAACTCCCTGGAGAGAAAACCAATGTATCCAGTATGTACAAATATTTATTAGCCCTTGTCTCAATTGGATTCAGCTTGTTCCTTCCCTAAGTCATGCAAGTGGTGCTTAACTGAACCTGCGTGACAACTTGAAATGCCACAAGTTCCTAAACCCAGACTAGACACATATCCTATAAGACAGTGATTTTCAACCTTGTGCCTCCAGCTGTTAAGGAACTACAAGTCCCACAATGCAATGAAGGAGTCTGACAGCCACAGTCAGGCAAATGCATTGTGGGACTTGTAGTTTCTTAACAGCTGGAGGCACAAGGTTGAAAATCACTGCTATAAGAGACCAGTCCTGCAACACATCAGCACAAAGCAAATGCACACACATATACTGGGGGGCACTCACTCTCACCTTCTGGCTACCTCCTGTCCTTTATCCCCATGTCTGATTCCAGTGTAATATAATGAAGAAATAAAACAACATCATTATCTCTATAGGTAAGATAACAGCAAGATGCCGAACATGCTGGGAATCAGAATTTTTATTGGTCAGTTTTTTTTTGCATTCACAATGAAGTTTTTGATCGTTAGAATTCTCATTGGTCAATTTGCTTGCATCTATAATTATGGCTTTCAGTGAGGGGTGGTATTACAGTTGGGTTCACCTTCAAACACTTTTTCCAGTTTAGTTGGTTTCAGATAGATCATCAGAATGTTTTTTTCCCCCTCAATTATTTTCTATTTATGATCATTTTCCTAATAGTGGAGTTTCATCTTTAACCTTCTAAAGAAGCTCTGGGGGAGGGGGGTCACAGACTCTTTAAAGGCATTCGGTCATGATTTTTATGGTGCTGTTTTTATTTCCAAATTACACTGCAAACAATTCACTCTACAACAGGGGACCCCAACTGTAAGGCCGCAGCCCAGAAGTAGGGCGTGGCCAGCCCTGAAGTGGGCCGTGAGCCTAGCTCTGAATTAACGAGGCACGTCAAAATGGCACACCAGAATTAGATGCTGACCCCTCCCGACCCAATCCCAAAATCCCCCAACCCCCTCCCAACCCCACTGACCCAGCGGTCCTTGCAGAAATATTTAGTGCTACACTGGTCCCTGGGCAAAAAAAAGTTGGGGACCCCTGCTCTACAATATAAAATGTAATACCTGAACCAGCAAGTGTAATTTTTTGTTGTAATATTAGTGTGTAGGTGCATCTCAGGTCATTTTGCCTGGTCCTGTGCTTTCAGAAAGAGCCAGCACTTTAGGATGGAACTGCTTTCTGGCAGGCTGTTGTTTCTCCTACTCAATGTAACTGAATGTGTCTCAGTGGGACCTGGATTTTACTATTGAGTGTTGTTCTTAGATCTACCAGGCAGCTGTTATCTTGTGTTAGGGAGCTGCTGTCTGGTTACCTTCCCATTGTTCTGTTGTTAAGGTGGCCATAGACAGAGAGATCCGCTCATTTGGCGATATCGGTATATCGATATGGTTGGATCCGACTAGGTTTTTTAACCTGCCTGATCGAGATCTGGCCGACATTCGGCCAGATATCCATCAGGGAACCCCATCGGATGGTGCCACACACGACCAATAAGCTGCCGACTTGGTCTGTTGGCAGCTTTTATCGTCCCTTGTATGGGGGCCTTTAGGAAGGGATGGGAAGGGAGAGGGTGATATCACTCCAACTTGCAGTACAGCAGTAAAGAGTCATTGAAGTTTATCAGAGCACAAGTCACATGTCCAGGGGCAGCTGGGAAACTGACAATATGTCTAGCCCCATGTCAGAATGAAATATAAATTAATCTGTTTGTTCTTTTGAGAAATTGATTTCCGTGCAGAATTCAGCTGGAGCAGCACTGTTAACTGATGCATTTTTAAAGAAACTTTTCCCATTAAACTATCTCTTTAACTGTTCTAAATTGATACATTTAGTTGATCCATTTCTTATCTTTGTGCCTGCTGAGTAGAATCCCTGGGTTTCTTTACAGGCAGCCGTTAGAATTGATACAATAGTTGCTAATACCCCAGAGATGCTTCTGAGAAATGTATCAACTAAATATTGCCAAAATGGTCACAGTTTAGAGTCTGCACCTGAATTACTGAGCTGTCAGACTCAAACACCAGAGACACCAACATTTAATTTCCAAAAAAAAAGGAAACAATTGAAAAAAGTCTGTGTTTATGGTGCACAATAAAAAAACTGAAAAAGTGTTTAGAAGGTGAACGAGCCCTTTAAATAAATGTGAATGAATCCTGAGAGCACAAAGCTGCTGGCTGACTGAGCAGAGACCTTCCTGTAACACAGGCAGACTCGGGGAGGATTGCAGGAGGAATTCAGGAGGGATTGCAGGGAGGGATGACAGTTGTAAGGCAGCGCTGCTGTCCCACGTCTCCCTGTTCATCAGCCGGTAAGTGTCACGTGAGAAGTTAGTGTGAGAGTACGGGGCTGCTCCTGTCGGATAGGATTCAGTGTACAGTAAATCCAGTCGCAGCGTGTAGTCCCACAATCCCACCCTTAATTGTGCCGCACTCGTAGCAGTAGAATCGCACAAGACAAAGCGTTTGTGTCGCACTCACCAAAGCCCGTTGTACATCAGCGGCAGCCATAGTGGCCTGGATCCGATCGTGTGTCCTCCTGTGAATGGATGCGCTGTAATCCCAGCACTGAGGCGCTCAATGGGATCCAAGATGGCCGCTGGACTTCCTGGTAACTCCCATCTGCATTATTAGGAGAGGCCTTTCCACCGCCCATTGATAATCGCGCCCACAGACGGCTCGGCGGCACCTCACAGTGAACACAGCCGAGATCTCTTTCAGTTTTATTTCTTTCCTATCTATTGTTGATGTTTTTAAAAAAAACTAGGGCATCCTATAAATACTGTGTATGATCAGTCTCCCCCCTCACTCTCCAGGAGAAGCAAAGCATGCCGGGGTTTGTAGTCCGCACTCCGCTCCCCAAGAGCCCTGCTAGAAAGGTGATGCTGTCATTCTGGAGAGAGGGAGGGGGGATACTGAGATGTACCAGCCTCCACCATTCAGCTGGGCAAAGACTAGTATTGTGCGCAGCATGACCAGCTCATTACTGACCATTTGCATAGACACAGGTGTGGCATGTCCTGATGAATACACTCAATGTCCTACCACAAGTCATCACTTGCAGTTGCTCAATTTATTATTTACTCCACATCTCTCAGTTTCTGCTTTTTATGGTGGTTCAACTGTTATTAGCACAAAAACACAACACCCAGCCTTGTAAAATATCAGGACTGGGATTCAAAATAGACCCTGGCATTCCACGTACACAGAGGCACAAACAGTCCCAGTGTCGGACTGGGATGCCAGGGGCCCACCAGAAAACCTTAGACCAGGGGCCCACCAGAAAACCTTAGACCAGGGGCCCACCAGAAAACCTTAGACCAGGGGCCCACCAGAAAACCTTAGACCATGGGCCCACCAGAAGAAAACCTTAAAGGGTTGCCACCATTTCTTGAAAAAAATACCAGCCTTCCTATATATTTACCTTTTTTTCCTATTAATAACATTGGGATCAGCCATCAAAAATACCGGCCAGGCCGGTAAAATACCGGCCAGGTGGCAACCATACTTAGACCAGGGGCCCACCAGAAAACCTTAGACCAGGGGCTAGGGTTGCCACCTTGCCGGTATTTTACCGGCCTGACCGGTATTTTTGATAGCTGATCCCAATGTTATTAATAGGAAAAAAACAAAATATATAGGAAGGCTGGTATTTTTTTAAAGAAAAGGTGGCAACTCTACCAGGGGCCCACCAGAAAACCTTAGACCAGGGGCCCAACTTTCCAAACTATTATTCCTTCTATCCTCACTTAATCCAATTCTTTTAGATCTTCTTACTATATTCTATTCTTCCATACTCTATTCTTCCATTATTAAGCCTCTGAAATAGGCCAAATTGTTAGAAGCAAGAGGGTCCACTGACACCTGGGCCCACCGGGAGTTTTCCTGATATCCCTGTGGGCCAGTCCAACACTGAACAGTCCCCCACCAGCCCACTAAATAGCCACTTTCTATGGCATCTTACTGCCGGGGTCGCCACCTGGCCGGTATTTTACAGGCCTGGCCAGTATTTTTGATGGTTGATCCCAATATTATTAATAGGAAAAAAAGATATATAGGAAGACCGGTATTTTTTTTCAAGAAAAGGTGGCAACCCTACTTACTGCCGCCCCTCTATGGTTGCCACCTTTTCTGGAAAAAAATACCGGCCTTCCTATATATTTATCTTTTTTATCCTAATAATAACATTGGGATGAACCATAATTTTTACCGGCCAGGTGGCAACCCTCGCCAGAACCCAAAGATTGCCATTCCGTTGCCATATTGTACAGGCCGTACAATATAGATAATAAAGGGAAATCATAGTATGAGAGTTCCTTAGTTTTCTGCTGAAACAGGACAGGCGTAGGAATATCAGCCCAGACATTGGAACGGAACAGATGATTGGCAAAGTGTGGCCTAGGACTGCTTTATTGGCACTGGTGGACTTAGGGCAAGTATCCAGTTGGTAGGAACTAGTGATGTAGCCCAAACCCACAGGACTCCCAGATTTGGGCTTGTTCTGGCACAAAATCTGGGTGAATTCATGTTGAGCTCTTCTCTTGCTCTTTTTTCCTGCTCTTCTCCTGGTCTCCCCGTGACCTAGCATTGCTGGCTTCCAGGGCCTAAATTTATAGACTTGCTCACACCCAGGTCTGGACTGGGAGTCAAAATAAGCACTGGCATTTAAATTACACAGAGGCCCAGCCAGTCCCCCACCAGCCCACTCCACAGTGACTGTCTGCTGGCATTTTACATCAGCCCCTCTGGCATTTGCCAGAACTCACAGATTACCAGTCCAGGCCTGCTCCCACCCCTTTTTTGATGTCACTGAGGGAATGGTCGGGTGCAGGTTGAGAATTTCTTAACTCCCACACCACTAGTAGGAACCCTTCAGCAATCTTCCAACCCAAAGACCAGCCTAAATCAATTCATGGCAGTACTAACCTCACTCATGGCTATTTTTATATAAGGGCACATTGGCCACCTATGTATAAAAAGGAATCAATAAAAAAATCCATATGGGTAACTAGTCTTTTAAATTGCTCCCCTCCAGCACTAGGACACCTACACGAAATGGAAGTTTCACAAGGAGACTTCAGGCGACCTTGGCAAACGAAGCAACACTTATGCCGGTGATTCACATTCTTGCCAGCAGGAAGGCATTTCTGAGAGATTAGTCGCCCGCAGCAGCGAAGATTTGTAGCTTGGCTACTAATCTCCAACGTGCAGTGCAGCAGTAAAGAGTTACTTAAGTTTATCAGAGCACAAGTCGCATGACTGGGGGCAGCTGGGAAACTGACACTATGGCTAGCCACATGTCAGATTTTAAAAATTAAATATAAAAAATCTAATTAGTAATACCTAAAACTGCCTTTTAGTTTACATAGAACATTATTACATAACTATACATACTGACATTGAGATAGACTAAATAATGCAAATATGCTGCTGTTGTAATATGGGAAAGCCAGAAGAACACACTGCAGATCTCTGGTCTACTGGTAGTATTGTAACCCTATCTTCAGCCTCTCAGGAATATGGGCGAGACAGGGACAAATCTTAAAGGAGAATTCAACCCTGTAAAAAAAAAAAACCCACCCCCCAAGCAGTCCCCCCCCCCAGTAGGGTTGCCACCTTTTCTGGAAAAAAATACCGGCCTTCCTATACATTTAATTTTTTTCCCTATTAATAACATTGGGATCAACCATCATTTTTACCAGCCAGGTGGCAACCCTACCCCCCCAGCCTAACTGTCCCCCTGGGGAAATGCCCCATATTTTATACTTATCCCTTAGTGCAGAGTCATGCAGCAGAGTTCCACTGACACATACACATATTGTATGCACTGAAGCCACTATTTTGTATTGGGCTGAACCCCTGGATCATTTGTGAAAGGTTAGGCCGAATTCCGAACCAAATTTGCATATGCAAATGAGGGGGGGAGCAGCACACACACAGCTAAAAAAAATTTTACTTCCTTGTTTTGTGACAAAAAGTCACATTATTTTAAGGATAAGGATTTGGATTTGGTTCAGCCAGGCACAAGGATTTAGCCGAATCCTGCTGAAAAAAGCTGAACCCTGGCTGAACACCGAACCGAAATCCTGGATTTGGTGAATCCCTATACTCTAACCATATCTCCAGCCCCTGAGGAAGATAAGAAAGACAGAAGCATACAGTAAGTTATGTGTCTACTGACACATACACATATTGTAATCTTGAAGTTAAAGAGCTCAGGTTAAAAAGGGGGCACTGTGCTAATAAGGCGAGTTGAGAAAATCTAGCGCCCCGCTGGTTACCAGAGGCGGCTAAACTGCTACTCCATGTAACTTTAAAAGCTGAATTTCCAGTTTTCAAATCAGAAAATTCGGCTGTTCTATCTAGTGTTCTGGACATCCCCCCCTGTCTACTGACACTACTCTAACCATATCTCCAGCCCCCAAGAAAGATGGGGGAGCCAGGGGGCACAAGTTAAAGAGCCTGTGTCTACTGCTAGTACTGTAACCTTATCTCCAGCCACAAAGAAAACAAAACATGCTTAGGGTGCAAATTTTAGAGCCTTTGTAAGGGTTAAAGGGCCTTGCTTTTAGGGAATTATTATCATAGCTTCGCTTTGTATACGCTGCCCTGCAGTGACAGCCAATGCAAATTCTTTACAAACTCCATTTACAATGGCCCCATTATGACGGCTTCAAAAAAAAGAGGAATCTTAAGAACATCCCATGGCATTCATGCATGCTGATGAATATATATTACATACATAGTAACACAGAGAATGTTTGTTGCATGAAATATACATTTTTTTAACTATGATAAAGAACAATATACGGTGCATACAGTATATACACTGAAAATGCTTTCAAAAACATTTGTCATACATATACAGTATAAATATATATATATATATATAAATGATTGCAAATACAGTACATTGTATAGATAAACAATCATAAAAGGAGTCATTTAAGAACACTGTGCCAAATTCAGATGCAAATCAACAGTGGTTTATCCATAATTTTTATCCACTATTCAATAGCAGTATTGTCTGATTCACTTGTGAAAGTGAGTTACAGTTATGGAAACATTTCATTAGGCTACAGCCAGATGATTGCGTTTCTCCCCAGGCCAAGTATCTGCTTATCCAGTGCTCCTCCATGGCAGATTTTGGCCCCGAAACGCAACATTTTGCATTTCACACCAAAATCCTCCCAGTCTGTTAATTCCAAGGCCTCTTAGATTTCGAGGGGCAGACAAAGGCTACTTAGGTTATGGTCATACAGAGATTAAACCAGTTAGCAGATATACCTTTCCTGGAAAAAATACTGACCTTCCTATATATTTATCTTTTTTTCCCAATTAATAACATTGGGATCAACCATCTTTTTTTACCGGCCAGGCCTAAAATACCGGCCAGGTGGCAACCCTACCTACCACAGGCAGTAGCCTCCTCCATTTTCCACATTCAGAAGTATTGAATAGGCTGTGGAGCGAACAAGCTTGGTGCATTTTGGTGAAGAACCGCAAGTCTCTATACTTTGAGCCAAAATCTGCTGAAATCTTTGAATCTTCTGAATGTGGAAAAGAGAGGAGCTTACTGCCTGCAGCAGGGTGTAGTTCAGCTAGCTGATTGTGGCCCTGTGTGGCCTTAATGCTCTTGTGTTTGTACATCTTGCACTTTGCTGATTAAAGTATAAACTTTCATAGGTGAAAAGTGATTGAAATCTGTCTGCATTCCAGCTAATGACTGATGTCCGTACGTGATGTGCGTATTAATTTAATTCACTGTCTCAGCACAAACAGCAAAGCTTCTGTTTGGTATGGCTAGCCCTTTGATGTCCCACAATTACTTCTCCTCCCTGCCCTCTCAGTTGGAATTTCAGACAGTTCCTATATGGGGAAAAACATATATATTATTAGAGACAATGTACCTCTATGAAAACCCACTTGGCTTGCAGCCTTGTGCTTTTGTATGGCCAGAAACCTTCTTGGCATAGCTGAGCCAAGTAGTAATGGCACCCAAGGCAAATACTACTTGGCAGTGGCATAACTAGATGTTATTGTTCAGGCCCCCAAAATGTCTAGAGGTTGACTTGTTTTACCAATATGTATTGGAATTCTATATAAATTAGGGTCTCATGGGGCCCTTATAACTCCTGCCCCCTCTGCAACTGCAGGGTCTGCTTCCTCTTCCAACTTCCCCATATCACCACTCCACCATACAGTCCACACCATTGTCATAGCATGAGCCCCTAAAGTCTTTTTTACAGGTTTCCGCCATGTTATGAGGGACCAAGGAAATTTGCCAGCGTCTCCTTTCCTTCGTGGCGTCTCATTTCCCTCGTGGCGTTCCTCTACGGCTCACGTGTAAATTTTAAATCCTTTTTTACCATTTAATAAAACGGTGTTATATTATGACGATTTTATACCCTGTCATTGGAGCTTGAATACCAATGGGAAGAAGATACTGGGGAAAGTGGAGAAAATTGCAGTATTGATACTACGGGCAATAACCCTACCAACATCTTGTAAGTAGAAAATTTGGGTAAAGCTGGTGAAGGTGTCCCTTGGGAGAGCACATTAAAACGACGGGCAATAACCCTACGTACATTTTGTAAGCAGGAAATTTGGGCAAAGCTGGTGAAGGTGCCCCTTGGGAGAACACGTTAAAACTATATATTTAAAACACTAAAAAAAGTGAAGTTTGGGGAAATAGACAAACAGAGGCAAATTGGAGAGGCTTAGGATGGGTTTTTTTTTGCCTTCCTCTGGATCAACTAGCA
>CM044436.1:101346839-101405547 GCA_024363595.1 Xenopus borealis
GCTGTTATCTGGTTACCTTCCCATTGTTCTGTTGTTAGGCTACTGGGGGGGAGGGAGGGGTGATATTAATCCAATTTGCAGTTCAGCAGTAGTGATTCAGAGCATAAGTTTATCAGAGCACAAGTCACATGACTTGGGTCAGGACATGTCACAAAACAACACCTCCTGAGTAATTCACCCGGAAAAAGAGACAAAGGAATTGGGAATGTGAGTGTAGGAGCCTGGCGACAAGTGTAATTACACAGGCAGTCATATGAATGGAATGTTTCACTCTGTGCTGCTGGAATGGACAAGAGACACTATTATTAATGTAAATAAATCATGTAATGCAATCCAGCGAGCATGGCGCTTAATCCACTTTAAGCCAGGAATATATTCTGCATTTTGGATTTGTTTATAGATACTGTATACAGTAGAGGGACAAAGAGTGAATGTAAAAAAGGCAGT
This sequence comes from Xenopus borealis, assembly GCA_024363595.1. Classification (NCBI taxonomy): domain Eukaryota; kingdom Metazoa; phylum Chordata; class Amphibia; order Anura; family Pipidae; genus Xenopus; species Xenopus borealis. The sequence continues at coordinate 101,347,287 of CM044436.1, forward strand.
GCGTCAGGGAGCTAATCCTATAACGACATCTTGGTCTAGTATTTGGAAGACAATCTCATTTTACAGTCAATCTTTTAAATGTTGGGTCCATTAATAAAGAATCCATGTAGCTCTGCTTGTGAGTGTGTGTTGGGAGGGTAATGGTACTTATAAGCAATTAAGTGGTAGTATAAACGTAGGGGCCTATTTTCCATACTGTGTAAAAAACAGTGACCACACATAGGTTTATAAAAACGCAACATATTTTTGAAGTTGTGTATTAATTTTCAGAGAACACGTAATGTTGAGTATTTTCCCTGAAGTTTTTTTACATGGTTATTTCCAGAGTTTAGTGATGGCTAAATTTATTCGCCAGCGGCGAACTTGTGGTGAATTTGCGCGATTCGTCACAGGTGAATAATTTTGTGAAACACTTTCGAAACAATTTCACATTGGTGAAAATTCACCAGCGTCTCATTTTGGACGCGCGCGTCCGTTTTTGGCGCACGCATCCATTTGTGGGCATTCACCGATTCACCCATTCGGTAGGTTGAATCTGGCGACTAGGCAGTCGCATAAAAATTTAAAGGGCAAGTTATTCGACTGTTTCATATATTCATATAGAATTTTATTCGAATCATTCGGTTCCATCAAATTTTCGATGGTCGAAGTGGTCTTCAAAAACATTTGAAAATTTTAATCTTTTTGAAAATTCAATTGAATTTCGAATCCTTCATGTGAATTTGATAAATCTGCCCCTTAAAGTTTTTTTTACAAAGTTATTTCTAGAGCTACTTTCCATTGACAAAGTTTTTTACACAGTTTTTTCCAGAGCTGGTATCATAATGTATCCTTGTCATCAGCCAAAAAAGACCATAGGCAGCCCTCCGTGTGGAGGCCCATTTATTGAAGGCTGAATATTTGTGGCATTAGAACTTTTTGAAACCATGATTAAACTCGTTTTCTCCAAAACTTCTAATGCCATGGAAAGCGATTTTCAATAAAATGGGGGGGGAAATCCAAGAACCTTTAAAAGTCTGAATGGCTAAAGAAATGCTCAATAGAATCAGAGCAGCTCCCATTGACTTCTACAGGACCTCAACTACTTTTACTGGGCAAAATTTTGTATTACAGCTTTTTTGTGGTTTTTACACTTGATAACATTTTTACATATTTAGAGCTTTATTTAGATAAATAAAAAACATTATTAGAGAAAAAATATGATTCTTGAAAAAAGAATAATTGCAAATGCTAGAATATTGGCCCCTTAGATATATAAGTACCATTGTAATCCCCTCCCACTAACGGACATTTGGGGGCCACTTCCTTTGGATCCTTCTACACTAATGGTTTAACCTGCCCCACACTGGCATCTAGTGACTGAAATAAGTAGCTACAGCTCGACTTTGGACTATTTTAACCATAATACCTCAATCTCTATTTAGCCTTCTTGCAAATAGATCTTATTAGGACCCTAGTTGAGCCCCCCACACCCCTTAAAGGAGAATTCAACCCAACATTAAAAAACCTCTACCCCCCATCCCCACCAAGACCCCTTCCTCCCCCCCAGCCTAAGTGTTACCCCAGGCAAATGCCCCTAATGTTTTTCTTACCCCTCAGTGCAGATTCAGCCATCGGAGTTCACTGGCGCCATCTTCAGCCTCTTCTGAAATCTTCAGAATGAAAGTGGCATATCGGCGCATGCGCAGTTGGAGCAGTTTTGAGACAACTATGCATACGCCGAAACCCACGAAGACTGCCGAAGCACCGCTCTCATTCCGAAGATTACAACAGAGGCTGAAGATGGTGCCTAAGAACTAAATGGGAGCCATGTTTGACCCTGTTAAAGGAGAACTAAACCTTAAAAAGAAATAGGGCTAAAAATGCCTTGTTTTATATACTGAACTTTTTGCACCAGATTAAAGTTTCAGCTTGTCAATAGCAGCAATGATCCAGGACTTCAAACTTGTCACAGGGGGTCACCATCTTGGAAAGTGTTTGTGACACTCACATGCTCAGTGGGCTCTGAGCAGCTGTTGAGAAGCTGAGCTTAGGGGTCGTCACTAATTATCCAGCAGAAAATAAGGCTGGTCTGTAATATAAGCTGATGCTACAGGGCTGATTATTAAATTCTGATGCTAGTTGCACTGATTTCTGTGCTGCCATGTATTAATTATCTGTATTAATTACTAATCAGCCCTATATTGTGACTATGGGGTCCGTTTACTAAAGTGCGGTAAATTTGACCATATGTTTCTGCATGTTATCGCTGAGAATATTTTTCCGCCAGAATATTCGCAGGGACTAAGTTTAGTCATTGCGATCACTTGCTGTAACCACGTTAGAGAACCATCTTACGTTAGTGGTAATTTTAGCGAGTTGCGAATTTTCTGGCGACAAATTACGTTTGCAAATATTTATTCTAGAAAAACTGTTTTATGTGTTAATAATGGCATTAATTATTGCAATTTTTACTGTGACATTTATGGCTAGAAATGCATCTTCAAAACTCATAAACTGCACTGACTGATGATTATACCATCCAACAACATTCCAGAGTGACACCAATCAAACATGTATGTATCATATAAACCCATACTTCATCCATCCAGTCACACCCTTCTGCCAATAGAATCCTATGAACAAGAAATCATACCAGTTATCTCTTTGTATCATTTAAATGCACAGTTTAATGAGAATTAAACTCCCACTGAGAATTTCCTGGCCAAAAAATAAGTTAACGCCACTATATAGATGGCGGTAAAATGTTGCAAATATTCTGTCGTTAATTATGTCTTTCACACATTTTGCTGTTTAACCAGGCGTTAATGTGTACGTAACGTTATTTTCAGCGGATGCGATAACTGGCGAACACATATTCTTGCGCAAGAAAATTAGAAAATTTATATTTACCACAGGTTAATAAACTCGCGAAAACATATTCTGTGTTAAATTTGTATATATTTTGTGCGCAAATTTTGACCTCACTTTAGTACACCCTATTTCTATTCTGTGTGTACTGTATATTGTGAGTGGGTCCCTAAGATCAGTAAGTGACAGCAGTGGCGTGGCTGCAGGGCCTCCCCGGCAGATTTAGCCTCACTGCAGCTGTCTTAAGACGGCTGCAGCCACACAAAAAAACGGCACGGAGGGGGGAGGGGCCAGGCTGCGTGGCCCACACCTGGGCCCGCGCCTACCTAGTTACGTTATTGAGTGACAGCAGCACAGAGCATGTGAATCAGCAGAAAAGACGATGGGGAGCTATGGGGCATCTACTGGGGAGACACAGATCTTTACTGCTAAAGGGCTGTGGTTGCCTTGGGCTGGTACACAAGCACAAAACATTATGTACAACATTTCTAGCTACTTCTTTAGTTTAACTTCCCTTGTCCTTTAATGTTGAGCTCTGCAACATGATTGATCACTCTAGTAAAATATCTGACCATAGACACATACAACTGCTAGTCAAATTGGGAGTTTAATAGTACATGTAAGTGGCAAAAACTACCACTCCACAATTATGGCCTGTGCAATCAATCTGATTCTGGAGATATCTATTGATATCCAGCTTGAAAATCTCACCAGGTCAGTAGGGTTGCTGTAATAAAAGGTGTGGCCTGTACACTCACCTGGCTTCCCCCACAATCCATCCAAACGCATTCCGATCAACTCCACCTCATCCAGTGAAAACTCATCTCTTTTGTGGGAAGCCCGACCCTTTCTCTGTAGAAAGGGGTCTGAATATGCAACTAGGCCCAAGAAGTCACACAAGGGGTTGGTTAGCACAAATTAAGGCATTCACAGAAAAGGGACCAGCAAGCCCAAGCAAACTCATTCCTTTCTTATGCTGCTCATCTGACAAATTTAGAGGAGCTATAACCATATATACATATACAGTACCATATGGCCACAAAATATTTAAGATTACATTGCTGTGGGTAAGATTAGTAAATACTGGATACATATAATTATTGGCTGAAGATTAAAAGTGCCTGAGGGCACCTAATGTATTGAGGGTAATATTCATACTCAAAATTAAACACAGGAATGAGTTGTTTTTAAGCATTACTGTCCCTTTAACATTCACACAGGGTTTTCGGCTCCTGCCTAGGGCTATCCTTAAACGCAGAACAGACGAGCCAATGAAAACAAAGCTCAAGCGTTACAGCATTGCAAAACCTAGTTTTTCTGCTCCTGCTAAAAGTTATATGGGTCTTTTGGTTGAAACAATAATAAAAGAAAAACATTTTACCTTAAAAAAAAAAAAGTTATATGGGTAGCATTGCATACATGCATGCATGCATGCATTTTAAAAAGTCGTTCTTACACAAGGAACCAGTCCAATTTCTATTTCAATTCATATTTTTAAACTACAGTCAGTTCTTCCTTTGGGAGCACATTCCTCAGTCAAATTACTTTTTGGGAAAGAGAGATGTGCTGCTAATTTTAGATCAGACGGGAGTCTGACAGTTTCAACAAGAATGTGATGAAATTCGAAAATCTCCATTTGCTGCTTCTCCGGTTAATATGTTTAGAAACATATTAAAATTCTTGGGTTTTCACACAAACACATCAGCATTCCTAAAACCAGGTCAGACTCGAAAAACAAGCATAAACACACTAAATCCATAAGCAGCAAATTTAAGCTAGGACTGAACTACCTGCCCTTAAATAGGTCAAAAGCAGAAATGGTCTTAAAGGGAAAGCCAAGTTTTTTTTACATTAAAAAATATTGGTGAAGGCCAGGTAGTTTCCTCATACATGGGTATAGCCAATACTGTAACTATCAGTGATGGGGCCTGTGTGCAGGCACAGGAGGAGACATAGTTGTTAGTGCATATTTATATCAGTGAGAGAGTCCAGAGGGTGCCGAGGGGTTGTGGGTCTGCAATCACACCCTCGCATCCCTGGTAGTTCTGCCCTTGGCAATAGCTGCTGCTGGTTCTGTCCAGAGTAGTGATGGACAGCTGGCAGTTGGAAAAGTTATTATGTTTGTGCATAGCCTGAAAAAAAAGTTTTTTTTTTTTATATTAGTGATTTCTGATTTTCTCAGATTCACTTTCATCTGGTATGGTGCCCATGGATTGGAGAAAAACTGATGTCATTCCAATATTTAAAAAGGGATTACATTCTCAGCCTGGCAATTATAGGCCAGTACGTCTGACATCTGTGGTGGGAAAATTATTTGAAGGCTTGTTAAGGGATCACATTCAAAATTTTTGTCCTAGTGAATGGCATTATGAGCAGCAATCAGCATGGCTTTATAAAGGATAGGTCATGTCAGACAAATGTGATTGCTTTTTATGATGAGGTAAGTAAGATGCTGTGGGGGGGCAGTAGATGTGATCTATTTGGATTTTGCCAAAACATTTGATACCGTGCCCCACAAAGACTGCTTTCTAAACTAAGGTCTGTTGGTCTTAATGAAGTCGTTTGCACATGGATAGGAAAGTGGTTACAGGATCGGGTACAGAGGGTGTTTGTTAATGGTACATTCTCTACTTGGAGAAAGGTTCATAGCGGGGTCCCTCAGGGCTCAGTATTGGGTCCACTTTTATTTAACTTGTTCATTAGTGATTTAGGGGAGGGTATTGTAAGTAATGTATCCGTGTTTGCAGATGACACAAAACTATCCAGCCCAATTAATTCCATCAAGGATGTGGCATCCTTGCAACAGGATCTTGACAAACTGGCAATCTGGGCAGATAAGTGGCAAATGAGATTCAATGTTGATAAATGTAAAGTCATGCATCTGGGATGTAAAAATATTCAAGTCACTTATACCCTTAATGGGACTGCACTAGGCAAATCCATTATGGAAAAGGACCTCGGAGTCCTTTTAGATATTAAACTTGGCTCTAGCAAGCAGTGCCAGTCAGCAGCATCAAGGGCCAATAAGGTCTTGAGCTGTATTAAAAGGGGCATAGAGTCACAGGGTTATGTAAGATAGCTCATAGTACAAGTTGATCCAGGGACTAGTCCAATTGCCATTTTAGAGTCCGGAAGGAATTTTTCCCCCTCTGAGACAAATTGGAGAGGCTTCAGATGGGGTGTTGTGCCTTCCTCTGGATCAACTAGCAGTTAGGCAGTTTAAAAAAGTTAAAAGGTTGAACTTGATGGACGTGTATCTTTTTTTCAACCTAACTTACTATGTTACAATGTTACAATGTGTGCAGAAAAGGTGTTTATAGGGAAATTAAAGGGGAAATTCATCTGTAGGTTATTGGTACAGAGGACAATTTTACTTCTGATGTTGTCTGGCACAAAACACCCCTTAGCAATGACAGATAGAAAAGGACATTTGACCACTGCTATTTTATACCAGATGGCAGCACTGGGAAGAATGTCCTGTGCTCCAATAGCTTTGCATTACAATTCTTGTATGTTATCAATGGACCAGTTGGTCTTTGTTATATATCCTGTATGTTTTATTTTCTGTATTATTATCTTATTAATCATTCTCCCACCGCCTGATTTCAGCCTCTCACTTTATTGATATTCATATGTATTGAGTTTTCTTTCCTGGCCCTCTCCTAGTCCAATTATATTGCTAGGGGAACCAGATAACATTTATTAAAAATAATAATAATAAGGTGATTATTAAAAGAAATTATAATAAAAACAATATTTGCCGATTGTCCTAGGCCTATGGCACATGGTGTGTTTTCACTGCCTTCTAGGAAAGATCTTTGTGCCATAAAGAAGGCAGCGGAGCTCTACTGGTGTATCTAATTGCTTGTAGCTAGCACATGACAGTTGCTAATAACATGTTCCAACCACAAAAAAGGCATATATGTATGACCATAGCGTTGGCCTAGGCACAGCCCCCTCTCCTACACAACTGCCACATGTACAATACAGTCTATAAAGCCAATACAGGTTTTTCTGGATAAGCCCTTGGAACGAGCAGATTAGTGAGTGGACGGATCTCTGATTTCATGCATGTGCAAGGAATGTGGTTTCTGGCTACAATCAGAAAACACTCACGTTGCGGTGGAGCAGCAGTCAGACCCTATCACTTGTACATGTATAAACATGATTTCTCCGTAGCAATAACCCTGTACTATATAGTTATGCTCCGTTGAGGCCGCATTATTTTTAGAACTTGGAAAATATCAGCTTAATAGCTGCTGAAATATTTCACATCCCAAAAGCTAGCAATCATTTTGACTACTGGTAATTAGTTTATCTCATTAGATGACTACAATTTGCTACAAGGTTAAACGGCTTGTTACTTTATATATATTGGGCTCTCTCCCAGTCTTTTCCCCCCACCCCATTCCAAAATCATTCTCATTCTGGTAGCTATTAATGTGGGTTAGACTTGATTAGAAGGAGTGGCACAGGGGTATGTCTGTTTCTAACATGGTGTAGGAAGATGGGCTGAGATTTCATGGGTTTGGTTCCCGTTTCCACCCGTTAATTTCTCAAAACACCCCAGGCAAAGGACTACCAATATAGCTATTTAATAAAGGGGAACTCCACTCAAAAACTGTTTGATTAATGAAGAAAGTAGCTCTAAGCAACTTTCAAACATATATTAATTAACAGAGTCAGACAAAAAACAGGGAAAAAACATGGTGGGCCTCACCGACCCAGGCCAGATCCCTGTCAGCAGCTAAGGCCCTGAGGGGGTGTGGGCCATGGTCCAGTTGCACCCCCTGCTCCCCCATTAGTTTTGCCACTGTATGGGACCTTTTATCTAGAATGCTCAGGACCTGGGGCTTTCCGGATTACAGATCTTTCTGTAATTTGGATCTTCCTCTACCTTAAATTTAATTGAAAATAATGAAAACATGAAATAAACCCAATGGCTTGGTTCTGCATTCAATAAGGATGAATTAGATCGTAGCTTGGATCAAGTACAAGGTACTGTTTTGTTATTACAGAGAAAATGTACAGAGGAAATAATTTTTTAAAAAATTTGGATTATTTGGATAAAATGGAGTCTATGGGAGACAGTCTTTCCTTAATTCGGAACTTTCTGGATAACTAGTTTCCGCATAATGGAGTCCATACCTGTATTTGTTATCCCTTTCTGTTCTCTGGTTCTGATTCTTGAAACAATGTAGCAGAAGTCTGCCCACCTCCAAGTCTGCTAATCAGCTTCTTTTGCTACTAGAGTTGCCACCTGGCTGGTTTTTTACCGGCCTGCCCGGTATTTTTGATGGTTGGTCCCAATGTTATTAATAGGGAAAAAAGTTGAATATATAGGAAGGCCGTTGTTTTTTTTTTAAAGAAAAGGTGGCAACCCTATTTGCTACACTGGTCAGAAGTCAAAACCTGTATCACAGGCAAAATAAACAGCCAGACCCAGGCCGATCGTGTTAGCATTTACATTTACAAATCTACTTCAAAACCACAAAAAAAAAGGTTTAATTCATGTGTTGCGTTATCTTATTTTAAATTTTTGGGAGGACATCCCCTTTTAAATTGGGGCACATCCCCTCTTCTGCAGGGCGACAGTCTTCCCGATCTACCTTCTTCCCGCCTTCCGTCTATTTCAATGAAGAATCGCCTACGCTAATGCACTCACAGAGCTTCGATTTCCAAAGTCGCCTGAAATTTCCTCGTCCGGTATCTTCAGGTGCCTTTGGAAATCAAAGCTCAATGAGTGCATCAGCGCAGGCATTCAAGCAGACGGAAGGCAGTTCGGGGAGACTGTCACCCCCCAGAAGAGGCGAGTAAATCTCCCCGAGTCTGCCTGTCTGCCCCAGCCCTTAATCACTCTTCAATGATGTACAGGTATGGAATCTGTTATCTATTATCTAGAGCTCCCATAAACTCCATTATAATCAAATAATCCTAATTTTTTATTTCTCTGTAATAATGAAACAGTATCTTGTACCTGATCCATAACTAAGATATATTTCATCTTTATTGACGGCTAAACCAGCCTATTGGGTTTAATGTTAAAACGATTTTCTAGTAGACTTAAAGGGCACCTATCGCTTTAAAAAGTTACCCCCAACCAAAGGTGAGGGCTGATAGAGCCGGCATTCTGGTTGGAGGTACCAGTACTTTTTTTTTTTTTTAAACTGCCCCCCGCCAGCGCAGCGCCAGCTCCCTCCCGGTGCGAGCCGCCATGACAGTAGACACTCAAGCTCATTTACGCGCGTGTGACGTCATGCGCATGAGCATTGTGAAAAGCCCGCACCTTTGGTTGGGGGTAACTTTTTAAAGTGATAGGTGCCCTTTAAGATATGAAGATCCAAATTATGGAAAGATATCCATTGTCTGGAAAACCCCAGGTTCCAAGTGTTTTGGATAACAGTTCCCATACCTGTACCTAACATGCCACATAATGGCAAAATCAGGAAGCTTTGAAACACTGCTTCAAACCCAAAACCATTTTCAGGACAGAGTTATGTTTCCTCCACCCAGGTCTGGACTGAGAATCAAAATAGGCCCTGGCATTTCAGGTACACAGAGGCCCAATCAGCCACATAGAGGCCCAAACAGCCCCCACCAGCCCACTAAATACTGACTTTCTATGGCACCTTATAGCAGCCCCTCTGGCATTTGCCAGAACTCACAGTTTTTTTCAACACTACAGTTAGTTCCAAATATTTACTCTCACGAACAGGAATAACCACTATCACTTCATTGTGCATGTCCATTGCTAAATGAAAACAATAGCCTATTCTTAAGCTGGGTTTATATTCATATGTTATCTTTCAGGGAAACAAGGAAGTGAAAGTTATTCAGTGTAATAAGCTATTCTTATAAGAGTTGATTCATTTTTATATCATCCTGATTGCTCTCTGGAGTAAATATAACGTTTCATCCACTGAATAATGGAACAGTGCCCACCAGTGGCTACACTAGACTGAAAGAAGCATAAATGTTTAATATTATTACAATGTATTATAAAGAGCATAATTAAATCCAAGAGGAAGATACAGTTGTAGACTAGACATTCTGGGATAGCGATGAGCAAATTAACTCCTGCCCTGCGAATTTTGCCATGTGAAAATTTTTTTACGACAAAAATTCACCGCGACAAAACTTTCTTCAAACATTGACTTTAATGCATCTGGGAAAAAGTCACCATAACAAAAAACACCCATTGACTTTAATGTACTTGGAGAGAAAAAGTCGCCATAAGAAAAAAACAACCATTGACTTTTATGCATTTGGTGAAAAAAAGTCGCCATAAGAAAAACTGCATTTGGTGCAATTTTCCCCAATAAAGCATTTTGCAGTCATAGTTACTGCCTTGGATTTATCCGGCTTTCTACTACTACTATGATCATATAATTTTGAGGTGTGGACACCCCTGCAAGAGAGTCAACCTACAATCATTAAGGGTGAGCAACAGTTTACTCCTAATAATTGATTAATTGTGTTTAAAAGCAATAATAATAATAGTAACATACCTCCCAACATTTTGGAAGTAAAAAGAGAGACAACATTTTTTTTTCCCTTGTAGCGTGGCTACATTTTTGGCCATGCGCATTATTGTGGCCACACCCCTAATTACCATGTTTATTTTACAAAATTTGGCAGGTTATGAAAGTTTGAAAATATTTCTTTTTATCTAAACTGTTACAATTACTTCTTATCTCAATTTTTTTTACAAAGCATCTTATTTGCACCTGTTACCAGTTCTTGGCTATCTGCCAAAAGCCAATTAAGTTAGAAACTTTGTTTCTTTTTCTGGCTGTTCAGTGCAGAGAAAAGAGGGACTTTCCAGTACAAATAAGGGACTGTGGGTTGAGTTCTCAAAAGAGGGACTTTAGCTCCAAAAAAGGGACAGTTGGGAGGTATGATAGTAATAATCTTTGAATTAATTAGATTGCTAATGAGTTGCAGCTCTCCAGATCCTTTCAAGGGTTAACAGAAGTTTTGCTTCAGAAGCACAGCCTGACAGTATGCAGCTCGTTGCACTTCAGTGAGCAGCAGCAATGACTACAATTCCCAAGAGCCTTTGCAACAGCAGCAGCTCCCTCCCCCTCTCTAATTGAGTGATCAGGTAAAGCAGGGCGTAGCACCGCTGATAACAAAGTTTCACCCCGGAAGCAACAGGTAAATTGCTCTGAGCAGGAGGAGGAGTAGGAGGAGGAGGAGGTGGTATGTGAGGAAGCAGATCAGGTGCTGTTCCCTTTCATTTTCCACTGCATTTCTCTCCAGACCAGAGACAGAGTGGGGAGCCAGTTTGTTACCTGCATGTGTGAGTGAAGCTGGAGAAGGGGAGATGGCAGTGACCCAGGAGGATGTGCTGAACTTTCTGCTGGAGCAGAGGGGGAAGGTGAGAAATTCTGATCTGCTCAAAAAGTTCAAGCCCCTGGTGGACTGCCCTGATCCTGACAAGAAGGCGTACAACAGGGCTCGCTTCAAAACCTTTGTCAATACCATAGCTGTGGTGAAGGATGAGGCTGAAGGAAAGATGGTGGTTCTGAAGAAAAAATACATGCATCAGGTGACAGAGGGAACCAGGGAACAAGATCCTGAGCCCATCCAGACTGTGGCTCAAGCCCAGCCTGTACATGTGATCCAAATCCAGCCCAAGCAATGTGCAACGGGGGAGTCGGCACCCAGCACCCAAAGGAGGCATTCTAACCAGCACCCTTTGCAAGGTAGTAGTGACGATCTACAGCAGCAAGGTAAGCAGTGTGCATTACAGAATGATACAAGAGAGAGTGATGCTTCTGCTGAAATGACAGATCCTAGGGAAAGACCTTCATCTGATGAGTCCAATGAGTCTGAAACAGAGTCCAAGAGAGAGACTGTGTTTGCTATAGTGGCTCGGATGGATAACGCAGGACCGGTGCCTGTCCCTAAGTCTTGGGTGGATGCGCAATCAAAGGAGACTGCAAAGAAACCTTATATGTTGCCCCTGAGATGCCCACAGCCTTCCCCTGGTGGCACAGACAATCACCCAGAGGACAGAAGCACCAAGGAAACCCCCGTAGTCAATAAAGTAGTGGAGGAAGTGGCACGTCCTGTTCAACCCCGATCCCCCCATGTCGGCAGGAGGCAATACGACGACACAGCTACTAAATCCCCTCATCTCAAAAGGGCCTCCAAGATGCAGAAAGTGTCAGAGGATCAAAAATACTCGGATGTTGTCCCTCTGGATCCCTCCGAGCACAAGTGGCTAGTGACTTCCACTAACGGCCGCTGGAATCACACGCTCTACGGTCTGATCTTGACGGATGAAGAATTGGTTGGGAAGAGAGACTTTATCTCTGGTTTCACTGCTTTGCACTGGGCGGCCAAGACTGGCAACACCGAAATGATGAAGATATTAGTCGAAAGTGTAAGTGACAACAATATGAAACTCAATGTTAATGCCAAGTCTTTTGGTGGGTACACGCCGCTGCATATTGCTGCTATCCACAACCACACAGACTTTCTAAGCAACCTCGTGAGATATTACAAGGCTAATGTAAATCTCCGAGACCACAGTGGCAAAAAGCCTTATCAATACTTAAAGAAAGACGCACCCCAAAAAATCAGGATTCTTTTAAATGACCCCCATGCCATTAGCACTGAGCAAGCTCTGCCAATGAAAAGGAATTCCAAAGTGGCCACTACCATTTTGGGCACTACCAGTGCTTTCCTTGGGGTTCTCTCAGACGATGCCGCCCTGCAGGATCTGACAAAAAACATTAAAAAGACAGGCTCTTTGAACAAATTTTTCAATGCACCTTCAACTCAGAAGAAGAAACAGAAAGCAAGGGAGAGCCTCCCCTCTTTCACATTAATGAATGAAGACCCTGAAGAGGAGATGGAGGAAACTGCGGGAAAGCGCAGGCCAGTTTCGGAATACTTTGGCCATTAGTGTTCCTGCTGGGTGGCCCTATAAGTGCAAAGACATTCCTGTTGGTGAACTACAACTCCCAGAATCCTTTGCCAGCTGTTGAGTGATGATGGAAGCACTACTTTAGCTTTGGCATCCTTAGTTTTAGTTAAATCAATGCAATTGCATAGAGATACCCACATCATGCATTTTCCTGATTCACTGAAATACTGTTACTTTTTAATATATTATCTGCTTACACATTTAATAAGCGAATGCGTTCCACTGGTGGGTTATAGAAACAGCAACTGGCGCATGAGGGTTTTAATCCCGATATACAGGAGACCTGCCTGTTGATCCGGGCGATAATATATGGGATAATATGGGGTATATTGATATCCAGTAACCCATCCAATAGTTGCTCTGTGATTATCTTCACTGCAGTATATGAGTTAAAGGGGAACAATCGCGAAAACAAAAATTTAATTTAAGCTTCAGCATCCTGAAATAAGAACCTTTCTAAATATAATCATTTAAAAATGCTGTACTGTTTCTAAAATAATCAAGTTTATTTTGGCTATTCTTCTCTCAGCAGCTGTTTCTCTTTATTCTGACTTCATGCAGCAGTTGGGTGGCAGAAAGTCATTGACATTTAGATCCAATATATCTTATAGGGGGGCTTCCTTTCCTAGCAGATGTATTAGAGCTCATTATTAAAATCAGCAGACATCAGTCTCTCTACATGCAGGATTTGTGCAAAAGGCAGTTATTTTATCAGATTTCGTTTGTACTGGAATCAGTTATTTGAATGAGCTCTAATACATCTGCTAGAAAAGGAAGCCCCCCTATAAGATATATTGGATCTAACTGTCAATGAATATCTGACACCCAACTGCTGCATGAAGACAGAATGAAGAGAAACAGATGCTGAGAGAGGAATTGTGAAGAAAACTTGATTATTTCAGAAATGGTACAGAATTTTTAATTGTTTATATTTAGAGAACTTCTTATTTCAGTGTACTGAAGCTTATATTGCATTTTCATTTTCACAATAGTTCCCCCTTTTAAAGCCATTGTCTGATTGGTTACTGCGGGTTCAGCAGCACCAGGCACCCCGGGCACTGCATGAATCCTTATTTGTTTACAGACCTTTGATACATCTTTATATGGGTCCTGTTTTTAACTTATGTTTACGGCACTTATTGGTCTAAATCAACAATCCAAGAAATGGGCTTGTTTATCAACACCGGTCACATATGCTCCTGGCAACCAATCAGATGTTTACTTTTACAATTCTACCTGTTTCTGGATAAAAATAGGTAATAACTGGTTGCTGTGGGTTACTGCCTAGGTGCAAATTTGCCCAGCGTTAATAGGGGAGCCCCCGTTGGTTCCCAAGTGTGTCCATCAACATGTATCAATCAAGTGAGCAGTATGAAAGTACCTCACTACTACATATTAAATTTATCTTTGCAGCAATGAGTGGATTTATTCATGCTTTTATACACTGGTGCACACAATACAGTATCATTGCAGCGTTGTTCTGTTCTACCATATCCCTTTGGCAGTGGGAAGTTTAGGGTAAGGTCACGCCTGGCGATTCTGGGAGATTAGTCGCCAGGCAACTAATAGCCCCAAACGGCTTTCTTCTGTGTTGCTATATATAATGAAAAGTCGCCTGTAGCACGAAACAATCCAAAGTCGCCAAAAGTTTCCTCATGAGGCAACTTCGGGCGGCTTTGGAAGATGTAGCGACGTGTGTATCATGCCGCAGTCAACTTTATATTATAGCTGGGGCAAGTCAGGGGGAAGCGGTTCAGGGTGATTAGTCGCGCCAGGTGTGACCTTACCCTTAAGGGCAAATTCACTAAAGCGCGAAGTGTCTAACGCTAATGCTAATTCGCCAGCGTGACATCATTTTGCAACTTCACCAATTTACTAACAGTATCCCTGGCAAAAATTCGCTAGCGAAGTAGATAGACTAGCGCAACTTTGCACCCTTACGCCAGATGAAGTTGCGCACTGACGAAGGGACGTAACTACTCTAATTCACTATGATTCCCATTTCACTGAATGTTACCGCTTCGCTAGACTTTACTTCTCCAGGTCAGACCAGGCAAAGTTCAATACGATAGATAGGAGTGTGAAAAAAAAACTTCTCATTTTTTGCATATGCAAATTATGGGTGGGAAGGGGAAAACATTTTTTACTTCCTTGTTTTGTGCCAAAAAAGTCACGTGATTTAGCTCCCTGGCCCTAATTTGCATATGCAAATTAGGATTCGGATTCGGTTCGGCCAGGCAGAAGGATTCGGCCGAATCCGAATCCTGCTGATAAAGGCCGAATCCTGGCCGAATCCCGAACCGAATCCTGGATTCGGTGCATCCCTAATTGAAATCCATTTCTCAAAAGAACAAACAGATTTTTTTAGATTTCATTTTGAAATCTGACATGGGGCTAGACATATTGTCAATTTCCCAGCTGCCCCAAGTCATGTGACTTGTGCTCTGATAAACTTCACTTACTCTTTACTGCTGTACTGCAAGTTAGAGTGATATCACCCCTCACTTTCCCCCACCCAGCAGCCTAACAACAGAACAATGGGAAGGTTCTAAGAACAGCACTCAATAGTAAAACCCATGTCCCACTGCGTACTATTCAGTTACATTGAGAAGGAAAAACAACAGCCTGCCAGAAAGCAGTTCCCTCCTAAAGTGCTGGCACAAGTCACATGACCAGGGGTAGCTGGGAAATTGACAAAATGGCTAGCCCCATGTCAGATTTCAAAACTGAATATAAAAAAATCTGTTTGCTCTTTTGAGAAATGGATTTCAGTGCAGAAGTCTACTGGAGCAGCACTATTAACTGATGCTTTAAAAAAAAAAAATGTTTTCCCATGACAGTTTCCCTGCACCAAAGATCTCCCAAGAGTACAATATAAATCACCTAGCAAGTACTGTGAAAGCACATCTGTTAATTTGGGGGATCAAAATGGCTTGGATTATTTGGGACATCCTCTAGTAGTGGTACAGTCTTGCACAGACCTCAATAATTCCATCTGGCCATGTTATAAAGTTATTAGTCCGTGCCTTTGCCCTAAACATTTTACACCTGCCCATGGGTAGCTCAGTCTCCTGTATTAAGTTCCCCCAGCAGTGTCTGTTGTAAGAAAACAAATACAGGCAGCGCTCTGTAAGCAGGCCCAGTATTGGACTTTGGATTAACCATTGTGTGATAGGCTGCCATGCAAAAAGTGACTCATGCAGTTACACACTTATCAGAATGACATCATACCTCCATGTATTGTGTACTTTAAAAATAAAGGTAATAATCACTGGAAAACCTGCATTTCCTTTACGGTTTAGGATTGTAGCTACAGACCCTGGAGAAGAACAATGTTCCACACTCCACTTCTTATTATGCACAAGTTTCCATGTCCTCACTGTGCATTAAATATACCACAGGGAAGTAATCGTGTGTTGTCATAGAATTTGCATCTCTCAGCAGAAGTTCTCGTTTCATTTATTCTTTTAATTTATAAGCCCAATGATCTGTGTATTGTTTGCAAAAGGGAATATACAATGGCTGACCCTCCTCTTTATCTGACCCGGCATACATGTGGGTGGTTGCATTCTATTACAGGTATGGGATCCATTATCCAGAAATTTATCTTTTCTGTTACATTTTTTTGCAATTCCATCTCCTGTAGACTCTATTTTAAACATATAACCTTTGTTTTGGGTCATCAAAACCGAAAGAATCAGAATCACATTTATTGTTTGGACAGATTGTCTGTGAACTGACAGGACCAAGCCCCAAGCTGCTAAGGGCAGACACACATGCGGCAATTTGGGGAGATTATCACCCGGTGACCAATCTCCTTTTCATCAGGGAGACTAATTTTCTCGAAACTGCCTCCCCTGCCTTTCCACCAGCTAAAATGAAAATCGCCGACGGGATGGCCCTCGTATCGCTTCATTTTCCGCATTCACCTGAAGTTTCCTTGTGAGGCAACTTCGGAAAACAAAGTGCTCGGGCAATTTGGGGAGATTAGTAGCCCCGAAGAAGAGGAGATTTGGTGCTGGGCGACTAATCTTCCTGAATTGCCGTGTCTCTCCCCATAAGGCTGGGGACAGACAGGGAGATTCGGGGAGATTCTGTCGCCTGGCGTTTTTTAGCAGGCGACAAAATCTCCCCGAATCTCCCTGTCTGTCCCCAGCCTAAGGGAGTGTGAGCAAAATCTGGCCATTTTTACCTGTCATTGTCCCATCACAGGCATTGCAAGCAGCAGTAAATGTTAATGAGCCATTCAGATAAAAGAGAAAGTGATCCTGCTTTGTGTTGTGAGACGACAGCTCAGATCACAGGCTTCTAAGTGTATATATCAAGTATAAATAGAGTATATCTGTACCTGAATACAAAACATCACTACCAGAGTTCTCCGCTATGTGGAAACAATATACAAATTCTCCCAAGCAAGCCTGCTGATAGATTTACCAAATCATTTTTTTCCCCAAAACTACATCACCTTACACAATATTATACACCGTTTTCTGGGAAAAGTAAATATATTTCATGCTGACAACAGTGTCTTTGAAATCCTCAAACTCTTGTATGTTACTTTCTGCTATGCAAGTACTAAGGATAAAGTGATGTTTCCCAAGGATGCTTACATGATATATATATATATATATATATATATATATATATATATATATATATAACAGATAAAGACATCACATATGCACTAGCATTCCTAAATACAAGATGCTTGGAAGAAGACTTTGACCTATAATGCATAATAAAATATAATTCTAAGTAACTTTTCATTTGCTGTACATTAATGAAAGGGATTGCTAACTTTTAGCATGATGTGGAGTGTGATATCCTGAGACTAATTTCAACAGTTTTTTATTTGTGCTGTTTCGCTTTTAATTCAGTGTCTCACAAATTTGTAGCATCAATAATCTGGTTTCTAGGGTCCAAATTACCCCAGCAACTGTGCATTGATATAATGAGACTATAATATGAATAGGAGAGGCCTGAACAGTGAGATGAGTAATAAAAAGTAGCAATAACAATTCATTTGTAGTCTTTATTTTGATTCTTTTTAAGATGGGGGTCAGTGACCCCCATGTCAAAGCTGGAAGAGTTAGAAGAAGAAGGCAAATTATTAAAAAAAAAAAAAGGAAACCTACAATGATGTTGTTGATTTAGGTTAGGCAAAGTTCTAGAAGCATTCCTTCTGATGCCTGAGCTCTCTCCAGATATGGAACTGTTTACAAAGTACTGGGCATATACTCAGTTATCTCTGAAATCTTGCAAATGTTCAATTCATGAATCCTAATGTTGTACCATATCACCTCTGTAAAGTACAAGCCATTATGTTTCCACTTTTGCCAGCTTTGTACAACAAAACTTCACAAATAAAAACACTTAAGAAAAAAAAAGGAAAAAGAAACAAGGAAGACTAAATGAAAAGTTGCTTAGAATAAGCCATTCTATGACATACCAAAAGTTGATTTAATGGTGAACCAGCCCTTTAACAAATTGACATTGATTTGAAAGTTATTTCTAAATGCAGGTGAAAGCAGCATTTGTTTATCGATTTTTCCCTTGGTGTGACTGTAGCAGAACAGAAGTCCGTTCTCCTCTAGGCCTGTTAATGGCAGCTTCTGCTAAATTGTTTCAGGAGTTTTAGAAGAAAAATATTCAGAAGGGGTTTATTACAGTGAGAGCTGTGAAGATGTGGAATTCTCTCCCTGAAACTGTTGTACAGGCTGATACATTAGATAGGTATAAGAAGGGGTTGGATGGTGTTTAGCAAGTGAGGGAATACAGGGTTATGGAAGATAGCTCATTATACAAGTTGATCCAGGGACTGGTCCCATTGTCATTTTGGGGTCGGAAGGAATTTTTCCCCCCTTTGAGGAAAATTGGAGAGGCTTCAGATGTTTTTTTTGTTTGCCTTTCCCTGGATCAACTAGCAGTTAGGCAGGTTAAAATAAATTAAAAGGTTGAACTTGATGGACGCATGTCTTTCTTTCAACCTAACGTACTATGTTACTATACGAGTCAGAACCAGTACCACAGAGAATATAAATAGCCAGGATGCTACTGCTTTCAGTACTAATTACACTGACAACTGTAAAATCTGTAAAATCCAACTTTTGGCAAGTGATGAAAAAACACACACATACATATGAAGACTAATTTGCAACAGAACGATCATTAATTCCTTTAAATGCTTTATAAAAACAGCATTTTTTTATGCACAGATATTTATTTAGGAGGACATACACAGCTGTGCAGTATTTAGAAAGTATGACAAATATTGGGCAAGATTGCATTGAAAGAGAAAACTATATTTCCTAATTCAGCATGTGAAAACGTCTGTGAAGCCTATAGGAAAACCTGGATAAGAATTAGGAGTTTATCACTTCAAATTAAATATGGTTGATTGTGCCAAAAAAACCACTACCCCAAACTGACTGCAGCACTGGCACAAACAGTAAAGACAGTAGAAAATAGACAATATTCTCATAGACAAAAAGAGTAGCATGGGTTGCACAGAAACAAACAAAAGAAAATATGAATAATATCAAATCATTTCAGCTCAGATGAAGCACGGTATGGGATCTATTTTTTTTGGAATCCTATTATCCGGAAAACTCCTAATTACAGAAAGGCCATAGATTTTATTAAAATAATGGAACTTTTTTCTTTTTCTCTGTAATAATAAAACAGTACCTTGTGCAGGATCCAAAATAAGATATCATTAATCCTTATTTTATGGGTTTATTTAATGTTTACTTGATTTTATAGTAGATTTAAGATCTAAAGATCCAAATTACGGAAAGATCCAGGCATTCTGGATAACATGTCCCATACCTATAGTAGTATAAATGCGCTTTGTAACATCCCTATTGGGACTGTAAGTAAAATCTGGTTGCTAGGGTTGAGTGATCCTAATAATCAGACTGTGGCCTTAATGACTGGCAAATAAATAGAAGAAGGTGTGAAATGCACTTGAGGAGAAAGAGGAAAGGAGAACAGGCAAACACAGATTTTGCACATGGAAATATAAGTTATTGAGTGTTGGCTGTGAGAAGCAAAATAGTAGCCCTATGCCCTAATGCCAATTCAAATAGCTTATAGTTTCACAATGTTTTACTTGGCTTTAGGAAACAGAGGCTTCACAAAACTCAAGCTGTATAAAATGGAACACTTAAGCTTTCAAACATATAAATTCTGCTATTTTGACTGATTATTGGGTCTGGGAGAAATTAAACCCCCTGCCACCTAACTTTACACACAGTTGTGTTCAGAATAATAGCAGTCTGACACCACTAACCTAATCAATCACGGTTTTTGGTAGAAATTAAATTTCTACATAGCAAATAATTTACTAGTAGGTGTAGTAGAGTAATAGAAAACCAACATACCCAACAGTCATGATATGCATGCTGTTTCACTGAATCATTAATTAAGGCTTGATCAAAATTATAGCAGTGTGGAGTTCAATTGGTGAGGCCATTCATTCTGTGAAAAAAAACAGGTGTCAATTATTGCCCTTATTTAAGGAAGGAAGGCAACAAATTACGTGCATGCTGGGTATAGTGCATTTCTCTCTGAAAAGCTGAGTAAAATGGGTTGTTCCAGACATTGTTCAGAAGAACAGAGTACTTTCATTAAAAAGTTGATTGGAGAGAGGAAAACATAAAAATAAGTGCAGATGAAATGATAGACTGCTCAGCTAAACCAATCTCTAATGCTTTAAAATGGCAACCAAAACCTTAAAGACATGGAAGAAAAGGAAAAACTAAAATTCAAACATGTTCTTTACTCAGCCCCCGACCCCCATCTGCTAACTCATATTTCCAGGATATCCTTGGAGGAGCAGGTGTGGGCAAGTATTCCCAGTAAGCTGGACACATGCATAGACATCTAATTGGGACAATTAGTGATTGAGATGTTTGAACAGGTAATGTGTTTAATGTAAGTTTGAAGTTATTTGGCCAACCACCTCTTTGAACTGGGATGTAACTGCAACAGCCCCAAGCCACCAAAAATAAGTAGGCATGCTCCAAATCCATAATCTTTAGTTGTAACAAAAGGCCTAATCTGCCACATGGAAGTGGGCAGAGGCGGAAAGTAGGTTGGAGGATGGGGATCGGAGAGTGCTTGGCCTCTCTGAAGATTTTTATGCAGGGGGGGCCCAGCACACTCTAGTTACGCCACTGCCTACTGGGCATACTCCTTGATACTGACACCTTCATAAAATACAGATATCCATTTGCTCTGAAACAAACTTACCTGTAACTTCATAAAATACAGATATCCATTTGCTCTGAAACAAACTTACCTGTAATCAAAGAACCCACCAGGCGAGATCAGACCAGGATTGTTGAGCTGCTACTGGGGAACAGGGAGGGGAAGGAAACAACATTAATAATCCTAAATGAATGACTGATTGAATGCTGTTCTGTTTGGATTACAAACCTTCCATTGGGGGGCAGATTTGCTAATGGAATCGGATTTTTTTTGGAGGTCAAATAGCCGGATTCGATCAAACTATTTTCACCAAAATCCTTCGATTTCTCAGAAGTTCGATTTCTCAGACCAGTTCTGTGAGGTCCCCCATAGGCTAAAATGGCAATTTGGCAGCTCTAAGCTGGCGAATAGTCGAAGTCAAAGGATTTTTAAATTGCCAGTACTTTCGAAATTCAAAAATTTTAATTTTAACAATTTGAATTGAATTTTGGGCCCAAAATAACTTCGATATTCGCATTTTTGAAGTTTGCATTTTATTCGAATTTTCACTTCGACCCTATTTGACCCTTAGTAAATCAGCCCCTGGGTGTACTAATAACTATTTCGAACATAGATTCCAATCCTTACAATAATTCCGCTCTAGGCTGCTGTGTCAGTACATGCTGAATAGCCACAACTTCAGCTGTATATTGATTTCTATAAAACATTAAGAGCTGTGGTATTTATTATATTTGAATGACCACTTTCATTAAATACGCTTTAACGTGGAGAAAGCTGTAATTTGGAATATTATTTCATTTAAATAAAAAAAAAAAAGCTATTGTTGATTTTTTTTTAAACTGATTTTTCCAATAATAGAAAAGATGAGTACAGATGAGTTTGAATTTAGATACCCTGTAAATCTGGTTTAAATTTTGCAGTCAGTGGAATGCACAGACAAGCAGGAATCTGTTGGAAATGGTTTCTATACTGCACTCTATGAAAGCTTTTAATTACTAGGCAGTTTCGGTTTATAAGCAGTCTACAGCATTTCTTAGCACACAGGGTTTAGAAACCAGCAGATGAAGTTCAGCCGTGTCAGCATGCTACGGACAACTGAGGGGCAGAGGTGAGTTCTGAGAATTGTAGTTCAAAAACATATGGGGGACCTTTGCTGGTCCAGGGTTTCATTAGACATACCTATCCATGTCTAAGGCATATTCATCACAACATTTCTGTGCTTATACAGGCTTTGTTCCTCTCTAAGATAGCTATTATTTTTCAAAGAAGGTTGGGGAAGTTTACATATATGTCCAAAGATTTTTGAACCGGACAGTCCCATACCTCCCAACATTTTGGAAATAAAAAGAGGGACAAAAAAAAGTAACCCTAATTACCTTGTTCATTTTACAAAATTTGGCAGGTTATTTCTGTGGGTTTTTTTCAGTTATTACATTTTTGCTAATGAAGTTGAATTGCCCTGTCTAAGGGGCAGATTTACTAAGGGTCGAATTTCGAATGAAAAAAAAATGAAAAAAATGAAAAAAAAAATTCTAAATTAGACCAGGGAATAGAGGGGAATTAAATTTTTTAGCGCAATTCGATCGATCGAACGATCGAATAGGGAAAATTCGATCGAATATTCGAATGAATTCGAATCAAATATTCGAACGATTTTTAGCGATCGTTCAAATTTTTCAAATTCGATCTTAGGGAATGATCCCCATTTCAGTAGGTTTAATCTGGCAAAGTAGGTGATTGAATTTAAATTTAAAGGGGAAGTATTCGACCATCAAATTTTCGAATATTCGAATAAAATTAAATTTGAATATTCGAGTCATTCGAATTCGAATAATCGATGGTTGAATTTGCCTAATTTGCATATTCGAAATTTGAATTCGAATCTTTTAGAAAATTCGATCGAATCCCTCATGACCCTAACTCTTCCCTCCTTGTCTACATTGTTTCTGGGCTCTCAAAAGCCAATTCATTACTTGGCCAAAAGCCAATTAAGTTAGAAACATTGTATCCTTTTCTGGCTGTTGAGTGAAGAGGAAGTCGGGAATTTTCAGTACAAACACGAGACTGCAGATTGAACTGTCAAAAACTGGACTGTCCCGACGAAAAAGGGACAGTTGGGAAGTACACCGTCCAATTGTTACAAGGGCTGTATAGGTTAAAAATACCTGCCTAAATCTGGAAATGCATTTCAATTAAACAGTGCTGCTGCATTACAGACCTGTTCCTGAAGTCACTTGTCACCCCGCTCATCAGCTCCATGTTTCCTTCACTCAAAGGTAGCAATCCTAAATTCAGCAGTTCTAGAATAGTAATGATCCAGGCCTAAGGCCTTTAAAGTTGTACACAAGCAGCTACCCCTCTTCTGATCGTTAGGCTGTTTTTGAGAGTCAGTGACACTGCACATGCTCAGTTCGCTCTGGGATGCTGTTGAAAGGCTAACAATCCTATATCATAACCTCTCCATGATATGAAGTGCACTTTACAATGAAATCATAGCAGGTGCAACACAAAACATACTGCCTTGTTTCAAATATGTTGTAATTTAGGAACAAATGTAAACTTCAGTTCTCAAATTCTTGATTTTAAGATACCAATTTCCAGAATTTTTTAGCACCAGTTCTCCCTTAGAGCTTCCACATTTTGCAATGGTTCCACCCACTTATGTCAAAAACAGGACACGGATGTATGAAAACATTGGAGTATAGTTCTAAGAATAAAGGCAAACAGCTCTAACATAAATTACCTTTAGGATGGACGTCTATTAGTATCAAGAGAGTAGCAGGACTGTACTTAGGTCTGATGCTGCCCAAGGCCCTCGGAGGCCTTAATATAAATACAGCCCTTCCAGTTATAATATTGCAATCCCATACTAACTGGTCTTCCCGACTCCCATCTCTCTCTCCCCACCTATCTCTTAAACTCCACTAATAACCTGTTCAACCCCAACTAAAATCCTGGAGGCCATGGCTGCCTGTTAAGCAAAGGAAAACATAGAAAACCCATTCAAAGCCCCTCACTCATCTGCGCCTCATATTTTTCTTCACTTGTCTCACTGAAGGTTATAAACTGACTTCTCCTCTCAGAGAGTCACCTTCTTTTCACACCATCCACTGGCACCTCTTGTCTTAACCTTTTCTATCTCACTGCTCCTTACCTCTGAAATTCCATCCCTGAATTCCTCCATAAGGAGTGCTCTCTCAATTTAAGATTCTACCTTTTGGAGCACTAGAATATTATTCTAGTCCTGGCACTTGATGGAAAATACCTTTCCCCTCCAATTAGCGCCTGTATGGTATCCACCCATTTAGATTGTAAGCTCTACTAGGCAGAGGCCTCCTTCTTATTTTCTCCCATACCCCATGCCATTTAAACTATGTGTCCTTAAATAAGCTTTGTGTATATTTATTATTTGTTATGCTACTTGTCCTCCCTGTGTGTACTTACGTATATTTTGCAAGTTTATACATAGTACGGCAGAGGTCCCCAACCTTTTTTGGCCTGGGTACCAGTGTAGCATCAAATCTTTTTGCGGGGGGGGGGGGTTTCGGGAGGGGTCTGCGTCCAATTCTGGCATTCCAGCATCTAATTCTGGTGCGCTGGCGCTAGGCTCACGGCCCAGATCAGGACTGGCCGTGGTCCATCGGCTGGGGACCCCTGTAGTACGGTGCTACAATGTGTTGCTGCTTTACATCTCCCAGTAGCCTCCAACATATAAAATAAGGATTGACCATCACTGCAACAATTAAATCCTGTTGTAAATATAATGTGTCTAGATATTTACTAGGAACTGCCAAATGCCTTTTTGCAGGCGAGTAAGCATCGTTCTGAATGGCTGCTATGTTCACTCAAAGAAAAAAGAGGTATAAAAAGGGAGATTTATTTTCTCCTGAACACAAACAGCTTTTTTAATTAGCAGAAGGCCTCTTGTTAAAGCCAATTCAAACAGGATGAGGACTGCAGCACAAAATCCAGGCCAATAAATTCCTGCACGGTGAAGTCATGCCTGATATAAATAATGGACTTTGCTGGGTATACTGAAGTCAGCAAAAATGATTCTTCAAATAAATCTGCTTTGTTAAACATGATTTAATTAATAGGATATAGATCTACCTTCAGACAGATGATAGCAGACTAAACATTCCTTAGCATTTAGTTAAAGACACGTGCTTCTAATATATCTTATGGATAAGAAAGGCTACTTCCTCAGCTTTGCAAGTCAGTCAGTTCATAAAATCAGCTTTGCTTATGCCCAGCTGTGCGGTGTTAGGCTTCTGCTGATATAGGTGCCTTTCTCAAAGACGGCTGTATACATTGGCATCAAATATGGAGCTTATTATGCTAGCCACACATACTTAAGCTTGTGCATATTTGTTCCTACTTAACCCTAATATTTTCCTGCAAAACAATGAAAAACACCTATGCTGATATAATGTTATAGTCACCTTTACAGGCTATTAGAAACTTCTGATCCATGACCCCTTCTGGTGTCTTATATTGGGATATTGCAACTGTGAGAATTGATAAGGAGCTTTCAGTCAGTCTGCTGTGGAGGCAATGGCATCTTATGTCTAGGTTAGTAGATTTTCACTGACCCTGAATCTGTGTTAAATATGCAAAGCAGTATGGCTTTCCTTGGATCTGCACATCTCCAACATTTGCACTAATAACACTGAGCACCAAGGTGAGACCCCATTAATCAATATACAACAATATATATATTCCAAGTTATGTTGCTTCTGTCTGGAGATCTACCCCAGCTGAGCTTTGTTTGGCAATACATTCTTTAGGGCCCGTACACACGGGCGTTTTGGACCTGCGCTCCCCTACGTTGCGTTTGGCTGCGTTCAGCCGCAGGGGAGCGCATGTCTAGACGCACCTCATTCTTTTCAATGAGGTTGTACCCACGAGACGCGTGTAAGCGCCGAACGCAGGTTCAAACGCAACATGCTGCATTTTTCCTGCTTTCGGCGCTTACATACGTTCGTGTGAGTACAGCCCAATTGAAAATAATTGAGTGCATCTATACCTGCGCTCCCCTGCGGCTGAACGCAGCAAAACGCAACGCAGGGGAGTGCAGGTAAAAACGCCCGTGTGTAAGGGCCCTTATTGATTTTTATCTCTATGTAATGAGGCTAGCAATTATAGGCTATGGATCATTTTAGTGTTATATGATATGTGCAAGTAGGAAGAGGCTGAGGATCACGGTCCTACAATAAGTTAAATAGGTGAATCCCTAATCTATATAAAAAAAGAAAATAACAACATCCTTTATACAGGTTACAAGCTGAGGTCGGACACCAGTCAGAAAGTTGTGAGGATAAGAAGATTTATTGAGAAAAAAAGAACCCCACTTGTAACCGATAATTCCAAGAAAACCTTCTTAGAGAAATATTTTAATTATACTTATAAATAGTTGAATCAAAAAGTCATAAATTCATCGAGTAGAGAATTAATTTATAATGATTCTAAATGAATCAAGTGAATTAATAAATCAAGAGAATCCAATTACTTAAATAGGTGAAAAATATTAATTGAAGTTCTAATTAGGAAATGGTTACACGATCAATTCATTATATAAAGATGTAACATAAGATTAGAAAACCTCAATTTGATTCCCATTAATATTTAAAACCAATGGACATATATATTATGTATCTAATCCATGGACCAAATAAAGTGCAGTGCTACTAATATACTTGAAGATCCGTAATTAAAAAGGATTGATTAATAAATAAATTAAAATGACCAGCATTTATTAATTAACTTGATTCATTTAGAATCATTAGAAATTAATTTTTTCTTAACTATACTTGATTGGAATTATCGGTTACAAGTGGGGTCTTTTTTCTCAATAATTCTTCACTGTCCTACAATGTAATGGTACTTGTAGGAAGAGGTTGAGGATCACTGTTGTAAATGCAATGGTGTCAATGAGAAGACACTGAGGATCACTGTTCTACAATGAAATTGAGCGAATACGAAGAGACTGAGGGTCACTGTTCTACTATGTAATGCCACTTGTAAGAAGAGGTGAAGATCACTATTGTACAATGCAATGGTTTTAATAAGAAGACTCTGAGAATCACTGTCGTACAATGTAATGGTACTTGTAGGAAGAGGTGGGGATCACTGTTGTACAATGCAATTGTGTTAATAAGAAGACATTGAGGATCACTGTTCTACAATTAAATGGAACTAATACGAAGAGGCTTAGGATCAGTGTTCTATAATGTACCAGGGTTATTCACAAGATGCAGAGGATTGCGAAGCTTATATTTAAAATGGGCAGTTGTGAGCAGTCCCACATCTAAGAGGCTTAGGGGTAGATTCATCAAAGAGTGAAGTGAAGAGTGAAGTTCCACCACTAGAGGGAAATTCTGCAGCTCTCCATTAATTTCTATGGGATTTTGAAAGGCGTATTTATCAAAGGGTGAAATTTCACTTCACCCATTGATAAATAGACCTTTCAAAATCCCATAGAAATGAACTGAGAGCTGTGGAATTTCCCTCTAGTGGTGGAACTTCATTCTTTGATGAATCTCCCCCTTAGGATTGATGTCGCAAATTAAAATGGCATCAAAGTAACATAGTAAGTTAGGTTGAAAAAAGACACATGGCAACCCTTGAAATATTTTACCTACCTATTTTAACCTGCCTAACTGCTAGTTGATCCAGTAGGTAGTGGATGGAGATCATGAAATGAAATGCTGCAAGTAGAAATAGGCTGAGGATCACTATTTTACAATGTAAAAGTTTTATTAGCAAAAGACTGAAGGTTATTTTAAGATGGACATTGGTAAACAGGGGCTTTAAGAAATAAATAAAAAAAATGGCGGATGTTTTGTGGCTGTGTAGTGCCCTACCACTCGTAAAGTTTTAGCATTGTGCTCGTTGTAGTGTCCCGTACATTGCTTGTTGCTAGTGTTCATCATCTGCTGCAAACTGTACAGTCTATCAGTGTGGCAGAATTACTAATAATAGTATCTGACATTGATCATTCTCAGTTGCATAAATGGCTTAACATTTGCTAAAAACCAACATTCTCTACATATCTGTGGTTACTATTTTAACACTAATGGAATGTGTTAACCCAAGTCAGTGAAAACCCTATTGTTGGTTCCAGGGAAAAAATAATAAGTAAAAAATATGCAATAAAACCCATGTTTGTTTGTTTGTTTTTTTTTTTTTAAAGTAAAAACGAAATATAAAAAGCACCTTGTTACTACCGTGACGTGTGGACTCAGAATGGAATGTAAAGTAAAATGAATTCACAGATTTGCAAATAAATTGATTTAATATGCTACAACTTAGTATAAGTTACCTAAGGGTAATGACAGGCAGGCATTAGCAGGATATTGCCTCCCCCCGCAGACAACAAAATGCCCAAAAATACTTTTTCATCCAAAAGAACAGAGATCATAGCATATAAAACATTGTACATGTAATGATAAAACATAATTATTGATGGATTGACGTATCCAGGGCCCACTGAGGCTACAACCTCTAGGGCCCCCTATACTGAGTCTCTATTATGAGTACCAGGCCTGTGTTGGAGGGGCCCACCAGGTTTTTCCCCAGCCAACCCAGCCCAACTAAACAAAATCGCAAAAAATTGTGAAAGAAGATATTACTATTATGCCAGGCTTGGGATCCAGTTAGGCCAAAACTGGGTCTCCATTAGGGTTCCAAACTGACCCGGACAGCCTTTCCGAAAACCAGGCAGGATTCCCTAACATTAATGTGGCAAGTGGCCAATCACCAAGTCAAAGCTCCGCCCACTGACCCACCCAGGTTGTCATCATCCCACCCCAGTGACATCACTGCCTCCCAATCCCGCCCCCCCCGCCTGAAGCTCACATCGGGGAAAGGTGGCAACCCTAATCCTCATGCCGTTAGAGAGTGTATTTCCCTTATGCAATAGAAGGCAGTAATTAAAAAGAGATAGGTAATTATTTCTATGACACATCTTGAGTTCCGAGCGGGAATCCCAGTTATAAAGAAATCCCAGCAATTAATGTATTAATAGTTGCTCAACTACTGACTGTAGCAGAGCTCAGGGAACACACTTAATACACACTGTCAGATGCTGGATAACCCATTATCCAGAAAGCATTGAATTACAGCCATCTCCCATATAGTTTATCAAAATTGTTAACAATTATTTCCGTCTTCTGGGCTTACTTAATGTTGACATGATTTTTTTTTCTAGTAGACTAGGTAAGAAGATCCAAAATATGGTAAGATCTGTTATCAGGTCCCCAGCATTCTGGAATAACAGGTCCCATATTTGCATTTTTCTTAACAGCAACATCTATGTAGATTTTTTTTTAATTTAACTTTATCTTTAAACCTACCTAATGTGATTTTATATGTACAAAGTCACAGCCCTTTGGTTACCCCCAGCCCAACTACATAGTTTCCACTGTGGGACAACATACCTTCTCCATTTTCAGCACTGACATACAGCCATGCTAAGGAGCGGTCCAAATATCTGATGGGGGAGACAGAAAGGACTACAGTTTGTACTTAATAGAAGTTACGTCGCAATGGCTTAAAGGAACTGAAACACCAAACAATTAAAGTGTTTTAAAGGAATGGTTCAAACCAGAATTTTGTAGAGAAGCCACTCAAATAAAGCCCTAATACAAATGTATGTTCTTAATTGTTTGTTGCTGATCTGTTAAATGTAAATTTGAAGCGTTATGGAATTTGTGTATTTACTGTGTTTTGAACTGTTTACAGTTAGCCTATGACTATTTTATAACATGAAACGCGTAAGGCTAAACATGTGACATAACAAATAATTTTACTTATATCTACTGTTTGGTGGAAGATTGCCTTTATTCATGTGCCTGCTGTTCAAAAATCTGTTTTGAACCGCTCCCTTTTCTGAAGGCTCAGGGCAGTGCACTTGGGCCTCCTCCTTGATTTTGTGAGTTATCATGTGATACAGGACTACTTTTATTTGTATAATTGCTTTAAAGTACTGACAGTATCATGTTTTGTAGTCCTGCACCGATAAAACTGGTGTGTTTGCTTCAGAAACTCCACTATATTTTATATAAACAAGCTGCTGTGTAGCCATGGGGGCAGCCATTCAAGCACAGGATACACAGTGAAGTTCTGATGAATCCCATTGTATACTACAGAGTTATCTGTCATCTGCTGTCTATCCTGTGCCTTTTCTCCTTTTTCAACTTTGAATGACTGCCCCCATGGCTACACAGCAGCTTGATTAGGAAACTATAAGAGAGTTTCTGAAGCAAAAGCACCAGTTGTACCAGTGCAACACATCAGTACATAAAGTTTACATTACTTTAAAACTTTAATTTTTTTGGCTTCACTTTTCCTTTAAGGGCAGAGACACACACTGCTATTTCCGATGATAAATCGTTTCTTCTTCAGGCAACTAATTTCCCCAAAATGCCTTCCCGCTGGCTAGAATGTAAATCGTTGGCGGGATGGCACTCGGAATGCTTCGTTTTCCGAAGTCTCCTCAGAAGGAAACCAGGTGACTTTGGAAAGCCAAAGCAATCAGACTGCTAGCGGGAAGGCAGTTTGAGGATATTAGTCCCCCAAAGAAGAAGCGATTTGTCGCTGGGCGACTAATCCAAAATAGCTGCATGCGTCTCTGCCCTAAGTCATATGGACAGAGATGGAAATAGGTATCCGATTATTCGGGTATACTTACTGTATGGCAATGATATAGAGGAAACAACAAACATATCAAATGGGATTCAGAGCTCTCAGACCCTGAGCATATTGGACCTGCAGCCATTATTCAGCAAAATCCTCTATAAACAACAGTTCTCTGGGTATCAGATGCAACATAAGCATTCTTATTTCAGAAAAGCCCATATGCTGCGTGTGTGGGTGTGAGGAAGCAGAGGGAATTACATGCATTGATTATTTTTCATCTCAGCACAGTCAGATCTGTTTCCCATCAGCATTTAATTGTGCTGAAACACCTTACCCTAGCACTCGAACAGCAGCACATCAATAGACATGGGAATGCAGCATGG
Source organism: Xenopus borealis (assembly GCA_024363595.1). Lineage (NCBI taxonomy): Eukaryota > Metazoa > Chordata > Amphibia > Anura > Pipidae > Xenopus > Xenopus borealis. The sequence continues at coordinate 101,378,307 of CM044436.1, forward strand.
GATATTTCAGCTGCTAAGTGCATCGCGTGGGGGTTTGCAAGCTTTATTCACTTTCATGCAGGATGTTTCATTGAAGTTGGTTGGCTTAACTGGCCAATCATGCACAACCTTGTACAGGACGTATATATATCTACATAACATGGGGATAATTGGAAAACAGGCAATGCAGAATAGATTGAAATTTTTTTATATATATATTAGGGAAAATTTTAGATGCCGGTAGGGGCAAATCAGCCTCAGATGCTGCAGAATAAATTTTTATATAGCTGGAAACACAAGTTCTGCAGAACATAATCCCATGCCCCTTTAGCCAAAAATCAGACTGCGGGAAATTTTATATTTTTCAAAGTTCATTGCAGAAATGTTTTTACCGTGGGGCTGCTGAAATCGTTACTTTTTTTTTCTGCTAAGATATGATCTCTGAAAAGAAAGAATTTTTTTCATATGGGTTTAATTTCTTTAGACCAGGAAAAGGCCTCAGCTCCCGATCCCTCAGAGGAGTAAAACGGTTTATTTTGTGTTTTTGGCTGCACTTGGAGCTGGCTCCAAAAATATCTCTTTCTTCAAAGCCAAATTGGTCAGTCTTTGTAATCAGTGAGGATTGAAACAGGCGGCTGTCTTGTCCATTGCATAGCCTTAACCCATGCAGCTCAGGGAGCCTGGGAGATTTTCTGTCTGTTCTGCTTAGGAATGTCCTCCTTCTGTGAGACATATGGACTCACAGCTCCACATAGTTCTGCTGGGCCTCCAAAATATCTCTTGCACAGGGAGAATATAGTGAACAGCAAGAGCAGTCATAGCCATGGGAACTCAAGCACAGACAGCATTCCAGCAGGTTTTTTTTAGGCATTGTTTATGTTGCTTAAAGGGCCCTATCTCCCAAGGGAACCATGAGAAATAATGAACCCCCTCCATTGGTTAAGACTTGCGGTTGGCAATTTTCCAAGCCACAAGGTTCTCATTATTTTAGTGTGAAGCACAGTTGCAAGGAGATACCGATCTATTTCTGCCATTTTTAACAGTAATATGTGACATTACTCTATGGTTCCCATTTGATGCCGTTTCCTGGAGCAGTTGCATTACTTGTATTAGAATAGTGGTAGCCAGTCTGCAGGTCTGAGGGCTCTGTAAGGCTAGCAACACACAGGGTCCAAAATGAGCTAGCTGAAATAGGATGGATGATTTCAGCCTTTCCACAGGCAGTAGCCTCCTCTCTTTTATGTATTCATTAAGTGTTAAAATGGCTTCAGCACAAACAGGCTCCAGTGGATTCCTGCTCGAAATGCAGAGAGTCCGAAACTCTTGGTTCTTCACCAAAAATCACTGAGTCTGTTCATGTCAAAACTAATTCAACACTTAATAACGTGTGTTGTATGTAGTGCGGTAATGCCATATTTTATATCCTAAACTTATTGCATCAGTCTAAAGTTTCAGCTTGTCATTAGCAGCAATGATCCAGGATTTCAAACTTGTCACATGCTCAATGGGCTCTGAGCAGCTGTTGAGAAGCAAGGCTTAGGAGTTGTCACAAGCAGAGGTTTATCTGTCATATAAGATGATGATACAAATAAGCTGATTATTAAACTGTAATGCTAAATGTACTGGTTTCTGTGTTGTCATGTAGTAATTATCTGCATAAATTACTAATCAGTCTTATATTGTGAAATTTCTATTCTATGTGTACTGTATATTGTGAATGGGTCCCTAAGCTCAGTAAGTGACAGCAGCACAGAAAATGTATTAGCCTGTCCAATGATTTTCCCACCACAAATGTCAAACTTACTGGCTTATAATTGCCAGGCTGAGTGGCATCAGCTTTTATCCAATCCATAGGTACCTTACCACATGAAAGTGAATCAGAAATCAGGGCTGGTCTAAAACTGAACTAAGCTCTTTGACTAGATTGAGCTGAGCCAACAGTGCAGCTATGAAGTGAGCCTGGGAACTCAGACTCCTCTATTGTATAAAAGGCTTAAGAAGGCTTAAACAATACAGACAGTCCCGGGTTACATACGAGATAGGGTCTGTAGGTTTGTTCTTTAGCTGAATTTGTATGTACGTTGTAACATATACGTTTACTTATTAAAGGAATTGTTCAGTATAAAAGTAAAAACTGGGTAAATATCAGAAACATTTTTTATTTTGCACAGCCTGTCTATTTACCCAGTTTTTATTTTTACCCTGAACTGTTCCTTTAAATGCAACAAGACATTTTTGTCTTAGCATCGTATTTTTTTTTTTATCTTTCTGTGCATATGTATTTTAAACTTTTTGTGCTCTGCAGTTGACACCACACTCCAGAGGGGATTGGGGCATGTGGTATATTAAAGCTCAATGCTAATAAAGGCCAAGCAAACCACGGTACATTTCTGTAATAGCCTCTATATGTAAGTATTAGTTGTATGTAAGTCGGGTGTATGTAACTCAAGGACTCCCTGTATTTATTAAAAAGAGAAAAGCCTTCGTATAAATCAGTACAAGTCTGCAAAAAAATGTAAGCAATGTCATTTGTCTTTAATAGAAAGACTAAACAGTGAAATCATCTCTCATCAGCTGATGTCTGGAGCCTCTAGATAAGCAGGAAAGTGACATTTCCACCATACAATGCGGTTTGCATGGAGTATATGGAGAATCCTGATTAAAAGCATTGCACTTTGCTGAACTTCCATTATTCATGGTAAGAAGGAAAGCATCATTTTGAGGAAGCAAGGTTTAAAAAATAAGTGTTGAGGGAAAGCCAAGTTGCGACTGCCTGCAAGCAGTGCACATTCATGAGAATGTCGTATGAGAACATTTCACACTGTAAGTTACAGTGTCCAGTTCGTTATACTGTATTTCAACTCATCCAGGAAACTGCAATAACCAAGGGTAAAAGGTTTGCCAGAATTGCTCTATGGATGCCTTTCTCCTTTTGCTGACATACAGAATTGCATGCGGTGAAACCTATCATGATGGACAGCAAGTCCCCAGGTTGTTGGACAGTACAAAGCTACACCAACAACTATTGCAATACTTAAAGAGATACTGTCATGGGATTTTTTTTTTCCAAAATGCATCAGTTAATAGTGCTGCTCCAGCAGAATTCTACACTGAAATCCATTTCTCAAAAGTGCAAACAGATTTTTTATATACTTAATTTTGAAATCTGACATGGGGCTAGCCATATTGTCAGTTTCCCAGCTGCCCCCAGTCATGTGACTTGTGCTCTGATAAACTTCAATCACTCTTTACTGCTGTACTGCAAGTTGGAGTGATCTCACCCCCTCCCTTCCCCCCCCCAGCAGCCTAACAACAGAACAATGGGAAGGTAAACAGATAACAGCTCCCTAACACAAGATAACGGTGCCTCGTAGATCTAAGAACAACACTCAATAGTAAAATCCATGTCCCACTATAGCACATTCAGTTACATTGAGTAGGAGAAACAACAGCCTGCCAGAAAGCAGTTCCATCCTAAAGTGCTGGCTTTTTCAGAAAGCACAAGACCAGGTTAAATTACCCGAGTTGGCACCTACACACCAATATTACAATTAAAAAATACACTTGCTGGTTCGGGAATTAAATTTTACATTGTAGAGTGAATTATTTGCAGGGAAAACAGTGTAATTTAAAAATAAGAACTACACCATAAAAATCAAGTCAGAATCCCTTTAACATCCACAAACATCAAACTCATTGATCAAAGGGGCAGCTTTTTCAAAATCATGGCATACAAAGAAATCTGTAGAATGCTTTAAAAGTCTTGGGGCCACAAGATGCAGAAGAGGGCTACAGCTTGCCTGCTCTGACTATTAGGGAACCACACCGCTAAGCAATACCCTGTTCTAGTTTAAAAAGCAACCATAGGCTTTCTATACACCAGACTGTCACTTCTCAAGCATCTCCCTGGGCAGAAACAAATGTTTTTATTTAAATCATTTCGTCAGGAATCCAAGGACACACTGTTAGTCGTCAATAACAATGAAAAAGAGAAAACATTGATAACTTATGCAAAATACAAAGCCTCACAATTATAGCTAGTCACTGTCCAACTTGCGTAGCATCCACCCCGTCTCTGGCCAAGAAACTGGTTTAACACTGTCAGTGTGGCCTTTAGCAAGTCCCGTCAAAACACAGGAGAACAAGAATTAACCTTGTTAAGTTTTAGCAGCAGTTTAATCAACGCCGAGATATTTCAATGACACGAAAGCCCAGAGAGAATTTTCATTTGTAGCGGGTGGATGGTGGGAAGAATAAGGGCTAATCTTGTGTTGGCTTATAATAGAGGTGGGATGCTATTGTGGATGATTTCAAACTGCTCCTCATACTGTTTTATCTGCTCCTCAAGGTTCTTTTGCTCAATCAGGAGTGAGGTCTTGAGTCTCACAAAGTGCTTGTAGTCGTGCAGCTGTTCCTCATTCAGGTATTTTACAAGGATTCCCGTGACAACTTGTTCCCTGCGGTCCAAGTTTGCCTTTAGGTCTTTGGCATCTTCTCTTTGACTGGACAGGAGATTGTGACGCTCCTTTAGGGATTGCTAGGATCAGGAATCAAAAACATTACAGTCAAGAAGGGTGTTATCTCCAAACTCTGCTAAGTGAGAAAAGCTGTATGCATGCACTGTATTCTGGATATCTGTCATCTAGTCTGTCAGCACAAAGTCAGAATGCCAACACAAATCCTTGAGAAAACATTTAGCTATTGGAAAAATCAAAACAGATTTGCGAATGCAGATATTATATCTGTTACAGAGCTTATCTGTTATCTGCTGTGTATCCTGTGCCTTGTATCCTGTGCTACCCCCATGGCTTGTTTATAGGAACAATAGTGTTTCTGAGACAAACACACCTGTTGTAACAGTGCAGGGCAACAATGCATTATATTTTAATTACTTTAAAACACTGAGTTTTTGGTGTTACGGTTCCTGCATCCCAATAAAAAGAGGGCACAGGCCATGTGTACAGAGTATAGTGCTACTTAAGGTGGCCATACACTGAGATCCGCTTGTTTGGTGGGCGATATCTGGCTGATCTGATCGTGGGCCCTAGGGCCGAGCAGATACGGGTGGTCGGATCGCGGGACCACATCAACGAACAGATGCGGCAGTGATCCAACAGGATTTTTAGTCCCATCTGATTGACTTCTGGCTGACTTTCGGCCAGATATCGATCAGGGAAGTCTGTCGGAGGGTCCCATACAGTAAGCTGCCGAATCGGTCTGTAGGCAGTGTACGGCCAGTGTTTGGCCACCTTTACTTTGTATTTTAGCATCCCAAGTAAAATTACTATATTGGCGGTAATCCGAATATTCGCCCTTATGGTCGAATGATCAGATTACAATGACGCCAAGGGGCTCTAACAGATCGGTCGGAAGAAAATCAAACCTTCCTGATCATTTTGTGTCCAGATATCGATCGGGGAGACCCGTCAGAAGCCCCCATACATGGGCAGATAAGTTGTCAAATTGGTCTAAACAACTGATATCGGCAACTTTATCGGCCAGTGTATGCCACCTTAAGAATGCATGTAAAATGTAGCAGCAACAGAAAGCTCAAAATCAGTTTAATGCCAGGCCTCCTGTAGTTAGAGAGACTCTGTGATTTCAAGCAATTGCTTTGTATGTGAGCCAGTGGGGCTCATTTTCTAACACAGTGGTTCTCAACCTTCCTAATGCTGACCCTTTAATACAGTTCCTTTCGTTGCCAGTCCAGAGCGGATTGTAAAGAAAGTACAGAAGACAGCGTGGCTGCATAAATATAGAATGTTGTAGCGCAACTGGCTACCCTACACAGGTTACTGAACTACAACTCCCAGCACCAACACCCGGAGAGCTACAACCTTGCCCCAGGGCTAGTGAGGAGAGAGACAAACCTGCTCCTGGAACCCCTTACGTGACCCCTGTGAAAGTGTTGTTTGACCCCCAAAGGGGTCGCCAGGTTGAGAACCACTGTTCTAACAGAAGTACATAGTGATATTTATAACTCGTGTAACAACAGAGCCACCTGCTGGTCATTCTAAACAACTGTATATTGCAAGAAAATAACTGAGAAAAGAAAGATGTCATAAGTTTACTTAAAACTAGAAAAACATTAGTCTAACTTAATTGTCCAAGAAGCGTAACATCACTTTTCTTTTCTCAAGAGTTAAAGATTGTTTTTTCCCCCCCAATGGTTTACAGTCACCAAAATGACTAGCAGGTGACACAGCTGTTACAAATGTCATTAAAGTCATTTTTAAATATTCTATTATCTTGGAAGCGAAAAAAGTTAAAATAATGTAACCTGCAAAAGTGTTCAGATCAATTCTACCTTAATTTATCTTCTGGGTTTACAGAGCCTTACAAGTTGCTGACTCTTTGGCAGTTTCCATAGTGGATCTCATTTAGTGTATAAAAAATATTAGTTATCATTTAACTATATAATGTAGAGATATTCTGCAGTGCTTTACAGACATCTCTGTTATTATTTGGGAGACATAAAATTCAAAAGTTATATTAAATTGAATTCTACCTTTGAACACTTATAAGAAGACCTATATTTTAACATACATTGGTTCCATAATGTTCTGCAGAATTCAAAGCAAGCCTGTACCCTGAATTGCTCTACCTCTAGCAGTTCCAGGGACTGGGTATTATTTTGATGCTCGAATAGTGCCCTCTAGTGTTTACATGATTAGACATTATTTTATAGCTCTAAGAGGACTTCTGCTAGATACACTTGGCATATAATTTTGCCATGTACAGCAGTGCTTGCTGGAGTAGTAATTCTTGACTATATTGTTGTCAGTAGATCCCAGCTTTGGTGGGGGATTAATGCTGGACTGGCCCACCAGATCTTCAGTGGATTGCCTGGTGGCTCATGCCTAGGGTTGCCACCTTTTCTTGAAAAAAATACCGGCCTTACTATATATTTATCTTTTTTTCCTATTAATAACATTGGGATCAAGCATCAAAATTACCGGCCAGGCCGGTAAAATACCGGTCAGGTGGCAACTCTACTCATGCCTAAGCCAATCCACATAAGCTCTTTCTTATTTCCAGCACAAGGGTAACAAACCAGTATAACATTTGGCACCATCTCCATTGTTGTGAGAGTAGGCCTTGGATGGCAGGTTTCCTGGTATGTCGTAGGAGGTATAGTCTAACCTGGGGCAAAGGACAAGATGCTTACTTACCATATCCTCTGCATCTGTATTTTCATCCACCTTGCTTAAAGCGTTTTCAACCCGAGTCAGCCTTGTAGACAGGGAATATAGCAGGCTCACCACTTTCTCCAGGTCCCCAATGAACATCATGTAGCGCTCAAACTCATTGGGCTTACACAGCTCTTTTACCATAGTCTGCATATTATTGCCGTTAGTTGTGTTCTTATTGATATCAGACAAAAGGTATTCTCTCTGCTCACAAAGGTCCTCTAGCTTGGAACTAATGTTGGAAATGAGTTCCATCTGAAAGAGAAAACATAATGTAAAAACAAAATGATAGTTGTGTCAGAGAACACGCAGATATGTCAATAAGCTCCTATATAAAGAACATGCCACTATTTATTTTTGTACACAAGTTGTATTTGAGTATAAGGGAGCTGTGAGTGTTCTGGTGAGTGGCCTGGTACTAACCACACATGAGAGGCAAGAGGCAAAGCAGCAAATAATGGAGTGCCTACCAGGGGTCCTAATTTTTAAATGTATGTTGACAAATATTGACTTTCTAGAGCTGTGGTGTGGAGCTCAGTCTTCCTATTGCACAGCGCTACGAAACAAGTTGGCGCTATAGAAATACATGTTAATAATAATAATATTGCAAAGCTGTGGGTGCAGTCATAGAAGTGGGTGTCAGCACCCATAGAGTTTTTTTTGTTGTGGGCAAGTTGCAATGGTACACATGGCAACTATGAGCATTTTGTCACCTTAGGTGCTCTTTGTAGCTCCTTGGGAAGAAGACAAAATACTCAAAATAAGGCTCTTTGCAGTTAAATGTGAGTCTACACTCACCCCAATAAAATACTGCCCTCAAAGTTTAAACTATGTTGAAAAATAGAAGGGATCTTGTTAGGATTAGGCAGTTTTACAATGACTGAGGTGTCATAGTTTTGCTAAGCAAGAAAAGCTAAATACATTGACTAGTGATTTTTTAGATCTGTAACTGGGGAGTAAATGACTTGCACAAAAAGGCTGAGCTAGAAGGACATGTCTCATTTCAGCGTCCAAGTAAGACACGTTACACATAATCAAGGTAAAGGCCACATACTTTCTTTAAAGTGTTGTCATCTAGGCTTTCATCTGGCCTCTGGACACGACTCTTCTGAAGCATCTCTGTTATTTTTGAAGGAAGTTTAGAGGAACTTTCAAGCTCCAAGCTACAGAACAAAAACATGAGGTTAAAATCTAACTATAACAATGTCAGTTACCACTAACTTCATGGATCTTGTTTGCCTTTAGAGCAGGGGTGCCCACGAAGTCGATCGCGGTCTACCAGTCGACCGCCGTCCTTTTACTGGTAGACCGTGACCTGCCGACATCTTCACCGGCACTTCTTGGTTGTGACGTCAGAAGTCTCGCGAGACAAAAGGGAGGTCTGAGAACTAGAAACATGGACACAGAACGAGGGCTAACAGCAGCAAGCAGGGGCGCAGAAGGAGGGCTGACAGCAACAGTGACACAGATGGGGGGCTGACCGCAACAAACAGGGCACGGAAGGAGGGCTGACAGCAAAACAGGTACACAGAAGGAGGGCTGACAGCAACAAACAGGGACACAGAAGGGGGGCTGACAACAACAACCAGGGCACAGAAGGGGGGCTGACAGCAACAAACAGGGCACAGAAGGAGGGCTGACAGCAACAAACAGGGAAACAGAAGGAGGGCTGACAGCAACAAACAGGGCACAGAAGGAGGGCTAACAGCCACAAACAGTGACACAGAAGGGGGGCTGACAGCAACACACACTGAGGGAAAGGGAGGGCTGAGCAGCAAACATGGAGGGAAAGGGAGTGTGTTTGAACTTTCGTAACCAGGAAAATTTTGTAAAATGAAAATGGTAATTAGGAGGTGTGGTCAAAATGGGCGTGGTCAAAAAATTGCGTTACCACAGTAGATCTCCTGATGGGGGCCAGGTGTCGAGTAGATCCCAGTGTATAAAAGTCTGGGCACCCCTGCTTTAGAGGCTTTGGCATATGCAGCATTTAGATCAAGTGAATGAAAGTTGATCCAGAGTTACAGGCAAGTCTCTTTAAAGGACCAGTAATATCAAAAAAATGTAATTGTTTTAAAGTAATACAAATATAATGCAGTATTGATCTGCACTGGTAAAACTGCTGTATTTGCTTCAGAAGCACTACTATTGTTTATATAAATATGCTGCTGTGTAGTCATGGGGGCAGCCATGCAAAGGAACCCAATTGAGCATGAATTTCACTTGACTAAACTTCAGACAGAACGACCCACAAACACACAGCAACTAAAAGCTGCTGCATTAAAGGCCTGAGCTTTAAAAAGGAGGAAACCCAGAATATGGTGATGTCCATGAGTTCAAGACTTCAGGCTGTCATTGCCAGCAAAGGGTTTTCAACCAAAGTATAACTGACATTTTATTTTCAGTTTTTTAATTTGTCCAATTACTTTTGAGCCCTTGAAATGAAGTGATTGTGTTAAAAAAGGCTTTAGTACCTCACATTTTTTGTTGTTGTAATGTACAGAAACAAAATTTGAAAAAAGTTTTCTCTTTCCAAATATTTATGGACCTAACTCTAAGTCCTTGTGTATGAATAGTTACAGGATTAATATGAAGTGCAAAACTAAAGCAATGCTTAGTATATACAAACTATATAATAATACAAAGGAATGTAAGGTTGCTTAAAGGGGTTGTTCACCTTTGAGTTAACTTTTAGTATAATGTAGATAGTGATATTCTGAGACAATTTGCAATTGGTTTTCATTTTTTATTGTTTGTGGTTTTATAGTTATTTAGCTTTTTATTCAGCAGCTCTCTAGTTTGCAGTGTCAGCAATTTGGTTTCTAGGGTACAAATGACCCTAACAACCCTGCATTGATTTGAATAAGTGACTGGAATATGAATAGGAGAGGGACTGAATAGAATGATAAATAATAAAAAGTGGCAATAACAATACATTTGTAGCCTTACAGAGCATTTGTTTTTAGATGGTGTCAGTGACCCCCATTTGAAAGCTGCAAAGAAACAAAAGAAAATTGCAAATCATTAAAAAACTATGAAAAATAAATAATGAAGACCAATTGAAAAGTTTCTTAGAATTGACCCTTCTACAATATACTAAAAGTTAACTTGAAGGTGAACCACCCCTTTAAGTATCACCACTGGGGATATAAGAAACTTCTGTGATCCTCCCACTGCTTTAAATCAGTGTTTATGGGTATGTATCTTCACACATGAATGGCATATACTTTCACATATAACATTTTGGGAAACTTTCGTAAGAATAAAACATAGATTGTTGATATTTATTTTTTTACTGACTTGTTTTTCCTTAATGTTTCCCTGTTGCCTTTTCTCAGAAGTCCTCTGGTTGTAGATTTTTCTACTGCAGTGAAGTCCACAGGGAAGAGGCTTTTCATGAGATCCATTGCAGATTCGCTGACAGAAACAGGCTGGAGACAATTCATCAGAGATTTATCCTTTGAAACCATCTCTTTAACCAGTTCCTCTCGTCTTTCATCTTCTGGAGATTTTAACTTCACCTTGGGTAAATCATCTTCTTCTAGATTCTTACTTTTTTGCTTTATGGTATTTTCATTTCCGCTGTTCTTGTCATGACTATGATAAGGCTCTGCAGTCTGCATTATGTTAACCTGGCTGGAAGGAAGGGAACTTAACTCAAGCTGCTGTGAGTGGTCTATACACTCTGGTTGCATAGGTTCTCCATCTCCTTCAACTTCTTGATTATCAGAAGTAAAGTCAAGTGGCTTGTTGACTTTTGAAGTCTCAGGAAGTTGCGTTGTCATCTCCTTCTCAGCAGCAGCATCCAAAACATGTTCACCAGCTTCAGCGCTAAAATAATATAAAGTGTTTGTCCAAATTTAAAGCAAAGCAATATGCATCATGTAAAGAAATAAGGCTTGAGTAAACAGGGAGTGGCTTGGACAGTCTGCAAGAACAAACTAAAGGCCCCCATACATGGGTCGATAAAAGCTGCCGACAGACCAAGTCACAGTTTATTGGCCCATGTGTGGGGCCATCCGACGGTCTTCCCCGATCAATATCTGTCCAAAAGTTGGGCAGATCTCGATCGGGCAGGTTAAAAAACCTAGTCAGATCGCGGCCGAATCTCTGCGTGTATGCAGTCCCGCAATCCGACCGCCCGTATCACCTCCATTCTGATCCGATCGTTGAGCCCGATTTCGCCAGAGCAGATCTCCCTGTCTATGGCCACCATAAGAAGCATAAGGGTGTAGACACACGTAGCTACTAGTAGCGGCTACTTGTTATGCCTACAAAATGCCAAAAAACACCCTGACATAGACAATGCTGAGAATTTAATCTGCTAAAACACGTGCATTTGCAAAGTCTATAATCACTTTTGTCTATTTTGTAGCCATGACAAGTAGCTGCTACTAGTATATTGGTGTGTCTTCACCCTTAATGTGCTATGGCAGATTCATTTTCTGTATAACAAAAGTCCACAAGCCAATGGAATGCACAAAAAGAAATATAAATACAAATATAAGTATATAGTAGTCAAAAACAACATATATTATGAAAATGGGACCAGATAGCAATAACAAGAGACTAAGATATTTAGCTGAACAGAAATGCAACAGAACAGGGGTGGTTTTCTTCACTTTCCTTCAATGTGTTCTTTATCTTATAACAACTGTACTATAGACGCATGGGTCCATATGTATATGTATAATAATCTTGATTCAGGCATCAACATTATGGGTTATAGCAGTGATCCCCAACCAGTAGCTCGCGAGCAACAGTTGCTCTACAACCCCTTGGATGTTGCTCCCAGTGGCCTCAAAGCAGGTGCTGATTGTTGAATTACTGGCTTAGAGGCAAGTTTTGGTTGCATAAAAACCAAGTGTACTGGCATACATTCTCTCCTGTAGGCTGCCAGTTCATATAGGGGCTACCAAAAAGCAAATCAGAGCTCTTATTTGACATCCCCATGGACTTTTTCATGCTTGTATTGCTCTCCAACTCTTTTTTAAATTTAAATGTGGCTCACGAGCAAAAAAGGTTGGGGACCCCTGGGTTATAGAATGTCCCAGCAAGGCAAAACACTGGGTTTACAGAACCAGCTGCTAGATACATCCCCATTACATAAATGTTACGACTCCAGCTGACACTACTTTAGTGACTGGAAGCTGAAGTTATATTAATGATCAGTGATCAATGATCACTCCCTGACAACACTGCAGTAGATGGGCTTCTATCAGATACAGGGATAACCGATAGTTTCTATAATGGAGGAGTATAATGTCCTTCAGAACTTTGTTGAACAGATTATGATCCGGACCCTGCTTTCCTTGTACCAGCTATCATTATTACTTAAAGCTGCTGATATAGTTGCTAGTGCATATATCTGATGACATGTCTTGTTATGTTAGAGTATTTAAACAACTTAACTTTGTCAAATGTAAAGCTGGCCTCACGTACCATGACTGAAACACTAACCCCTGAACACTTCAAAGAAAATGCTTGAAACCAGTCTATGAACACACAGGAATCCAACAGCTATATTTTGCTCGGCTTTGGTATCCATGTGTTAATTTGAAGTCAAGTGTAAAATCAACAAATGATTGAACGCAGTACATTGGTTACCTTGTTGCAGATTCACTGATAATCAGACGTTCTAGATGACCCTGCTCAGGTAAGAAAGAAAAGAATAATGCAGTAGCTTCCCGTCTGGACACAGGTTTCCCAGTATTGTGCAGATAGCTAAAGGCAGTAGAGCCGAGTTCTTCATCTCTTGCAATATTGGCTGGTGTGAACACCTCATCTTCTGTTTCTAAGCAATGCAAAGGCTCAGGAGCCGAGGGTTGAACCTCTACCGAAGAAGAGCAGGGATTATCTGTGCCTGAGGAAACAGCACTGGATGTCAATGTAGAAGAATGTGCCTCCTGTCCTAAATTTGCTAAATCTGATCTGCAGGGCCCCAGAGCACTTTCTTGGTGTGTTTGTTCGGGCAGATTTCCGGTTTCATTCTGAGTGCTGGCCAAGAGTTTGTCTTGATGGGATGCAGCTGCAGTTCTTGTGTTTTCCAGCCTTGAAGATATCGCAGATCTTTTAATGTGGTAAAGTTGATCCGAGCTATGGCTCAGCTCTGCAAGCTTCACAATGTCTGTAGTCCCTATTTCTTCCATGGATTTTCCTCTGCTTTTGAAAACACAAATTCTCCCAGACTCGGCACTGGTGCTGTCTCCGGGTACCGTCAGTCTGTTATCAGAGGAGCACAAATAATTCAGGCTGATGGAACACAGGCTACAGAAATATTACTTTTGTACATTGGCCTTTTATTGACAACACTATGAGGCACATTAATCAAGGGTCGAATGTATGCAAGTTTTTTATAACTTCTATAAACTTGAAATTCAACTGATCGAATACATCGGGTCAACTGAATTGACCTGAAAACTCAAATAGAATTTGATTCGAATTTAAATAACTCAGAAGAAGAAAACTTTAATATCAGGAAGGCTGCAAACATCACCAAATTGATCCATGGGCCTCTCCCATTTTACAGTACAGTAGACCATACATTAGTAAAGTATAATCACTCCTGGTTTGTTGGAACAAGTTTATAAACTTTGTTCCATGACAATTTTATGGCACAAGTTGTTGAAGAGCCAACCAGTCAAAATGCTATTCTGGATCTAGTGATCTGTAATCACCCCTGGGTAACAGTTAAACTAAAGAAGTAGCTAGAAATGTTGTACATTATGTTTTAGGCTTCTGTACCAGCCCAAGGCAACCACAACCCTTTAGCAGTAAGGATCTGTGTCTCCACTGTCACTTACTGACAGCATCAGCTTATATTACAGGCCAAACTCATTTTCTGTTGGATAATTTGTGACAAACCCTAAGCTTAGCTTCTCAACAGCTGCTCAGAGAGCACTAAGCATTGAGTGTTGCAGAACTTTCCAAGATGGTGACCCCCTGTAAAAAATTTGAAGTCCTGGATCTTTGCTGCTATTGACAAGCTGGAACTTTAGGCTGGTGCAATAAGTTCATTATATAAAATATGGCATTTTAGCCCTATTCATTTTTAGGGTTTCCTTCTCCTTTAAGGGAGTGATATTTTGGTGTAAACACAAACTACACAGCAGGTGGCACTGTAGGTTTATAACATGCCCAATTATTTTGGCTAGTTAGCTTGTCAGCGCCTTCTTTTTGGAAGCAAACAACTTAAAGATTTAAAGCGTACATTTCTGCCTTGTTACACCATACCAGATTACTAGACCTGGAGCAAAACAAAGTAGTTATCCCCTTGAGGAGTTTTGCAGGCCAATAGAAACATGAAAAGTAGAACCTACTTGCTTAGCCATAGACTGGTTCTAAGAAAGCTTATATCTGTTATGGTACTTATTTGTAGAAAGAGGATGGGGAGTTACCTCCTTCAACCCCAGAAATCATTCTATCCAGTAATCCTTAGAAAGCCTGCAAAACGTTTCTTATTACATGAACACAAATTACACTTTTATTCTCTTACCGGTCAGTATGAATGTGACTCTTATAAAGTGCTGAGGGAAGAATCTCCATATTTACATATGAAACCTGAAATGAATAAAAAATAACTTAAATGACACTCTGGCTTTGTAATTGTTATACTTATATTACTCATACATACAAAGAAAATTTCTATTGTTTAACCAGAGTCCCCAAGCAGTTTTTATGCAATGTTTTCCAACTTCTTGCAAAACAGTGTTCAACCCCCAAAATATGCTTAAAGAACAAGTAAAAGTTTTTTTTTTCTATCTCTAAATTTGCTCTAAACAGCCCCTCAAATTAATGTACCTTAGTCCCTGCTGCAAGTCTGCTCTGGTTTCTGTGTTATCAGCAGCTTGTTTCACCTTCTTCCTGGTGCAGAGTGAAGCCCTGCCCCATAGCTTACTGAGCTGACCTTATCTCTGTGACTAGTCCAGGAGATCATTTGCATACTATGACATAGCAGAGACCAGTGTGTGTAGCACCTTTTGCTTGGGGAAACTAGCTTACTAATGAAACACTGGCTCCCTCTTCCTCTCTATTGTGGAACAGCAGCAAATGGACTGCTCAGTAAACTAAGGGGCTGGGCTTCACTCTGCACCAGGAAGAAGGGGAAACAAGCTGCTGATAACACAGAAACCAGAGCAGACTTGCAGCAGGGACTAAGGTACATTAATCTGGGGGGCTGTTTAGAGCAAATTTACAGAAAGAAAAAGAAAAACATTTACTTTTCCTTTAACAGCAACTTTTATTTCAGGCCAGCACAGAGTAAAGTATTTAAAGTGGACCCGTCACCCCAAAAAAATATTCAAAATCATATTTTATCACATTAGTCAAGCAAAATGAACATTAATTACACTATATAAATTATTTTAATCTTGTTTTCTTCAGTCTGGGAATTCATAATTATAGTCAGCAGGCAGGAGCCATTTTTTAGACACTGTTATTAAGACAAGCCTTGCATCATCTCAGAATCTTGTTTGTGCACCAGAATGGGGGACCCGATATCTATCCCCATGCCCTGGCTACACAATTCAATGGTTAAGAGAACTGGGGGAATGTGTGGGGAGCTGTGACATCTAGGAAGTGCTGAATGGAAAGTGAATGTAATTATCTGCCCCACCTCTATGCCTAAGGCATAGAGGAGTGGCAGACAATATTTGATTGACAGCTGAGATTTTTAAATGAGTTTAAAACAGCTATGAATGCTTTAATAAATTAATAATTTGAAATTGGATTTCATGTTTAATTTGAGAAGGACTTTTATTATACAGATTTGTGTGTCTGGGTGACGGGTCCACTTTAACATGAAATATACTAAAGATCACATACCCAGGAAAGCTCCGCCTTGTTTATAATTGCAAAATTACAAGAATGTTCACATAGCTATTAAAAATCAAAAATGCATTTTAAACAACGGTAAAGTTATGTGTAAGAAAATCTGCTCTTTTGCTCATTAGTGTTTATTTTTAGGGGTCTCCCATTATTTTGACAACACTGGGTTAACGCAATCTGCCTTTTTGAACCAAGTTTGTTGGTGTTCCTAGGCCAGTCCTTTGAGACAGGGATTACAAGTTTACAATGATAAAATTGACAAGTCATCATACTAAATCAAGGTAAACCCAATATACTGGTTCTAAATATACCTCTAGTCATATTTTTCATAGGATGGCACCTCCCTTTTTCATTTTTAGGAGGCATATATTCAGACCAAAGCATTTGTCTCAAAAGCTGATCCTCTGCTGTAGCTTTTATGGGGAAACATTTCCAAAACAGCCTTATGTAAAGGCTGTGGGGCTGTTTACCTTTAAATATGTTCTAGATTTGCCTATCTAGCTTTTTCATTTCTCTTCATTTTCAATTGTTCAATTTATTTCCAGCTTTCAATTTAAAACGTTTGCTGGCTGTTGAGGTTACAGACCTCAGTAACCAAATTGCCCGTGAGGCAAAAGTTTTATGTTACTTTAAATTCCCTAATATTAGATTCAGGTCCTTGTCTATTTATCCTTCAGTCTGTCATTTAAACATTAAATGGTTGCTAGGGTAAATCAGATCATAGGAACCAGATAATCGGGACAAGTGTGTGAGTGATAGAACACACCTGTATCACTCCTGTAGAACGGGGTCCCCAACCTTCTTTAACCATGAGCAACATGATGTAAGAAGAGTTGGGGAGCATTGCAAGCATGAAAAGTGTTCCTGGGTGGTGTAAAATAAGGGATGTTATTGGTCATTTGGTAGCCCATATGTGGACTATCAGCCGACAAGATGGTCAGTTTATGCAACCAAAAGCCAGGAATTCAAAAATAAGTACCTGCTTTGCAACCACTAGGAGCCACATCCAAGGGGTTGGTGAGCAACATGTTTCAGGTTCTTATTTTTGAATTCCAGGGATTCACTGCTGAAACTTGTAAAATAAAAAAAATCCACAAAGGGGGTTGTGGGGGTACTCCAAAGGCTCCTTAAAATATAATGGGAGGGTCACTGACCTGGTTATTTGCTATAAACATTTAAAGAAAAAGGGATTGATCATGTCATTCCTTGGTCACATGTTTTAAAGTAAAAAGTTTATGGTCATAAAACCACCAAGCATCCATACAGCATATAGTGGCCCCACCTATTTAGCACTGTCCACATTTCTCATGGGCTAGCAGCTAAGTGTATTCCTTGCACACAATAAAGTATATAAAACATGGAGCCAGAAGGCTTTTTTTTGCCTTCATACATAAAGATCAGTCAACTTTAAGTGATCCATTTGAAATAAAAAAAAAAAATTTGCCTGATGCTTACTAGTGTTTGTATCTCAGGCAGCCTTTCACCTATTGCCTTTGTTAATATGACACATAAAGTATCACATTACTAATTCAATACTCCTTCAAACTGTAGAAATGTCTACATTTCTAAAGTGTTCAAAGATGTTGGTCAGATTAGGGAAGTCTGATCATTTTTCCATCATCACCACCACTAGCAGTTACAGTTATCAGTAGCAGTCCAAATGATCAGTAGCAGTCTTATTGCTCCATGTTTAACTTAGGCAAGACAGAACGGAGGTGGCTTCTTATAAATAAATATGTACAAATTAAGGGGAAAATGTTAAGACTACCTTTAAAATATGTACCCTTTATATTTACTGTGCTGATTATACTATACCTGTTCATGATGAGCTGACTTTGATGTTTTTTGACGGAGGGATGGGGAAGAATGTTCAAGAGGTTCCTGACTATCATCTAAAGTGCGCTGATTAGAAAAAGTTTCTGCTGAAGAACGTCCAAGAGGTGAAGTCTTTCCAAATCTATCATTCCATGTTACTGTGGCATCATATGATGATGATGCTCCAGCTGATCTCCTACGTAGGTTCTTTTGTAAAGCATCGTCAGAACCAGTTTCAGATGAGTAGATATTCCATAGCAATCCTGATGTCTTTTCCATCTGAACTTGTGGATTGCTGTTGGGCCTTTGGTTTGTCTTTCTCTCTATATATTCAACAAGTGCATTATGCTGGATTTGTTTAAGTTCTGTCTTAGAAAGATTTGAAGATGAGGTGGTTAGTTCTTTGCTCTCCAGATACTTTATCCTGTTTGCAGTAATATCAGAATCATTCATCTCCCTTTTATTTGAAATAGTTGGTTCCTCCTTCCATGAAAAGTTATATTTTTGAATTCCAAGGTTATCTAATTTTCCTGGTTCTGAATAACACAGATTCTTTTGTTCTTTTGTAATACGTTTCCGTCCTCCTATTCGAGTATCATCTTTTTTGTAGCTGCCGTCAACAGAATTTTTAGTTTCTCTACTCTCCTCATTTGCACTGGATGAAGAATAGGATCGAAAATGATCAACTGTGGGTCTTTTCGGTGGATTTAGCTTGAATCTGCAAGGCAAACTCATCTGCAGGTCCTTTCTTTTAAAAGAGGTTTCCCTCAATACTTTCTTCTGCGCAACTTTCAGTTTCTCAATGTAGTCATTCATTAAGCACTCTTCTGCTAAAGAATTCAAATTGCCAGAATTAATGCCCTCTACAGAGTCATGGAGATCAGCAAGTTGGGTCAGACTTTTCTTCTTTGGGAGTTTATGGTTATCTGGTCTTTGCTCTGTTTGTTGTAGTATAGAAATGTTATTCATTTTGTCAAATGTCTTTGACTCAAGCTTCAGTTTTTCTCGGTTAACTGGCTTTGTTTTGTGTAGAGAGGCTATAATTGTGCTATGCCTTCCTCCAGCAAGATGATACAGCATAGGGGTTGTTGCCTTGGTAATCTTCTCACAGTTTAAATCAGACAGGGGATGGCTTTTAGGTTTTCCCTGTTGAAGCTGCTGAGATAACAAGGGAATAGACTTTACAGTTGCATCTTTTTGGAAACTGGGTGTATTGTTAACTTCATTCTTGGAATTCATGGCTTTTAAGGGAGGGCAAGAGACATCTTCATTAGACTCATAATATAATGTTTGGCTTGCCCTTGTACTAAGCCTTGATTTCCGGATTTCTTGCTCATGGTCATCATACTCCGTGTCCTTAATTGTTCCTTCAGAATTGGAACAATAAGCATCTTTACCTAGCTTTATATTCCAGAGATTACCTTTATTGTCATGAACAACACTTTTTTCTGACACAGACTTTTTAAGGGAACGTCTTATGTTTTTAAAACTTGTCCTTACATCTGATGGATATTGGCCATGAACAAACTGACCGTCTTTTGTCAGATATACTCCGTCTCCTTCTGTGTTTTCTTCATTGTTTTTTTGTAGATCATTACCCTTGAAATGCTCTTTGCTCATTCTATTTGTACCTGTATATTGTGTGTTTCCGTACTCATCTGGCAGATTATGGGAACAATATATGGCATTCTGGGTATATGAATCTTGTGCCATCTCTCCATCTGCTCGAAGAACATTATCTTTTATTTCCATATAATTTGATGGATTATACATTTGGTTTTCTTTTTCCTGCAAAATGATCATCTCTGTTGGACTGTTTTGCTGGTGCCCATATGCTCTGGGGTTAGACAGAAACATTCTATTATTTGGGTGATTATGTTTATCCTTCATATTTAGTGGATCTCCATAAATACATTTCACGCTAACTTGGTCAGTACTCAGGTTAGAAACATATTTATCCAGTTTTGCTGGTGAAGTTCGATGAACATGTGATGTGTTGTCACAACCTACAGCGTCGCAAGTTCTTCCAGACAGAGCTACTGTTGAGCATCCATGTTCGGAAACTATATCATGATATACCTCATCCTTGTCTACTACACTAGGATTATAGATGGCTCTTACATATTCAGAGTCCATGTAAGAAAGTTGTTCATCATTAAAATGACAGTCGTCATGCTGAATGAAGTTTTTGTATTCTGGAATATATGAACTGCCAGAAAATGAGCTATAGGCTGAATCCACTAATGTGGTGATAGATCTTACAGGCGATATTCTCTCAGTATGTCCCAGACCAGAAATGACTCCTGTACTTTTTATGTTCCATCTCTCAATTGCACTGCCAAAAGTTGACATTACTGATCAAAGCCCTTCGGAACTGAAGAGATTTATTTAAAATTCTTCAAAATGATTTTGGTAAAGTGACATTTTCTTCCGTGTAGCTCAAAAACAAACACCTAAAAGAAAAACAGAATTTAAGAATTACTATTACTTACATATATATGGGATAATATACTCTAACTGTAAAGAAAAGAATTATAGATCCCATGTATTTTTGCCCATATTTTATATAATTTTTAGCAGAGGGTTACATTAATTCAGTACATACATATTAATTATACTTAAAGGGATACTGTCATGGGACAAAAATTTTTTCAAAATGCATCAGTTAATAGTGCTGCTCCAGCAGAATTCTGCATTGAAATCCATTTCTCAAAAGAGCAAACAGATTTTTTTATATTTCATTTTGAAATCTGACATGGGGCTAGACATATTGTAAATTTCCCAGCTACCTGCACCACCTGCTTCATAAATTAAACACCGAACATTAAACAGAAGACTAATTAAACTAGAACATTACTACCTCCCTTTGTTAAATTGATCTGATTTCTGGCCAATAGCATTTCACATTGCTTTGACATGTTATCTTCTAGCTGTCCTGTCCTGACCTGTTTCCTATATAATGGTTTTGCTTTTGTTATAAGTTGCAGTATCTTTTGCAAGACAAGAAGCCCACCAAGACACATCCTACAAGTAGGGTTGCCACCTGGCCGTTTTTTTACCGTCCTGACCGGTATTTTAGATGTCCGATCTCAATGTTATTAATAGGGAAAAAAGCTCAATATATAGGAATGCCGGTATTTTTTTAAAGAAAAGGTGGCAACCCTACCTACAAGCCCTGTTCAAATTGTAGCAATTGCAGATTACACACCTTTTATTTGTGAGGCATGTGGGATTGCTAACTGCCCATTCCAACATCTGATCTCTCTTCAGTCATTTTCTCTCAATGGAACAATCTTATCAACTTAATCTACGTGGGTTTGGAGGTTACTGGCCGATAGGATAGGCCATTTTGCCTGACCTGATGAGACTTGTTTGTCCAACCTTGTGTAAGGCCATATCACATGCTAAATAAATTAACAGAAAATTGTCAGTTTTTGACCCACTTAGGAAATACCTTGCCCTGCCAAACAGTAACACAAGCTGTCACATGAAACTTGCTCACACAGAAGCACAGTAAAATCAAGCTGTGCTTGTCAAGCAAAGATAATGAATATGAAAAAAATATATATATTCACGGATAACCGGATAACCGTCTGAGAGAATTCAAAGTATTTCCTTTCTAACAGAATAACCAGCTGGGATTAGAGTCAGACAGTGATTCTAATACAACTGAACTAAGGGGGGAATGTAATTAAAGTCAAAAAGTGAAAAACTATTTGCACCAATAAGAATGAAAATCCACATCTTGCAATGTAATATTGTTCCATAAACTGTGCGAATTTTAATTGTGCATTGCGAATTTTAATAAGAAGCCCTTGAAGGTGTCGTAATCTTTTGGAGTAAACATAAAACCTTTTCATTTAGTTTTATAACATTTACAACACATTGGCGCAAGCTATAAAATTCCCAAATGGTCTTCCACTGTCGGAAGTGGTCACTAAACAGTTTCTGGGTTCACAAAAGCTACATTAAATTCACGCGAAGCAAAATTTGTTCACGCAAAGGCATAACTTTTCACAACGTGAATAGTTTTTCCATTAATGACTTTATTACATTGGTAGCAATTTTCTAAGTTCAAAAAGCTTGAATAAAAACTGAACAGTAATTGCTGCAAAAAAAATTATACCAGGAGGATCTTCTGGTGCTTTCCTGTATAACTTGACTTACACAAAATGATGGTATTGTTTTCTAATCTGTGGTTTAGTTACCTCGTGAAAATCTGTCACGCAAAAATGTGAAAAATGTTCTGGTTCCATTGGTATGCAGAGATCAGGGACATCTTATACATTCCAAGCGAGTCTCTCAAACGTGTGGGAAAATTAAAAGCTTTTTAAATTTAATTTATGTAACCTTTACAGAAATGAAATGGGCTACAAGATTATTAAAGGAAAACTATACCCCCCGAACAATGTAGGTCTCTATAAACAGATATTGCCTAAAACAACTCATATGTAAAACCCTGCTTCATGTAAATAAACCATTTTCATAATAATACACTTTTTAGCAGCATGTGCCATTGGGTAATCATAAATAGAAAATAGCCATTTTAAAAAATAAGGACAGCCTCCTGGGATCGTATGATTCAACGGTGCACACAAACATACCACACAAACTATAAAGTTAGGTCACATGAGCCAATTAACAGACAGAGTTGTGTCTTGCTTCCACACTTCTTCCTGTTACAGTTAGAGTTGAAATATTTCTGGTCAGGTGATCTCTGAGGCAGCACACAGACCATCACCCAATGGTGGTTCAAGGCAAGAGATGTAAAAGGGCAATATTTACTTAAATATATATACCAGGTAGGTAAGATTCTTTAATATGTCACTTGATTTGATATAAACTCTGTTGCTCAAAAATTCATTTTCGGGGTATAATTTTCCTTTAAGTGATATCCTGAAAGTCAATACACGTATCCCACGTTGTCCGGAAACCCATTATTCAGAAAGCTCCAAATTATGGGAAGGTACTTTCCCATAGACTACTTTTTAATGAAACCATTCAAGTTTTTTTTTTTTAAATGATTTCCAGATCTTCTTTAATAATAAAACAATACCTTGTACTTGATCGCAACTAAGATATAATCATAATTGAAGGCAAATAAAAAAAAAAATCCTACTGGGTTTATTCAACTAAGAGGTCCATCAGAGCTCCCACTCTGTTGTTCAAGGTAGGGATGCTCTGAAATCCTTTGTGCTTGGCTGAACCGAATGAGAATCCTTATTTGCATATGCAAATTAGGGTCAGAAAGGGAAATGTACATTTTTGTCACAAAACAAGGAAGTAAAACTGCTTTTTCAACCGGATATGGCACTTGATCTGACATGGCGGCTTGCACCGGGAGCTCCCTCCCGGTGCGCTAGCGCTGTCGGGGGGGCATTAAAAAAAAAAAACTAATGTTATCCCCAACCGGAATGTGGGCTCTATCAACCCGCACCTTTGGTTGGGGGATAACATTTTTTGGCAATAGGTGCCCTTTAAGCAATAATCAAATTGATGTAGCATAATCTATGTATTTAGCAGTATATTCATTTTGATTAATGTAGTCAAATTATTGAATAAAAGTACACCAATGAAAGACTATGCATTGGCATACAACAATATGAATTCATAATAGCCAAATAGTAATATAATTAATTAATAAGAGACATTCTAACCCTTTTGTGTCAAGTTGTTTGCATGTTATCAGGCCAAATCACCAGGGTATGTAAACTTTTGATCAGGGTCACTTGGGTAGTTTGTGTAGTGATTATGATTTAAAAAGAGAAACACAGATGTTTGACGATAAATGGCTTCAGCCAACCACTAACCACGAGTGAAAGAAAAGTTTTTGTGTTATCATTGATATTCTGCCAGGGTATGTAAACTTATGAGCAGAACTATAAGATGCCGAAATTATCTACAAGGCCCGAATCGGTAGCTTAAATCTGCCTTTTTATGGTCACCTTTAATCCTACAGCACAATGGTCAGGGGCACGGACATGCGCAGAAAGCAAAATGCAAGAAAAGAAATCCTCACAAAATCATTTCCGTTTGCTCCTAAGAATGTACTAAGAGACAATATAGAACTGCGCGAGGTTTCCAAATATTGGGGAAATAGGTTATAATGATGCATTGTAAGTAAATTGTTAGGGGCATTTGCCCAGGGTAACACATAAACGGAGGGGGGGGGTCTTGGTGGGGATGTTTTTTTTTTTTTTAAATTGAATGTTTATTTGGTTTTCTAGTTGATTTGAGGTATACAGATCCAAATTATGGAAAGATTTGTTATCCTGGATAAAAAAAGTATTAAAAAAAAAGTGTTAAGTAAAGGAAAAGCAATTTAGAAATCTCATACCTAGTTTGATACCTCTTAGATGCTCACTGTGTGTTTACATCTAAAAATGGTTGTATATGGGAGATACATCATTATTTGTATTTCGAAATACAGATGGGAATAATATCTGTAAGCTATTTTTTAGTCACAATGCTGTAATAAGCGGCTGTATTTGTGTTTCAACTCTTTTCATAGTGTTTACCAACACCTATTCTGTGACATTATGGGGTGTGACCACAGCAATTTTTGGTGTCCACATACATGGTGTGATGATGTCCTGTGAGGTGAAGAATGTGTCCATACACATTTTGGTCATAAAAGGTAAATGCATCCCCCTAAACTGTATTTATATTTAATATGATACTATGTTTATGACATCACAGGCCAACTTATCTTAGTTTTTTTTTTTTAAGGAAATACTTATTTTCCCCCTGAAATAAATTGGTAACATTTAAAAGCAACAAATATTGGAAAATCAGAAAAACACAGTATCTACCATCCATCTGTCACAGAAGCTGCTAAGAAATGACTAAGCCATTAAACAGATAATGAGGTTGGTCTGTAATATAAGCTGATGCTACAGGGCTGATTATTAAATTCTGACGCTAGTTGCACTGGTTTCTGAGCTGCCATGTAGTATTTATCTGTATTAATGACTAATCAGCCTTATATTGTGACTATATTTCTATTCTATGTGTACTGTATATTGTGAGTGGGTCCCTAAGCTCAGTAAGTGACAGCAGCACAGAGCATGTGAATCAGTGAATCAGCAGAAAAGAAGATGGGGAGCTACTGGGGCATCTACTGGGGAGACACAGATCTTTACTGCTAAGGCTTAGTCCAGACGGGGAGATTCGGGGGCCAGGCAATTTGGAGCGATTTTAAAAATCGCGCCGCTCTGTGTGAACACGCGCCGGCGTTTTCAAGCTATGCCGGTGCCTAGCTATTCGGGGAGATTCGGGGGCGAGAAGTCGCCAGGCGACGGATCGCCCCCGAATCTCCTGTCTGGACTAAGCCTAAAGGGCTGTGGTTGCCTTGGGCTGGTACACAAACACAAAACATCAAGTATAACATTTCTAGCTACTTCTTTAGCCAAGCTTTGGTTCTCCTTTAACTAAACCTTGAATTTGCACACACTGAGCTGTCAGTTGTCAACATGTACAATTATTTTATTGCACCTGCAGTTTTGTTTCTTCCATGATACTAAATTCACTTTATGACTGATTGGGGCTCATTTATCAACACTGGGCAAATTTGCCCATGGGCAGTTACCTATAGCAACCAATCAGTGATTAGCTTTTTAAAGCCAGCTGCAAGTAGAACAATGAAAGCAGCAATTTGATTGGTTGCTACTGGTTACTGCCCATGGACAAATTTGCCCAGTGTTGATAAATGACACCCATTGTGTCTATGTACCTTGTAAATAGAAAAAAGTGTATCGCAGGGCATCCCAAATCCAGAACAAACCCCAAGGTTCCGTTGTCGACCCACTCTTCTGCCTTTAGCAGCTGCCTTTGGCTTCCGGTGGAGCCCTCTGCTACTCAGTGCTGCCAGGTCTTATAGAAGGAGAACCAAGGAGCAAGCAAGGGAACCAAGTGTAGTGATGTAGAATAGGAAACAAGGAATGTAGTCAAGAGCCAGGCCGGGTCGGTAACAAACAGTCAATACGGTACAGATGCAGGAGACGTAGGAAAAGTCGGGGGTCACAGGCCAGGTCAAACATACCAGAATCACAGTACCAAATCAGAATCCAAAAGAGTAGTCAAAACTGGCAATAATCAGGACAAGCAGCAGACAGGACGAGAACCAGGTACAGGCAGGGTCAGTAACAACAGAAATACACAGAAGAATCACACCCAGGAACTTTAAGAAAAGACCTTTACTTTGGGCAACTGATTTCCCCATTGAAAGCCCTTTAAACATTTGAATTTCGTGCCAGCCGGTGACGTCACGTTCAGGAACTTCCGGATATAGCCAAAAACTGCAGAACGCGCGAAACCCAGAGGAAGCACATTCCCTGTCGAAGCGGAGAGATGTGGCAGGCGTCCCAGCCGAGACCCCTCTAGACCCCCATGCAAGTTTCTCACAGAAAGGACAGCGACCCTAGGGATATCCAAGGGTCGCTGCCCTTGGATATCCCTGTAAAACTGTGCACTATGATTTATAATTGAGTAAAATACAAAGCAGAGTGTTAGCTGCTTAGGAACATTGTCATGTTCACAGTCATGAGTTACTTATTTCTTATCAAAGTGCAAACACCATTGGTAAATATTGGCCCAAATTCCTGAGATGCTGGATCTTACACAGCAGACCCTGTCCACAGCATCGGAAGAAACTCTCATCACGGTGTCAAAAAATATCCAAACTAATGTAAGTTACTTATTCACATTAATCTCACAGGACCAATGCACACTGCTCACAATGGACATTTCACACCAATGAAAACCTGTGTTGGCTCACACAAGTGGTTCTTGAACCTCCTTTGAGTGTCCCACCTGATAGAATACTGTTCCTAGCATATACTCATAGTCACACTCTTTCTTCATCGGTGTCAAGGATTTTTCAGGAGCAAAATGTAGAGAAATCCCCTGTGCCTGGCTTCCACTATAGGCGTTCTCTGCTGTGGGTTGGGTACCCACAGGTTACCCACACAAAATGCAGATAGGATTTTTGGGTGTGGGTAAAGATGCAGGTCTTGTAAATGTCTTTATATAATTCGTTATATTCTCTATATTTAACTACTTTTAAAATTTTACAAAACATTTTTTCTGTCCCAGCCAACTTTTGATGATGTCACTTGCAGCAATATCATCATCCTGTTTAATGGTGATCTACGGGTTGCGGATCGGCTTGCAGATAAGGCAGCTGCAGGTCGGTAGCGGATCAAAGTGTGTAAATATGCAAGTTCAGGTTGCGGGCTGCGCGTTCCAGTCTTATAAATTGGTTCCACAAAGTTCTAGTTTAGGCAACCTGGCTGGCCGGTGCACCGGCTGAGCGCACTTGAGCGATGAATTGCTGGCGTCAACTCACGCATGCATGCTGGCATCACTTCATGTGGGACAACGCCGGCGTGCATGAGCAGAAGCTCCAAAACAAGTTGACGATGGGGGGGGGGGGG